>JAGFZM010000093.1:571109-616667 GCA_017657215.1 Limnothrissa miodon | reverse complement strand
ACATACACCCATACATACATACACACCCATACACACATACACCCATACATGGATACACACATACATGCATACATACATACATACATACAGACATACATACACACATACATACACACACACATACATACATACTGTACATACATACATACATACATACATACATACATGCATGAATGCTAGCACATATGGCTTACATACAGTACGCATATACATACATACATACAAATACATGCAGTACATAGAAATGCTCACACATCCATGAGGCATAGATGAGAAAACACACTGCAGCACTAAAGAGATTCAAAATGGAATAAATCTATTGCAAATTAATCATATTGATAAATTATTCAAAGCGGACTAAATTACAATAATTATTTATACTTATTTAGTTATCATTAAGTTATTAAGTTATTTATTAGTAGTAATTAAGGTCAAGAAATTAGCACCACCTAAATGAACACCAGAGGGTGCTGTTTCCATGCTTATCAACTGAAAAGGATTCTAGTTGGTTCAGTAGTCTAGGGAGGAAGTTGTCTATGGTCAATAAAGAGTGTCAAGACCACTTGGCTCGTACAGGGGTAATGACATTAATGGGAGACCACACTGATTACTATGTTAACAAAAATATTTTTAGCAAACAAAAGGATGATGTATCAGTAACTGTGATAACCAAATGTGTAGTGTGTATCAGTATAGAATGGAATGTGGTGTAAGTGAATAAAGGCGAATGAGCGAGCCACAGGGACGAGCAGCAGATGGAAGGAGAGAGAGAGCCAGAGCAGAAAGGAAGGCCTCTTTTTAAAAGGCCTCACAAATCAGCCACAGACAGACAAACAGACAGACAGATAGACAGCAGCCCCATAAACAATGCAGACTGGGCGGGATGTCCCGCAGCTCGGCAAAGCTGGGCGTGACAAGAGTAACAACATACCCTGCTGAAACCCTCACAGAAACACTCTATAAACATCCCAGTTACAGTCAAGGTGATTGTCCCGTTATTGTCCCAAGATTGTCCTGTTATAAGAAGTAATTAAGACACACTCACCCACCTCAGTGCCCTGATCCCTAAAGGAACAACAAGGTACAGGTTCCACCACAAATAAATGATTTTGGCTTCAGGCTAATCATTCTAAAGGGCAAGTCTTTACTGAAAGCTGCAAAGTCTCTGTATGGCCTGTAAGCGTACAGAAGAGAAATGTATTTTCACCAGCCTCAAGAAACTGCCTCGTTTGTATGCTCTGTAATTAAAAATGTCTGAATTAGGTGGGAATGCAGTGAGATTCTGTGCATTACAACAACATCAACTTGACAAACGCTGGATGGATGCCCAGTGTTTGAAAATAAACTCAAGTTGAATTTTATGATGAAAATAAACACGTCAAAACAGCTGCCAGTGCGCTGAGTGGACTTTGAGCCACGACGCAAAGGATAAGACAAAAGGAATTCGCTCAGAATCCAATGGCTTTGTTAGTGGAGCTGTGCATGCAAAATCGACATTCACGTGAACAGACTTTGACACATCGCTGGTCTTCAAGAAGGCCCAGTCAATGAGCAGAGCAAGCAAAGCATTCCTGATAAGTCGTGAATACTCAGCAGTCTGTCTCCTCTCTTCTCTCCTCCTTCTCTCTCTCCTTCTGCTCTTTCTTCCTCGCCGAAGGGATTTCAATCTATATCTCCACTGAGCACCGTGGATACAGAGGCCCATCGATCCTTTCCCCTCTCTCTCTCTCTCTCTCTCTGGCAGTCGCTTGACACGGGAAGATCAGCTGTTGACCGCCAAGCTGCGCTACCTGAGGCCTGGGCTTTGAAGTCGAGCCGATTGGAGGCAGGGGCAGGAGACTTCCATTTCGGGCTCAATCAGTCGCAGCGCTCCGGGGCAAGGCCGCATGCGGGGCGGCAGAGGGATTGGGGAGGAGGGCGGCTGCGGAGGGCGAGAGGGCCAGTGTCGTCTCAAAGTCAAATGGCTCTGAAGTATTCTGAGGCAGCGCTTGACTGGGGCACAGGGGCCAGGCCTGTCATTCTCATCCCCCCCTTTCTTAACCTATCCGTGGCACTACTGAGGATGAGGGCGCTGAGGCCTGGGTCGTCGGCCCCGTGGGCAGGCCTACTGAGAGACTCACTGGCAGGCCCTTGTGATCTCTCCAACTTTGAAACAGAGCAATGCCTCTGGCGCCTTCAGCTGGGTTTCTAAGTAGCGCCGCACTAGTAGGATAAGATGAAGATGATAAGAAACGGTAGCTTTATTTGGACCTTCACATAAGAAAGAAAGCACTTGACATATGTATGTCACGTTGTAAGTGCAAAGAAAAATCTTTCTTTAGATCTTCACTGGAATTGGGAGGCCCTTTTTTACCACTTCCGTACAACGACATGTTGTCTTGATATGCATTCCCTTTGAACTTTAGAGTGACCATGTTTGTTTTCATCTGGCTGTCATAACTATTTTCAGCATGATGTGTCTGTCACTTCTCGTGTCGTAAATCAGTGTCTGATGTCAACACTACTTACGTTGGAAGCAGTTACGCAACTCATGTCGGTGGTGTAAAGCCAAAATGGAGGGATTCTGAAAAGTCCTCTGAGGTCGTCACAATATACAATGACCTGAGATTGCCCCTGTGCAGTGTGTTACAGCCTTGTTTTGGAGACAGGCTAAAGGAGTCCTCTCAACTTTAAACCTCCCAATGCTTAACTGAAATCAATTCAATTCAATTTTATTTATACATTATACAAGTCATGTCATAGCACTTCATGGCAGAGAGCACCCATTCACAACAGGGTCAAGAAAAACACTTATTTTCCTTATTTTATATTTGTTGTGGTCTAGGGGAAAAAAACCTGGGTATTCACAACTGAGGGGGCAAATCCAACCCAACATGACCCCCCCCCCCCCCACCCCTAAATCCATATCATATATCTATGTCACATTATGTACCGTGTATACAGTAAGCACTTTTTTTTTTCTTTGTTTTCTTTCTTTTTTTTTTTTTTAGATTCAGACCGGCATTTTCTGCATGCAGAGCTTTCTCACTGTCTCACTGCAAAATACTTTATTTCCAAGGCCGGTGTCTGCCTTGTCCACAGAGAGCTCAAACAGTCTCCCATCTCGCTATAAAGGCTGTTTTTCTTTTATTCAAAGTGAGTAACCAACACCGTCACTGTCCCAGAGCTGGCTACTGCATTCATTATTCTTTTGCCACAATCAATCACGCCTGCTAGCCGTGGGTCATTACCATGGCTTCCCTGTGTGAACAATATGCTTATTGTTTTTTTAGTCTATTTTTGGGGGGTAGGCCAACAGTTTTGCTGTGAACCGTTCCACTTTTCCAACTGATGGAAAACGGGTTTAGCATTTTCTGAATGAAACTGTTTTTGGTTAGCACTCTTGAGACTGTTGAGTTAACTCCCCGTTCACACCACAATTGGCAGGTGTGCATTGCAGACGTGTTTTTGGTCTTTTTCTGTTTAGAATGCATGTTGAACTAGGGGGACCTGACGATCCTCATAATTTTGGTGGTCAGTCTTCCATAAAGTACAAGAAAACACACTTTGAAGACAAACATAACTTATTTTTATGATGTTAACTGTAGAAATACAGAAGTCCCCAGTGAATCGGGCCGATCCTCATCTGAGTGGTCTGCTGACCTTACTATGAACTGATCTAACTCACTGTTGCCTCAGCCAATCCAGTAGTCTCTATTTCCACACATACTTTCTCCTCTCACACACATGATCAGATAATTTTCCTGCTAGTCCAACTGACGTGAACAGAATGACTCCATGATACTTTCTTTTTGTCAGATGTTTTTCTTCTCAATCTGCGTCTGATCTATTCTGATCTAATTTATCAGTTAAAGTCCGCACTTCAGATTTGAAAAGACTCGGAGCGAGGTGTGAATCTCAGCAAGTATTTAGTAGTGTGTAGTGTGCCTATACAACAGGTTACTCGTTTGATCCATTTAGGTAAATTTGGTCTCGTTTATCCCATAAGCAGTGAAGGGTTTGTCACCTGGAGTGCACCTCAGTCATCCATGTGGACATGAGGGAGAAATGTTTACTTACTTCTCCCACCGCGTTTTCATTACTGGTTATTGTAACTCCATTATTGCTCTATTTTTAACAGAACTAGCTTTGATTTTTTTGGCTGTTATACTTAACATGCTCAGAGAACATGGAAAATGGTTGATATCTGCACCAAATTTAGTTCACGTCTGGAAGACAAAACGTACTGAGCTTCGGCTGCTTGATTTGTATCATATCCAAAAAGCAGGTGTTGGTTTTGATCTACTTTTCTAAAACTTGTATTCAGCTGTGAGAGACACACCTCCTCACTCAGAATGATCTTGTTTTCCAAGTAATCTTCTTTTTCAGAATTTACTTGAATATTTCATCACACCTTGTAAGAATTTCCAAGGCCTGTGTCTGCCTCTTCCACACTGAGCTCACCCAGTCTCTTCTCCTCCTTAAAAGGCTGTTTGGGTTTTGTTCAAGATCAGCAACAAAAACAACTGCTAGGGCTCGTGGCATTTTGTTCTATTTTCATGTTTTGATGAGTTTTAAAAAGTCATGTTACAGAAGCACCCAGCAACCCTGGTTTAGTCATTTTGGTGTTGCATTATGCCCCCCAAAGCTGTAGGGGGAGCTCTTATGATGACACATGATGATTTTGTGTACTGTTGTAAACAAAAGACAAGCGCTTTTCAAATACCACATGGGTGGTTTTCCAAAAGGCAACGCTAGGTGGGGCAGGAAATGGCACTGTTTTTGCCACAACATGTCAGTCAGCCAAAACAATTTCAAAATGTTTTTTTTTTATGATTGAAATGCTGTAGAGATTCTCTTGGAGGCATTCAAGAGCAAATACATTTTCCATGCTTATAATTCAGTTCAGACAGTCGAATGAAAAGGAAAGTTAAATGAAAGCTCAAATCGATTAACCTCCGTTGTACATTTCATTATTTCAAATTAATTATTGCAGCAGGGTGACGTGTGAGAGTCCAGGGAGCCTGTTTTAAAAACACCATTAGACCCACCACTAATGCCTGCAGAAAAAGTACTTAGCCAGCCCCCTCCCCTCCCCTCCCCTCCCCCCTCCCTCTCTTACTGACACCTTCCTCTCTCTGTCTATACACTCATTTATGCCTCCTCTCGGCTCAACACCTCTCTTTGTTTCTCTGTTTCCCCCAAACCCTTCCATCTATTTGTGCTATAAACAGTCCAGGCTGTTCTCTCTGATTGGGAGGCATCCTGAAATTATGGCAATATGGCAGTACTGACAATACACAAATATTCCATGGGAATGTTTTTCTTTATTGCATCCCCCTTGTCTCTTTTGGTGTTTATGTTTTTTTATTCAGCCTATTCTGGCTCGGTGTTGATTTGACGGCTGCATGGGGAAAACAGAGGTGATTTCTCTATGTGTCTTAGCTAATAGCGATCTCCTCGGAGACGCTGTGGCTCAGCGGGCTAAGGCGTCGTGCCATGACTCCGGCGACCCGGGTTCAATTTCGATCTGTGGTCCGTTGCTGATCCTTCCCCATCTCTCTCTCCCATTCATTTCCTGTCTGTATCTTCACTGTCACTATCCAAATAAAAGGCAAAGAGTTTCTTAAAAAATAGTGTTCTCCTTCAGTTTGAAAAGGCAGCCTTTGTGGACTGGCTAATTGATCGATCATATTCACAGGTTCATATACGAGAACCCTTGTCCAGTCACAGAGAATTAAACCAGTGAATGTGAAGCTGATGCATTTGGTATTGTTTATTTTTTTTTGTCCTCTGCGTTGTCTTGAATAATGCAGGTGTTTTCTGAAGAGATGTGGCCATATAAAGTGGAGGCCATGATCTCAACATTAATGAATTCCCCGCGGATGTGCCACGGCTGTGCACTTCTCTGCTTCTGTCAGCTCCTATTATGAGTGCATATTTGCAACAGCAGGGGGTTTGATGTTCAACCTGTTTTGCAGTCTGTGGTATGCAGGAGTGTACAGATTTAAATGCATCGCAACCGGCTGTTTGTTTTAATGTAATGTAGAGTATCAAACCATGAGACTCAATTGGGGAGTTACATTTTTATCAGACTAAATGAAATTGCTAAAGCTTTAGACAGCCAGGAAATCAAGTTTTGAAGTCACGGATGACTTCACCCAAAGTTTAGGAAACATGATTAAAATGTGAATGTTTATGCGCAGGAACATCATTGCATGTCGTGAAGTTCAAAGTAATTTGTGGCAGTACTTCAGGCCTGGATAAACCCCTTACATGACATTTTATCTCAAAAACATAAGCTTCGACAAAGCTATTAATAGAAGTATTTACCACACACTCTTAATATTTTACTCCGTATATGCCAGCACTTAACTTCTTGTACTGTACAGTAAATAGACAGGCACTCACTCATGCACCATCCAACCAAGAGAGATGGTTTACAGACAGATTTTTCTCCCTCTGCGATTTGAGGCTTTCTATAGTGATTAGTTCCGCTGCTCGGCGTTTCTGCAGCCGTCGTGTGCAACTGAGCTCTCAGATATCGCAGGCCAGTCTGTTTACCTCGTACGGAGCGTTTGGAGGGGAGAGTAAAAGCAACCTTTCCTGCCACCGAGGGAGCGTGTAGCATGCATGTTAATGTACTTACTGGCAGCCGTGTAATCGGCCAGTGTGCTCCTTTGAAGTCCCTCTGTGGACCTATCATCACAGACACATTTGGCGGTGCACCCGGGCTGCCTGGCACACAGGATGCTGGCCGCCTGGGATACCGACCGCATCTCACCAGAGGTGCCGCTCGCTGACCCTCTCCGGTTGGCACGCAAGCTCTCTTTATTATTAGACACACTCAGGCACCTTCAGACTGCCACCCAGGGTGACTACGCTATGGCCATGTGCAGTTGTCTCGTGGCAGGTAGACTCTTTGCGTCGCCTCTGAGTGCTATCCAGGGAGGCTCTGGGAGGGGCTGTAGCCGGTAGGCAGCACGTCTGTGTCCCTCTCTCCCCTCTTTCTGAAGTCCAGAGGGGATCTTGTGTGAGTGTAACCCCCAGGGTCAGGCTTAGACAGCCCACCGCATTCCTTGCTGAGGGAGGTCTCTCCTGCATCAGCATTGCTGAAACACTGGGGGCACCCAAAGGAGATTGGGGGAGGGTGGGGGGATCACAGTGATACCGATCTGGGGCTACTTCTGGTCACACAGCAGCAAATCATATGTGTCTGTGGACTGGACCATTTCAAGTACAGTACATACCTGTGAATATCATGCCTGTTATCATCGATTTTAGCCACTGTTTCTGTCCAATCGTCTTTGTCTCTGTCTGTCTCATGTGAGTTCATTTTAAAATGCTTTAAAAACAAACTGTTTTTTTTTGTTCTTCTACACAATATTTGAGATGCCTTTAAGAGGGTGGAAAAATGTAGTCCATGACATGCATTCCGTTTATGTTGCTCTGAACTTGTTATTGCTGTGAAGGTCAAAGGATCATTGCCTAACCTCTGTCTCTGTCCATCCAAACAGGACTGTTATAAATCATGTGGCATGTCCTGAAATCCACCTGTCTTTGGCCCTGTGGGTCTCACTACTGTGAATAGAAGCTACATTTATTTTAGTACCCTCACGTTTCATCAGTAGATTTCCAATTAATGTAAAAGTCACAGGAAGAGAATTACAACATTGACAGGACTGGGGGGAACATTTCTAGAGCTTTGATATGTGACATGCCGCGCTTAAAGGAAGGAAAATCAAAAATGCTGAAACAAACAAAACTGTAAATCTATAGTTGCAGCAGTCTTAGAGGGTGCCGTTTCCATTGCCTGCCAACAAAACACTTTGATCTGGATTTTCTCAGAGTATTAAACATAGAAATGGAAAAAGATATAGATATATAATAAATGAAACTGGCTTTTACCTGAAACGATCCTGCACCCTCTGAAGTGCTTTAAAATATTTAATTCATCTCCTCTTTGAATCTCCCAGCGGCTCGTCAGAGAGTTTTGTTATTCCTCTCTCATTTTCAGCTCGTGTTCTGAGGAGAACGGCTGAACATCTGTTTGTTCCCCAAAGGGAAAGGGGAGGGAAGTGATCGCCTGCTTTCATGCCTTACACTCGGCATCACCGGAGTGGAGCCTTTTTGTTATTCTCATTAAACGCTTTAAGTGCTCCAGGACTGATCTGAGACCAGTTAGTAGTACTTCAAAGGACAACCCCTACACAAGCAGCTGCTAATCGCTCCTGCTTGACAATGAAGCCTGTTTTAACCTTGCCCCAAACCAGACCAAACTCGCATCTATAGTACTATCACATGCCCATTGATCAGCCCAAATTAATTACCTATCAGGGAAAACTATTTTGAGGCTTGTAAAGTGCTGTCAGCTTACTCTGCATATTACTTTCCTGCTGATTCTGTATGGTTTGACCCTTGACCACAGAGCCAATATGATGCCATTACACAGCAGCACAACCTTTAATGATTTCCTCCCAGCTGAGTGGCAATGTGCCATTCAGTGAATGGAGAGCTGGCTGTGCAGCTTTTGCCATGCTTCATGCACACAATCAGTGACCCTGCTCTGATTTAGGAGGTGAGAGAGAGAGAGAGAGAGAGAGAGAGAGAGAGAGAGAGAGAGAGGGTTAGGGGGTTGTTTAGTGCTGTTGGAGAGATTGCGCTGGGTATGGATTAGATTAAGCTGAGTCCACCTCTCCACAGCCTTTAGATTAATGGCTGCTATGCCAGCTCCACACACTTGTTGTTTCTGAAAAAGCCTGCTGGACTACTAGACTACTACATAGTGCATATGTCACAAATTGGGCAGTGCCCCTTTTGTACCATGACAATGTGAGCTTGTTTGGCTATATTGTGCACACACACACACACAATGTTTACTGTTTAGTGAAATTTGAAGTCTGTTCAGTAAAATTAGAAAGTAGCTAGTAGCCACATTACAGTAGCAGATATTTTGTCAACCTTGGGCACTAAAAAAAGATGGCACATAAAATGTGAGGTCGTGTGCAGCATGTGCCGCTTGTAGAGTGCCATTTTGTAAGGGGCAATTGATTCTCATGATTGCTCAGTCAAGAGAAAGTCTCCCAGGGCTGGGACCAGCCTGTTCCCATGGGGGCCCTTTCCTAAGCCTAGCAGGGCAGCCTATATGCACATGCCCCTCCTGGTGCTGCAGTGGGCCGGAAGTGGTGGCCCCACACAATGCGGTACTTCCCTGCCCCATGAGTCTATTAATAGACCCTGAGCCTTTCTCTTCAAAGACAAGACGGAGACGGAGACAATGTGTCTTCCCCCTGTCCTTTTTTCTGTGAAGGTCCATTGAGGTTCTTCAGAAAGGTACATAGCCATAGCAATAAAGTGGTTCTGAAATGCAGCGGGTAGAAGGTATATGTTTTCTTTTTTTAAATCATTTAGATCTGTGAAAATAAGCGCTCAGCAGGCGAGCAAAGCTCATCAACATTGCCCTCGTCTGACTGGGCGATCTCATTGATCTCACTGAGTGGGATCTTTTGGCAACCTCTCCTTTGGTAGCCATGATGGATTCGGCACAGGCACAGTAAAGGTACTTTGCCGGCATCTCTGAAATACATTTTATCTCAAGTAAGGGACTGTTAGTGTAATCCAGTTTTCTCTCTTCCTCTCCGCAGGTCTGTGACGCCCTGAGATCAAACCCGCTTGATGTTGGGCGTGATGAGAGGCTCCAAAAGGGATTCGCTCTGCCATGACGGTATCTTTTTTTATTTCCCATAGAGATGAATTTTTGGCATCAGAGGGAAGACAGCCTCATAATTGCTCCATATTTCAGGCGACGGAAGTCAAGCAGCCACCCACCGCTTCCTACCGAGACCAGCATCATGAATCTGGGACACCAAGATCTGTTTTTATTCGTTCTTCCATCAAAAGACAATACCTCCACATCACATCATTGTACCAGCATCATCGCTTCACAAATGAACCATCAGTCAAAATTACCACACTGGTAGATCGTTAATCTCACCCCCCTCCCACCGCACCCCACCCTTGCATAAGATATTCAGGTTGTAAGCATTGAATCCTGGTTTACAAAACAGCCAAGTGAGGGCAGTAATTATTTATGAAGTAATTAAGTTTTCCTCTGAAACATCTCGAGGAGCCCCAGGCGCCGAGACAAGTAACGGCGTTCCGACAATCATATCATTCAACCTCCTCTCCGTCAGAAGAATCACTGTTTGTTGAATTTCAGCGATGAGAAAAGTGTCAGCCCCCCACCCCCATCCCCACCCCAACGTCATAGACTTGTGGATCTGCTATTGCGTAAGCCCCTATTATAAAGCATTGCTTTGACAGTGGCTGCTTTAATAAATCAAATTCTTATGCCGTGCATAAGCCATTGGAAAAACACACTTAATTTAATTTCCGCCTGTATCACAAAGTTTACAAACTAGCCATCACATATCTATGCATGAATGTTGCAGATTCTATTAAACACGCTGACCGATTTGACGGTTTTGCTCTGACATTGATCTTGGTGTCAAGTCACACTTCTAGGGCTTCTCCTGCTGTTTTGGTATTCTTTACCACATGATAGCAGTAATAGGTGCTTTCTCACAAAGCCCTCTGTCATGACACCATTTTACATACATTGTGGCTGTGACAGACAGACGGTCGAATACGGTCATGCTGGAGTATTTGACTGTCAAGTCAGCCGCTAGACACAGCAACTTATCGCTGACGAATGACCTTGTGGGTCCTGTGCAAAGCCGTAGTAGGACAAGCCCCACCACGTTCTCCAATGTGGTTTAACTCGGCCGAAAATCTGCTCTGTGTCTGTCATGGTTTTCTTCACTCGGCTCCCTATCTGATTGTTTCACCGCTCGGTGCAAAGCTGCATACCATTAAACGTGGCCCAATTCCATTTCGGAAACGTGACACTGCCTGGCAGGCCCACCATGCCAGGACCTCAATTTCAGACACCCTCCGATAATCACTGACCTTTCCTGGGCATTCTAATCTGACAATGATCCCGCCGTGCTTTCCACATCGATGAAACCCCTGACTGCTTCTCAGCGGCAGTATAATAGTGGGTTTCCTGCTGCATTCCCTGCATAAAAATTGTGTTGCTGAATTTCATGGAAGTCAGACACACACACACACACACACATTTGAGAGAGATAAAGGGTGCGTGAGAGTAAGATGACTCCTATTCCTCTCAGTCAGTCAGAATACAATCAGAAAGCACATGCCTCAAAACAACGCCTGCAAAGTTTGGAGATTGAATATATTTCATGCATGACTGATAATCACTCCCCTTTCGGGTTATCTGAGTGTGGTGACAGCATAATGCATCTCTCTCAAGCTTCTTCTCTGCCGTCGACCACTTAGAGCTCTCTAGAGAAAGGAGCACATCTTAATGCACATCAGATTCCTTCTCACCAGGTCCCAAATGGAATCCCACTACTAAAACAGCTTATGTCTCGCAGTGAATGTGTGACAACAACCTTATGGTTTAGCCTCAGATAATAACATACAGTATATATACAAATATATATATATATATACATCCTTATACTGAGTTGTAGATGAGCTGAAGTATGCATTAAGGGCAGGATTGTCTGGGTGACTAAAGTCAAAATAAGTGTGTAGTTGTGTGCTGTTCAGCCTGTTCACATTCTGCCACAGTCTTAAGTCAGTCACTTGCGTTGCCATAAGGCCAGTTGCGCATTCTAGTTAGAGCCAAACCGAAATCTGGGCATTTTCTCATATAAAGTTTCCTTACGCTTATTCTCCTCCTGGCTCTTTTTACTTTTACACACTTTTGAGGGCTGTATTTAGGCCAAGCACCGCTATAAGGTGAAATAGTATTGTGTTTTATGTTGGTTTTAGGCCTGAATTTCAACATTGATGATAATTCTTGATCATGCCAAAGTAAATGTTGCAATTAAAGGGCACTGTATGACCTTAAATAGCAAAGCTGATTTCAGAGTAGTTTGAAAGTGCGCAATTTCGAAATTACATCACATTGACTGTGATTGTTTTTTGAGTGTGACTAATATCTTATCTTTATTTGTCTTCTTCCCTGTCTTCCATGGAAGAAACAGGCTGATGTAGGAGGGACACATTTTCAATGTAAAGATTGAGCTGGTCTAGAAGCACTAAATTATTAATTTGTTATTTTGTTATTGCACACAGTTTAGGAACTCAATGAAACTATATTGTTTCATGGGATTCGCAGATGTTTTGCACTGGTTAAAATATTATGTCAGTGCGTGTTCATTCATTTGTGGCTGTAAGTTGGTTTTGATATAGGTACATACGCCTAGGCTACTCTTTCGCCTATGTCATATG
Organism: Limnothrissa miodon; assembly: GCA_017657215.1. NCBI lineage: Eukaryota > Metazoa > Chordata > Actinopteri > Clupeiformes > Clupeidae > Limnothrissa > Limnothrissa miodon. The sequence continues at coordinate 604,367 of JAGFZM010000093.1, read as the reverse complement.
CCTATTAAATGTAATGTCTGATTTGCATTTTCCATTGACTACAACTGCATATTCATGGTTTATCAGAAAATCCTTGTTCTATGTTTTCCTGATAGCCATAATCCACAACCTTGGCACAGAGACTGCCTCTACTTTGGGTAAATCATGCCCTTTTCGTAAGACCGCCTTGATTTTGAATTTAAGCACCTTGAGAAGGGCAAGCATCCACAATGAGAATGCACACAGTACAAAACTGCTTAAATATAATTGCGTAAGAAGGAGAAGGTTTCCAGGAGACAACCATGAGTGCCGCTAAGCCCACATCCCTGTCAAACACTTGCAGTTTTCCAGACACAGACGTCTTCCTGAGGGACTACGTTTTATGTCTGGCATCTTTGCATTGTTTTTAAAGAGCCCATAGAATGCAAAACCACATTTACCTTGTTATTGTTGAATTTAGGTAGCTTAAGGTATCCAACGGACCACACCGAAACTCCCAACACCATCTTCCGCCTCCTTCTATATGTAAATTTCAGGCTAGAATTTGCCGGGCTGAAAAAAAACAATCTGAAACTAGTGCTCGGTGTACGTAGACAGCGCAAAGCTACACCTCCTCCATTACATTGTCCAATCCAAAAAGCTCTAGCTCTAGAATCTTTGGTCGAATCAAAATTGTTTGTAACAGTCTCTTGTCCAGCCCCCTGTTGCTTCGGAGGTAGGCTATAAACGCACTGTAGTCTATGTAATAGCTAGCTAACATTGAGAACGGCTAACGGCTCTAAGAAAAATAAGTGCATGTTGAATTTCTGTTTGAAATAAGTGCATGTTGAATTTCTGTTTAACTGGAGAACATACAAAAAAAATGTCAGCACGCACGTGTAACGTTCCAGGATGTACTGGGCTGGGGTTGTCCAGAATTTGCACTACCTTCCTCAAGAACCTCGCATTCAACGGGAGTAGTTGATTTTTATCTACAACCACAAGATTGGCCGTTTGCTCTGGTCAATTCACCCCATATTGTTTCGCCAACCTCGGACTGTATCAATCCGGCTTTTCAGGAAACCAGGATCTATTTAAACTATTCTCCAACAACAACCGATTCTGCCGGTAGGTAACCACGCTAGAATTCAGTGTTTTTTGGTCGCCATAACCATAGCATTATAGACTGGTATTTCTATGGCCTTAACGTTTGCCTACTTGAAAAGTTGTTGCACACTCGGTCACTAAAGTGTTGCTAGCAAGCATAACAACAACAGATACTAATGTCGCATTTCCCCCAGGCTTCTGTGCTTATATAGCCCCAGTGTTGCATTTCCATTACCAAGTTTTAACACCGGGGTTTTAGGTGAACTTGGAATGTTTACAATGTATACAAACGTAATAGCCTACGTTAATTTTTCGGTAAAGATGCATATCGCCGTTTATCATAGCATTTCATAACCTCAGACATTAGTGCTGAAACTAAAACGTAGCCTATGCCTACATAATATTAAATTGTAAATGGTTCTGCATAACGTTGTCATAAAGGCTGACATCCTATTGCGTGTTTATTTAGCTCAGATAGTTAACCGATTTTCTGCTGAGAAACAGACCTGCTGCTTGCTTGTAGTGTATGGCGCAAACACAGCGCGATATAAATTAAAACGGTAAGGGGAGCAATAAAACTGTAATCTGCATACAGTCTATATAGCCTATAGTTGGGGTCAGACTAGCAGTAGACTACCTTCAAGCTAAATTTCCCCTTCACCTAAGATTCACTGACCTATCCTTGTGCGTCCTGAGATTCGATGAAGTTCGAAGTTGTTGAGCCAGCATCGCCAGAGTTCTTGCAAGTGGCTGTTCACTTCTTTAGTCTGCTTTAAGTTCTTAAAAACAAATGTCATTATGCTACAAATTGAGCAGCTCTAATTTGACGTTAGGCTCCATCTGGGGCTACCGTTGAAGCATATTGACCTGCTACTTGCTTAGGCGCAAACGTAGCGTGATAAAATAGAATGGTATGTTAAAAGGGGAGCGATAAAACATTTACGGACACTATCGTGTCCTCGGTTCTCTGAACTTGAGAAGTGAATACAGTCTGTATAGCCTACAGTTGGGGTCAGACGTAGTTGAATTTTTTTTCTAGCAGTAACGTTAAGAGTGTCAATGAAACTAGGGAGCCAATCTGCTTCAGCGGAAAAAACAGCCAATAGGCCTCACAATGAACTAGCCAATCAGGGCCACGGGGCGGGAAACTGGCCAAATGGTGGGAAATACAAAAAATTTTAATGAGAATACATTTCTGAGCATGGAATAGACGGCCTAGAAATGCTACTGGGTCTTTTTCAGCCGCACAAATTTGCATACACAATTATTGAGGCTCAAAGAACATTTTATGACGGTCAAAAAATGCATTCTATGGGCTCTTTAAGACATTGAGGAGCTCAAGGTCAGGGTTCTGGAGGATGTGTTTCCCTTGCTGTAATTATGAGGCAGGCAAGGGGATGTTTGATTTTGTCCTGCGTGCTAGAGCCATCCTCTGAAGATCAGAGCCAAGGCCATGCTCTTCCGCTGACTAGTTGGGGCTGGATCTTCCTCTGAAACCATCGCTGAGTCATCACATATGCCTCTTTGCCTTTGGAAGAGATAGAGTTGAACAGATTACTCTCACATTGTGTACATAGAAAGTAGCTTTAAATAGTATGTTCAAGGCCAAGGTGTTATACAGGTTGTGAACTTGACAAGTAATTTAAAGTAGACATAATAGCTGGAGGTTTTAGAAGACAAGAGAGCTAACATGAAAACAGTTTTCTCAGGTAATTAGATTTTTGATGAATCGATTAACAGCCGTTATTCCAGCATACTAACTCATGTTGTTCTTACCACCTTATTTAGTAAATTAAGGCATTACCACTTTCTTTCACACAGAGACTTTTTTTTTGCTTCTTTTTCTCAAGGTTGAGATATCCTCCCTCCCTCTCTTAGTGGAGCCCTTTCATACAGTAGACTAAGCCTGAGAGAACCACAGCAGTGTGTGGAGATGAGATCAAGTGTTATTGTTCAGCCAGCCAGCGCTCTGCCATCGACCATCTTTTTAATTTTTTTATTTTTTCTCTCTGACACCTTGCCTCTCAGTCCAGAGTTTCTCAAGAGAGGGTGAGAAGGGCCCAATGGCCACACTGGAGTCTTCAATGGCTCATTAGACACGGGGGAGTCGAAACAGCAGCTGCCAGAGACACCTCTCTCACTGCCATGATTTCAGACAGATGGAGACACTAGGCACACACACACACACACACACACGCACACACACACACATACACACACACACGCACACGCACACACACACACACAGAAATACACAATAACAAAAAAAAGGGCCACTTAAAGCCTGGCACCCGTAATGACGCCTCTGAAACAAGATGTGTATTTACTCTGTCAGGGCCATATCAGAGGTGGCGCGCCTCAGAGGGGCACAGCGTGGCAATGGTTTTTATGTTCCAGCTTTGGCCCTGTTATCAAGTGCTCAGGGACTGGGCGGCCGTCGCTGGTGTTTGCAGTACGAATTGATTCAGATCCAGACGGCTCCGCGCTGTCATCTGGATGAAATGTTTCCCGTTGCTCTGTGAATTAGCCACACGCCCCTCTGCTGGGCCCTGTCAATCCTGCCTAATTGCCTGCCACCTGCAGCAAAGAATCGGTCTATGGGAGAATGTCTAGCACTTCATATTGTGCAACACTGTCAAACCTGCCTGACAGGTGAAAGCACTACAGCAGACTTTAGCTGCAAGTGACATCCTGCATGAAGACTATAACCCCATGTTGTATAATTATGTAATTAGTATAGAATTATGTAAGAACCATCTTTGTGTATAATTGTGTAATTAGTATAGAATTATGTAAGAACCATCTTTGTGTATGATTATCTTGTCTTGTCTGGGAAACTAGCTATCTAGTGGATTTTTCGCTAGGTATACCAGGCAACATTTTTAGGTTAATTCACCAACGGCATAGAGACTTTGAGGACTAAAAGGCTCATCGTAGATTTTTTCGCTCCTCTTCCCCACTGAAACATTGCCCTGAATATACTCTGGGACATTCCAGGCTGGTTGGCCAACACACTCGAATCTCGAATCTGTGATATTCTGAGATATGCATATGCATAAAAAACACTTTGGATCCTAGTATTCAGCATTTAGAACTGCTTATTAGCTATTTAAATGGAATTAGAATTCAATCTCATTTAGCCAAACTGCTTTTACTGGCAAATGCTCTCAAATGCATTAATTCTCTTAGATACATGGGCATAACCTAAGGCATTCTACAACTATTAAAAAGAATGTAAAATTAAATTATTTATGTATTTTGTAGCTCTTTTATACTACAACTAACAAGGGGAAAATATGTGCTAGTCTAAAATCCCCCCTCACTAGGAGATTTTCAGCAAAGAAACACCCTTTTAAGCACAGTGTGTGTGAGTTCACTTGCTCTCTCAAACCTCCAGCAGATGGTCACCCAAAAAAGCTAAAAAAAAAAAAAAGGGTTGATCCAAAAAAAGGGTGAGATCTCTGTGTGGCCTCATTTGTGCAGCTGGTTTCTGGGACGGATGATGTTGTAGAAAGACTGGGTGTGCTTGTGGGTGGGTGGGGAGGTGCTCTACCTGTTTAGCATTCTAAACACTGACGCAAAGTGAGAGAAAAGCGACTGTCACCTGCAATACCCAAGCCTTTCGTTTCTTTTGCATCCTTGGGGACTAAATTTCGTGCAGAAACAAAGCTGTGGACCATTGGCATGCAGCGTAACTCTCTCCTTCTCTCTCTCTGCCTTTGAGAGGGCTAAATTTCAGAACCTGCATGTGTCTACCCTCAAGTATTGGGGGCAGCCAGGTGGGGTGCCAATCTCGCCCAGAGCCATTTAGAGTGACAACCTCCTTTATCTGGCCCTAGCCCAGTAGAGTCCTCATGCAGCCCGGCCAGATAACTGCCTCAAATGATTCAGGTGCCCGAGCACTGTGCTCTGGTCATCTCTTTGGGGGACTGTAATTTACTGCTGTTTACGTACATACAGTAGGCTACCAGTGTTGAAAAAATTAAACACAAGTGGGCAGGGAAGTTGGAAACAAGGTCACACACTGCCTGATGCTTGGAAGAGGTGACCAGCATGAGGTCAGCTTTCCTTCTAAAAATAAAAGTCAGATGGATGGATGGAAAGCAAGAGTTACTCACCCCTTCTGGTGCAGCTTTCACATTCTGCCTCGCAGGGGCGTAACTACCGGTAAGCAGGGAGGGCAGTTGCTTACGGGCCCGGGGCGGATTGGGGCCCGCACTAGCAATTTAAGAGTAAGTCACGATCATAGACTGTATAATGGTCACGACCGGGCCCTACTATCGATAACATGTCGGAGGACCGGGCCCTTTCACTGTAATAACTTACGTTTCTGCTCAATAGTGTCCCTCTTCAAGAATCTCATCCGTCTACATCAGTAGAGCCTGAACTATCGAGGAAAATCGCCATTTGGAGTATTGGAATTGGAAGGGCAAACCTACAGTAATATATCCTCGTCAGAATTACATACTGTTACACCATGGTGTGACATTGATGCATTCTATAGGTCTCCAGTGCCGCAAAAAGGGGGTATGCAGTATATGCGGTGCATATGGGCGCACAGCCAGGGGGGGCGCCAAAAGAAGAAATGGGGACAAAAAATAACAATAACATTTATGTTTTAGAACTATTCTTGTAATTTAAAATCACGGCTATGCTCTAAATATGGTGTTTAAAATATTAAAGAAACGTAAGGCCTAGCCACTGCCAAGAGCCAGCCAGTGATGTAGCCGCAACGGACACCCTTTACTTTCCACACCCCTGTGGATGAAGAGGGAGGCAGAGGGAGTAGCCTTTCGCTTATTCACGTGTGGGGCGCCTGCGCCTGTCTGTTCGCGTCAGGATGGAGAGAGGAAAAAGTTATTAGGTGCTCAAGGCAGAAAGCGAAAAAATGAGACGTTATGTGTAGGGATGCCCTCCAAAAAATGTCGATGGGTGAAAGACAGCAACAGGTATGAACTACGTAAATGGAAGCTGAACACAGCAGGGATTATGCTATGAGTGCTGCTACTGGCTAGTTTAATTGGTTTGGAAATCAGAAATTGCATAGTGACTTCTTGCTGATGCAATTTAAAATCCGTTTGTCAAACTGAAAGAAATATGCGTGCATCATGAAAGAAACGTCCATATCGTCAACGTCGGTATGACTAGACCGCAATCAACCGCAATCACTGGACAAAACTTCAATGATCTGCATTTACTGAAAACATCAGCTAGCATACACACCCCATAGATTTCCATTCACCGATTTGACGACCTTTTGTTTGCATATCATAAATCTTTGGTATTAGACTTTTCTTCTTCTCACAGTAGGCCAATTAGAATTCATATTTGACAAAGTAGTGACTATAATATTCTAACCATGTGGGACAGACCATAGGCCTGTATACACGTCTATAATTCAATGGGACAGACGATGAAGATTCTGTTCAAATCTGAAGGTTGCTAGTCTTTTCAAACATGACATCTATAATAAAAGCATCATGTGCATCTGCACTTTGCTGAAATATTTGCTGCTCAAGGGTCAAATTCTTACTAACTTACTTTTTACTCCACTTTCTTTTTTTATGGTGAAAATTATGGAATATGTGTAAATTATTATTATTTTTTTTTGAAATTATTATTTCAACAACAAAATTGTTGTTGCATATGGCCCAAAAAGTGAGTAGCTGCGCCCCTGTAGGTCTCTATATATAGGCTGTACAAATTATATACACAAAGATGTTTGAAGTGATATTGAAAACATATAACAGTGATCCTGAAATTAACAACAATGATACATTTTTCTGTAGTTTATTTTACACTGTGACTGGGAATTGTGGGATATGGTAGTGAACTGAACATGCATATTACAGGTAGTCTAGGCTATGATGTAAGTGAGCATTTGAACTATTTAAATGATGAGGTGTTGATTTTTTTGTTTATTGGGTGTTTATTCGCTCCAATGAGTCCAGTGTATGCATTTGTTGAGGTGCGCCGTCACCAGGTTTTTTTTTTATGTGTGGTGTTGATCAGGGCGACTTCTGTTAAATTTCCCATGCGTTTGTTGAGGTGCACCGTCACTTTTTTTTATATGTGGTGTTGATCTGGGCTAACGTTACTTCTGGCAATTTTCTCATTATTTTTGCGTTAACGGCCTATTTATGGTTGCTAGCCTTTTACTGGACATTGCGTGATCACGTGTTGTATAGGGGGCCCTCCTTGATAATCTTGCTTACGGGCCCGATGTTGGCTTGTTACGCCACTGCTGCCTCGGGTCCCAGAACGACTCTGTTGGTCTAACTGTTGCTGTTTGTGTTGTTTTGTTTTCCCTTGGAGATGATGTCGTTGGGTTGCAGGTTGTGAAGGGAACATCTGGTCAAGGGGGGAGCGTTGCGGGGTCAGGCGTATGAATTCCCAATTTGCCTCCTCAACAGCCTGGCCTGAAGGAAGCATACAGCCCCTCTATTTATAGTTTTCACTCTGTTTACAGTACATCAGAAAACAGCTCATGCAATTTATCTCCAGGGGCAGAGTTTGGACACAGCTGAAGATGTGCACAGACACAGTTATGCAGAGCAACTGATGGCCTGCCATGACTCAGTGCCACCAAGTCCTGTCAGAACGTCTCTCCAGGGCACTGGAGGCATTGTGCGTACAGTAAAGCTCTATACTGTACAGTACCACACCAGCCTTCCCCCCCGTTCTGTTGCCCTCTGTCACAGCGCACAACAAAATATATCTAACAGCTCCTGCCAACAGCTCCTGTTCAGTTGTGAAAGTTTATAGGCAGTGATGGGCAAATTTCTGTTTTGCTTGAGGTGTAATCTCTGAAGTTGTTTGGCTGACTCACAAAAGAAGCCAGCACCCATCCACCAGCCCCCCCCCCCCCCCCCCCATGCATACACACACAAACACACATACTTACACACACAAATATTGTTAACTGCATGTTTAACAGTTTGGAATAATCTTCATTCATAATCTTTTTTTTTTTCTGAGAATACTGGTTACATAAGGTTGACTGAGTCAGTAAGTAGTGAAGTATTTAATGGCAGGATTAGATAAATCCAGGCCCAACATCCTCAGGGTTCCACCGTTGAACCATGTTCCATCTATCTAAATTAGTTTGAGACCATTAGTCAAGGCAAGTCAGCATCACCAAATCTTACAAAATCACTTTGAAGAAATTACAAATGTCTGTAAGAAGCTAAACTCCATGTTTCATTTATTCAGGTCTTCAATCAAAACACTGACCATTTGTTTGTCATTTACACAGTATTGGCTCTAAGCGACTCTAGCATTTTATTGTACAGTTCCTCTGACTGCTGCTAACACGGCTTGTATGATGTCATATGGTATATATTTTACTTTTGACAAGGCCAATGTCACATAAGGTCATGGGTTTCTATATAGTACACAATGTATATTTGGAATTCAAATATTTAGAATAACTAAAACTTTTTTAAACCAGAATATCCGGTAATATTTGTTGTTTGCCTTGTTATTTGTTGCAATTGAATAAGCATTGATGTTCAACAGAAGTAAGTAAATTGTGTTTAATTTTAACATAAAGGACTCTACATAAAGCAGATGGTTAGGATTGATGGGATGCAGTTGTGAAATGTATTTTTAATTGAGTTAATTTTACATAATAGCCTACATCAATAAGCAGGCCCATATTCCAGCAAGCAATTGACAGTTTTCTTTCCATCAAGCAATTGACTGTTTTCTCATTATGTGAAAAGAATGCCAGTGGCATAATTATTGACTTTGACAAAGGGGTAATCATGTTATGGGAGTGTGAATGCATTAGCACGAAGAAGAGCGTGATTTAAAATGTATCAGCGAGTTATCATGCACAGAGAGCAAAAAAGACACCGACTTTGTTGAAGTGAAACAGCAGTAATTGATCCCAGCTGCTGGGGAGGGGATGAAAGCTATTCTCGTGGGATAGTCACGTGTCCTCGGGGAGTGCTTAGTTTTGGAACACACAGAGTAGGAGCAACGTCAACTGCGTAGTTCTAGACTTGAACATCTACATCTAACCTTATTATGAAAGAGCAGTGGCTCATGAACCATCGTCAAAGATTTGAATAAGCTGAAACATATAGTTTAGACCTGCGCGTCAGCTTACCAGTTTTGCTCAACTTCTGCACTCATCTCCATCGCTATCATAACAGCCAGTGCAACGTTACTGTACAGCTACTCAAGACATCAAGCCAACAGAGGGGCGTCACTACTAGTCGAGGTAAGATACTGTAATTTTCGGACAGTGTTCGTGAGTATTTAACCCACGTTAAAATGTATTTGCATTTCCATGGGCATACCGTTACTTTACATTCCCTTAGTCCACATGAGAACTGTGGAGAAATAAATATTATTGTGTATATATTATTCTGAAACAGTGCCGTTTCGTTGCATGTAATATGTATGAACGCAGTCATCATTGCACACTGCCGCCACATTTACGCACACCATGGGGTGTTGCCGAGTAAATGTATCACGTCTTATTTTGGACCCACACACTAAGATGGTTCTGCTAAAATTGTGTGGCGGGCTAGAATATATGTTGTTGAAGTGTTTTCACTGACCTCACACTGTTGTTTTTAGTATACATTTGAGCACGTGCAGTACTTTTCTAAACGTGCGTTTATAACACGACTTTACAACTCAGTGATAGACGTTTTGCTTTTCCTGTATTGTGGAGTTATGTGGATAATATGTGCATAGTGGTTACTTTTTTGCCACGTATCATTTCTCCCTAGTAATAAGACTTTGTTTTATCCGAAGACCTGCTATACACTGCTTATTAAAGGCTAAACTTATTTTGAGTTGTTTCCCTCTCGTCTTTTCACTGAAAATCTGAACACGTCTTTCTCATTATCTCTCGTTTTTTTTCAGTTTTCCCAGCACAGTCTCTGCCTGTGCTGAGGACAAACGTTAAGTCACCTGTCAAACTAAATTCTGCTCTTGCCTCTATGGGAGTTATGAATGGCCAGCCCCAGCCTCTTGCCCAAGGGGACACGCAAACACAGTGTAATGATGTGGACAAACTCCTCCACCCTTCTGTATACAGAATATTAAAACGAATCCGTTTTCTTCAATACAGGGGAGCCTTTGCATTTCAGAGAAAAATGCCATAGTAAATGTAAAATATATTTGTCTCTGTATCTAATGGCCCTATTGCCTTATAAAGCACTCATATTGTGAGCTGTGTTGTTTCTAATGCACTTACATGCACAAATAAGCTGTCAGTTGAAAACTGATAACTATTAGAGTCCATGGGATGTTTTATGGATTTATTGTTAAACTGTAAGTGGACAAATGTGAACAGTGTGACGATTTGTGTTTTTATTACTCTGGCTGTTTTAGGGAGCTTTACAATGTGCTTTATGAGCCACTTCATACTATAACAAAAAGCTTGTGAATGGCCAATCAGGATGGTGAGCTATGATCAGAAGAGATGTCCTCTCAGATGACTGAGTTGTTTTGTCTGATTGTTGGGGGAACAGAAATGAATGCAATGTATTGCAGCTACAGGTCTTACTATAAGTACAGTATCCACTGCCTGAAGAATTTTTTTTTTCACCAAATAAGCTATAATTACATCTACAGTAGTTGCACTGTACATCTAGAGTTTACATTTAAGTTAACATAGAACCAGAGCTTTTGGATAAGCACCTTGATGAGAATCGAGTTTGGTGGCACTGTTTATTTATTAAGAATATTTCAGATACGAAAGACCAGTTTGATCAAAAAGCTGTTTGTTTTTAAATTTTGTTTTCCTTACTGGTGTGTACAAGTTACTTTGAATTATTCATGGATTAACTTTGCTTACCAAGATTTCCATCAATCAAGACAGTCATCTTTACACCACCACCATGTTTCATTTGTGGTAAACTTCCATGTGCCATTTTTCATGCTTTTGTTTACTGAGGCTGCTGCCATTTGAATTTTAATGAGGCTTTTCAGAGCTCCTGGCTTGTCCAAGAGGAAGCAGCCTGTATGAGGATGTCAGGTATCTATCAGTAACCCTCAGCAGCACTGTGCAGCACTCAAGCAAGGAGTCTCTTAAAACAGCAGGCTGTCCTCTGTGTTGTTTCAGCTTTGGCCACTGTTGTTGTTTGTCTGTTGTAGCTTCCTGGCCTTATTTAGTGAAATAGCTGGCCCGAAATAACTACCACATTCAGACCCCGGTGCCGTTTTAGTTTGCACCGTCAAGCCAAATTGAGTGTTTTGGAGTTCTTACTTTCTTTTTACATATTTATTTATTTTTAAGCAACTCTGTTTCTCTAGTCTATTTTTACATTTCCCCTTCACCACTAAGTGTCCTTAAAGAGAGAGTGAGAGAGAAGTGAAAATATCCTTGATATGAGAGGCACATGAGGTAGTTTTCTCTGGGTGACCTGCTCCGTCAATTTTATTTTTTTATTTCCAGACGACAGTGTGGTTTCTATTTTTGTCGTCAGGATAGTAGTCCCACACAGGTTGTGAGATGGCTGTGGGACATATCTACCGTGAGTGGCAGCAGGCTGTGACTTAAGCCCCACTCAGCTGCCATGCCAGAGCTTATGCAGGAAATGAAATGAGGTTGGAGTCCGTCAATGTAGTTAGCCGCTCGCCAGGGGGCTAATATTCAATTATAGGGTCCTGGGGTCCCTCAACTGGGCCGAGACCTCAGCGTTTGCGCAGGGCACAGCATTAAAGACGACAAATTTACTGCCATTATAATAAACATATCCTCAATCTAGTTTATGGTTTTGAGACAGGTCATGAATTAGACGCAGAATGTTATTACAGTGGGCACGGCTTGGTTGTGCACTCTTGCTGCAAAAAGTGCTTGCTGAAAATGTTAGTTGTTACTGTATTTGTTAAACGATAGTTAAATGTTAAGCGTGGCATTACAACTGGGGATAACAGTGCTCCAATGGCAGTGCTCTAGCCCTATGAGTTTTCACACGCACTCACTCAATCTCATGTTATGACAGAACTCTTTGTTTTGACTATCGTCATCGGGGGAGATGTTTAGAATGGAAACACGTTGTGTCCTTCACTTGAGTTCTTTCCTTATGGAGAAAGAAGGTAGAGTCTTACAGTAGGCTTGATTTTTAGGGTGGAGATTCAAACTCTCATTTATTTTACCCGTGCTGACTTATTCATTGAAATGTCACGGAATGATGAATATATGGAAAGTGGAGAACATCAGAGGAAGGCTGTGTTGTCATGGGTAAGCTGTCATGTCAATTGACATGGAGTCTTTGTTATGCTTCTAGCTACCACATTTACCTCACGACCAGTATGATGTCAGAATGAGATTTTAGCTCAGCTAGCTGCTTCAAAAATGTCCATGACGTGAGAACATAGACAGACAAGAAGAGTGTTAACACAGGCTTTTGCAAAATAAAAACAAATGCATCTCCTTGACTCTTAACCCTTGAGAGACTAGGCGGAACATTCCATTTACACTTGATGACCTTAAGCTATTTAAAAGCTTACTGTAAGGTCATACTAGATAAAAGATAAAATATACCCACCACAAGACTTTATAAAGGTATAAAACAATAATAGTTATATGTCAGTGTATCACCTATTATTTTTATAAATAACCTCAAACTCAAACTGACTCCATCCAAATATAAATTGCATTTTCCCCAATTGATAGTACTAGTAATAGTAATAGTAATAGTAATAGTACTGAAACCCAAACCCTAGCCCTGGTCCATCTGCAAAGGGTTAAACAATGCACACAACTGGATACCACTACAGAATTGAGCCATTAATAAATTCTGCATCATCACTCCACAAGCTTCCGATGACATCAAGCTGGCGAGGATGCTGCATATGCCTGTAATGTAATGTAAACACAGAGTTTAACATCTAATATTCTTCAAGAGAATCATTTATCTTGTGCAGCAAAGCCATTAGCTACATTGCACATTAATATCATGCAGAATTTCCCGCAACCCAGCTGCCCATGTCCATTTGAGCTTGGGTTTTGAGCAGGAGCTCCTTCCCTGTGACTTCACAGCTGCATAACTGTGGGGTCAAGACGAGTTATGAGACAGGGTCAGAGCAGAGCAGGTCGTAAGATGGGCCTCCCACAAATTTTTCAGGGCCGACGGTGCACCAGCAGACCTCTGTCACTGGCAGAACAGTCACTCACTCTTAGAGTGAATGACATGTCATATGGCTCTCTATAATTCTTGCAATCATAGACCAGTGTAGGCTAATGCTGAGCTTTGCTGAAGCAGCTAAACCAGTAGACCCTCAGATTCATTAGTCTATCAGCTGTCATAACAGAGCACACAGCCCACAGAGATCTCTAAACAAATTCTAGATCACATTTCCTCAGTCAAGCAGCAACTGTCCTCAATTCTGTTTTATCCTCCAACCTTATTTATAGACGGGCCCGATTGGTCTCGTTCCCAGTCACTCTGCCAGTGTGCTCGGTCGACACACTTGCTCACTGCCTCCAGAGAACGCAGCTCCATTGTGTCATTTTCATAGAAAGTCCAGCGGCGGATTGAATCGGTTGGACAGCCTGTCATGCATTCCACAACAAAGGGACAGCAGTGACGTCACCACACATCTGACAAAAATAGTGGCCACTCGAGGAGTGCCAAAGTAATCCTGCTAGGATATTGTAGACAATACACAATACTGTTATTCTCTTCTGTTTTGTCTGTCCAGAGTTTTAACATGCCAAGCAACCAAGTGGGGTGGGGCAGGAATTTGTCTAAGAAGCTTAGCTTAGCATGTAGTGTAGATGGATACATTTTCCCATTTTTAATCCATTTTGAAAATAGAGTATAAATTCCTAAACAGAAAATCACAAAAGTTTGGATGCTACCATTGATGTGACGTGTGTGTCCAGCTACAATTATATGATATCAAATAAAAGATGTCAACTGTCAAGTCAAAGTCTTAGCGGCTTTGCGGTGTCATAGCCTGCTAAAGCCAATAAAGATAGACAGTCATATATACTTTTATTTAGTGTCACTGATTGGTAGAAGCATTGGAGGAGACAGTAAGAGATATTAAATACTAGACTAAAAGGAGAAGTATTCAGCATGACTACTTTATGTGCCTTTAATGTACAGTAAAACAGCCTGATACTCAAAATGAGTTGGTAAGTGAAAATCTCTTTAGTCATTTTCAAAGGCTTTTAGCATGTGGTTCATAGAGTAACTTTCTATTCTCCTATCCGGTAGCGTAGCCTCCTAGGTATCTACGTCTTCTGCTATCTCTGGCAGAGGCAATAGGGAATCCAGTAAGAAAACGTAATAAAGAAAAATGGCTCGCCTCAAGAAGAGTGTGACTGTTGTGCTGCCATCACTTAGCTGGGAGGCGTGGTGCAATTGAAGTTTTATTTCAAAGGCAAAACTATGTCTCAATATCAAACTGGAGGCTCTTTGTGAAATAAAAGAATTGGCTTGGTATTAGTTCAACCCCAGTTTTAATGATGTTTTCAGGCCAGGAATAGCTCTCTGTGGAGCGTTAAGGACTTGGATGCCAGTTTTTATGGAGTGCATGTAAAGGCATGTATTTGATCACTGATTCCTCTGTATATTTGTGGTGATACGCGCAAGTGTGATTCACTCTCAGTATATTTAACATGAATCTGACCTTGACCAAGTGTTAATTATGTTGATGGAGGGTGGAACAGTCTGTCATAAGCATATGGTGTTGGACATGAGGTCACCACTCTCCATTCGAATTTGTGCAGTCACAAAAGAGCACCCATAAGCTAATTGCAATGTGTTCCTCTTAGCACAGTCCCATTCCCAGCTAATGGGCGTAAGGCTCGCGCTGTGAGAAGTAACTAATTACTCCTCTCCCCTTTCCCATGAATCTCCAGCTGCTAATTTGCATCCTGCAGCAGTTCACACACACTGAGGAGGACTGATGGATTAGAGGCGCTCTCAGTCAGGGGAAGAGGTTAGCAAGCATATCAGTATATGTAATTACCATATGCCAACGCAGCAATTTAAGCCTCTCACCAAACGAGACATTAATGCTGTGGCTTTCATGTTCTTTAAATGCCCAGGCGACCTGGTCTTCTCACAGCCGTGCAGCTGCCCTCCCCTCTCACCCGTTTGAGGGCTCTGCCTGGCGACATCTGAGATAGTTGCCGTAATTAAGGCATTTGGCAAATGCCAGCATTGTCAGTCTTGTGATGTGCACTGGGGTGTGTTGAGCACAATGCAGCCAGTCTCTGTCTCCGCCACATCTCATCCATCCTCGAGGACTGAATCGGTTTCTACTAGAATGCGTCCTCTCTTTTCCTCCCTGTTCCTATTCTCGCCACCTCCCCCGTAGTCCGTCTCGTGCATGAGAAGTGTCTGCCTTTGCTCTCAGGTCAAACCGCATGGTTGACGGCCACTGTTTGCGGATCACTGTGCCGTTTTGCTCTCCCCGCCATGGGGGAGCTCCTCGCTGCGCTTTAAGAAACAAAATAAAGACTCGCATTGTTGCCCGGCTCTTCCAACACATGAATTCCGCCAGTGTGGAGAGGAAATCTATACAGCGTCCCTAACAAAGGCATCGGCTCATACCTCAGAAGAAATCAGGCACGAATCCTGGAGGGGAAAAAAAGCCTCTTAAACATTCCTATTCTCTGAGATGAAACGTGATGCGAGATTGAAAAATGACATTCTCTGTGGCCTTTAGTTGTTTTCCGAATACATGGGAAATGACATTTCCAAAATGAATGGTCACTCAGCACTCCCACAGTGTTCTGAAAGAACACAAGAGCCTGTAAAGCTTATACATAAAGCTCCTCTGTTAGCTTTTTAGCTTATTTTCGACTGCATAACCTCATAATGCCATCACTGGTGTCTAGACATCCTCAGTTTTATTAGATTGCATCTCTAAATCTCATTGTAGACAATGTCATTGTTTTTTTTTGTTGTTGTTGTTGTTGTTTGTCCACTTCAAAGGGGGGTCATTTCAGATAACATGAAGTCTACCACTACTAAGAGATTGTTGTCTGTTCAAACTAATTGAATTACCATACTGAGATACTCAGACCCCTCAATAATATCCCCCATTACCCTCAGTAGCATCCAATTATACAAGCACTCAACCATAGTCATGGTTATAATAAGTCATGAAAACATATCTTCATATCACTTCAGTGCAGTAATTGGATATACAGCATGGAAAATTAACCATACGGTGCACATAACCCAAAAGTTGACGCAAATGGTAAAAGAGTAAATTTACAGGACATGGAAATACTTGTAATCACACATGAGCCATCACATGTTAAATGAGACTGCTTAGTAGAAAGGAATTAGACAGATCCTAGTGGAACAGTAGATCAAGAGTGCTGAAAGGACACAGCATTCCAAACTCTTAAAACATTCAATAGACGAACAGGTAAAACAGTCACATTGTTACATTAGGTTTGCACTAGTGTCCTTGGATTGCCTTCCAAATGTCTTCAGGTGAGTTGATTCTAAGTGTTCTCCTGACCGCTGAAATATTAATACACACTTCATCTGTAGCCAACTCGAATCTTCGGCAGTTCAGCTGACATACATCCCTCACCTACCACCTGCTCCACCACCTCAGAAAGTTCTGTTACTATGACTCATATACACTGATTCTGATTCCGATTTCTGTTGATAAACATACGGAAGCTTCATCTACCTAACCTTACGAGTCCCCCACCCAACGGTTTATTGTATGGAAAACTGTGTCAAGTGCTCTTTGAATACTATAGGCCTAAATAGCCATGGGTGTTTCACCCCCACTCTTCTTCTGATGTGTTCAGTAATTAGAACAGACAGCAGACAAGTCGGACCGGAGATTGTGAATAAATTATTAATCCTTTGCACCTCGTCTTCAGAGTCTTCGGAGTCTCCAGAAGCCATTCAAACAGAGGCCTGAGACTCCAAGCTCCAGGGTGGCTTATCAGAGTTAGTTGAGTGGTTGTGTAGATCGACTGACAGTCAGGCGACTCGGGATTTGTTTCCCGAAACCCAAGTTGTGAATCGGTTGGGTTTCTTTTGGTTGAAAGCATCTGCTAAATACCAGCCCACTTACTTTTACTTTAGTTAGTTCACAGGACCTGTATGTGGCCTACAGCACTTTACAGGCCCTCTCCATATACTGCTGTCTTCGGCATACAGTAGATAGCGTTGCCACTTGCTATACTTAAAGCACTAGGGACGCATATGGACGTTAATACAGGCAAGGGCTGCTCAAGTGGGTGTTGTCAGTGAGTGTGTGGCTAAAGGGACCTCAGACACACTAAAGGTGGCTTTCAGTGGTCCTTTCCCGCCTGAACCCTATGTGTGTGTAAGTGTGTGTCATGCTTTCCATTCGGTGGTGGCACCCTATCAGTAGCATTCAGTGTGAGCCGCCGCTTCTGAAGGACACTGGAGATTACGCTTCACTCCTCCTTTTACTTTTTTATTTCCTCGACGCGGCCTTAAATCACTCCTTCAGGAAATGATGGCTGGCAACCGTAGACACTTTGTTATTACTCTCCTGTATGATTTCGTCTCTTTCAAAATAATTTCCTAAGCCAAAGCTGTTGGATGTCACCCACCAGCTCGAACACAAGGGGGAAAAAAAAGAAAAGAAAAAGGAACTTTCTGCAGCCGTGCAAGGCCGGTGTTTCATATTTCGGTATAGCATATTTTTTTTTCAATCGAGAACCGCTAGCGGTGGCTCAGCTGAGTGGACTGATAGGTGCCGCCGGCGAAAGTTGAGTGAGTGGGTGATGATGATTACTCTGATGCCGGCTCGGCCTTGACAAGGCGTCACATTGCACATGGGTAGGGGCTGAGTGGCAGGTACCTGGAGCATTAAAAATAGCGCACACACACACCTACACATACGTACACATAAACACACACACAAACACACACACATGTATACGCATATACACAAATGCACATGCAAACACACACACACATACACACAAGCACACACACATGTATTCGCATATACACACATGCACATGCAAACACACACACAAACACACACATACAAACACACACACAAGCACACACAGTGCCACATGCAGAGACAGACAGCAGCTGCCCATTTTCATTATGACAGAGTTGGATGTTTTTCCCTCCAACTGCTCTGCATATTTTCGTAGATTGCTGCAGTCGCCCGGGAAGATACATGGGGCTGCTTATGATGCACTTATATAAGCCTGATGGGGGAAAAAACCCTTAGGAAGAGCAGGTGGGCGGTGTGTATGTGTGTGTGTGTGTGTGTGTGTGTGAGTGCCTGTGAGTGCATGTTTGTGGACAGTATGTGTTTTTGCTTTTGTGTTTGTATGAGAGAGAGACTCCCTGCAAGTCTACATGTGTACATAGGTGTGTATATGTTGGTGGTGTGTATCTGTTTGTGGGAGAGTATGTGTGTGTGTGTGTGTGAGAGAGAGAGGGAGAGAGAGAGAGAGTGCTTGTGGGGTGGGTGGGTTGAGTTGTTGCTGGTGTGTATATGTATGTGGGAGAGTGTGTGTATGTGTGTGAGAGAGAGAGAGAGTGCTTGTGGGGTGGGTGGGTTGAGTTGTTGCTGGTCTGTAAGGTAAAGGGATAGGCCTGTGACAGGTGGTCTATTTGTGCCAGTCCACCAGACCGAGAGAGCTTTTGACACACCATACACCATGCACACACACACACACACACACACACACACACACAC
This sequence comes from Limnothrissa miodon, assembly GCA_017657215.1. Lineage (NCBI taxonomy): Eukaryota > Metazoa > Chordata > Actinopteri > Clupeiformes > Clupeidae > Limnothrissa > Limnothrissa miodon. The sequence continues at coordinate 585,653 of JAGFZM010000093.1, read as the reverse complement.
ACACACACACACACACCCTCCTCGTCATCTTTCTTCTCCCTCGGGGTTGATTTCCACCTCCAACCCACACAACCCCCCACCTGCCACCGGCTCCGTCTCTGCAGCAGGGGTCATAATGAGTTTCAACATTCTCTCCGGCTCAGGTCTCTCCAATTCCATCTGGGAGGTGGGGAGGGTCTGTGTGTGTGTGCGTGTGTGTGTGTGTGCGTGTTTGTGTGTGTGTATGTTTGTGTTTGTGTGTATGTGCATTTGTGTGAGTGTGTGTTTGTGTGCATGCGTGAGTGTGTATATGTATGCGTTTGTGTGTGTGTATGTATGCATTTGTGTGTGTATGTATGCGTTTGTGTGTGTGTGTGTGCGTGGTGGAGAGAGAGACAGCACCTGAGGCACTTAGAGACACCACCAGCTGCTAATGGCGTGATAATTGTGCGCTTAGTGGCTCGTCTGTAACACCTCACTGCGGGGTGAGGCCATACTGTGACTCACACACACACACACACACACACAAACACACACCTCACAGCGGGTTGGGGCCATAGTTTGGCTCATACATACACACACACACACAAATACACACACACACCTCACTGCGGGGTGAGACCATACTGGGGCTCATACACACACACACACACATCTCACTGCGGGGTGAGGCCATACTGTGGCTCATACACACACCACTGCGGGGTGGAGCCATAGTGTGGCCCTGGTGACACTGCTTTCTAAACGGGCCGCGTTTCAGAAGGTGCTGCAGTGGCTGTCAGATTACTGGTTAGGGAAGTAGGTTTAAGCTTAGCAACTAAATAGTCATTTGGGATGATAAATGTTTGTTAAAAGGCTGTGTGTGGATGTGTGTGTGTGTGTGTGTGTGTGTGTGCGTGTGTGTGTGCGTGTGTCCTGGAGTTAGACACTGAAAGATGAGTTGTCTGAAAGAAGTAGGGAAACGTGATTGCCTGTACTCTGACTGCATGGTAAAAAATAGGCCAGTCTAATATTGTTAGCAGATTACTTTGCATTCTCCAAAGCACTCTCTGCTAAGCTACAATCTCGCCACAAAACCACACACACATATACTGTACACCACCCCAGCACACACCACCCCCAGCATGCATACACACCACTCTGTCATGCACACACACACACACAATCTCATTAAATTTCTCCATGTTAGACTTGAAAATCTGAGGTTAACACTGTGTGGGCCCTTGGGCCTGTCAGAAAATGACTTGCAGTTGAGTTGGTCTTACGGTTGAACTTCCTGTCTAGTGCTTCCGCTGGCCTGCTTCAGGTGCCCTCCGTGGGCGTCAGTGTCCGGCTGAGCCAGGTGTTCACTTACCATACAGCTGCTCAGTTAATAGGCCTCGCTGCACTCTCTCTCCTCTCTCCTACTCTTCTGGACCGATGCCAGCTGGGAAATGCACTTAACCCTCTACAGTCAGATCATGTCACATTATTTATAGTCATTTTCACCCCTAAGGAGTCCCCATGACCATTTGGCCATGTGTTATTGCCACTTCTGTATTTTTGTGGGGGCTGCTGATTGTTTGGTAAGCGTGTTGCTGATTTCTTCCCTACTGCCACTAGATGGCGCTGTAGATGCACCGTACATGTGAACAGGAGGCAACCCTGGAACAGAAATGTGCACAGCTCTCTTTCTCTTTTTTTATCACACACAGACAGTTCCTGATGTGGATATTTTATTAATCAGCAGGGTTAAAAAAGAATCTGCAGTGGGTCCGTGTCTGTATTTTTCATCAAAATCTTGATAATTATCAATCAGCTAATTGCTCAGAGAAAATGAGGGTCATTACTGGGAGTCTGTCATGGAGGATGATCCCATTCCACACCATAGAGCACCACGAGAATATATAATTAAAAACTATTTACACTGGGGGAGTCATGAGCTAACAGACAATGTCATGAATTCATTATTCAATGTGCTGCGAAACCTAGTATCAGACATCACGTACTGTGGCCTTCAAGAAAAATGTGGCTCCATTTATTATTTCTTTCCTTATTTAGTGATGCAATAAAGGGGACGTCTGATGTCATAATCAGCCATTTCCTTGTAATAATTAATATGAAATACTGTCAGACAAGGCTCGCTTTCAAGTTAAACTATAAACTATAAAGTATTATTTGAAACTAAAGAATACCATCCGAGTTTGTATGTGCGCAATCACAGACTCGTTTTCAAGCTTTTGAGGCTTTGGGTTTGGCAGCGTGTTTCTGTTTGGGTGAGCAATGACAGTGTTGCCGGTGACAACCTCTGCCCCGGCCCACGCATTCCCGCTGCCGCAATCCACAGTCTGTTTCAGTCGACTGTTCTCTTTTCCGATGAGCTGCCTGACTGAGGAGGAATGTGCTCTCGGCACGTTCCTGCTAATCGTCGCTCTGCTGGGGATTAGGCGCCGCTGAAAGGATACACTCCATCCCCGGCCGTTAATACTGACGAGCACGAACGACAGAGAGCCGCGCGAGTCTCGCACAATTACAGAAAAGGTTTAACCAAATGTCAGCGCACACTCCCTTCCGTCTACACCAGAGAGCACGGCCACATTTGCAGCACACTTGCAATCTATCCTACCCAAGCGTTGTCAAAGCAAGACCATACAGGGTAGCACAGTGACATCAAACGCCGCTTCATCTCAACAAGAGTGCTGTATGCCTTCGGTTTGAATGCGTCGCTGTGATGTGCCCAGCTGATTAAACATGCCATGACAAGCAGCAGCAATCTGCCCTTCAAAACAATCCGCCTGATTGAAACAATTAAAAAGGCCTCTCCGTGGATCTGCATGGGCTTAATCAGGGGTAGAGAGGCGCATTAGCACTGCACACTGCACTGCACTTGTTCCACCAGCGTCTGGTTCTGTTCCCGTTGGATGTGGTTTTGGGAGGGGATGCTTTGTGTTTGGACGAGGCGCAGCACCAGACAGTTCAGCCGGGGTTGATTCAGACTTGCGTGCCTGACTCGAGCAAGGGATCGGCATCACACCGAGGGACCTTGTGTGTATGTGTGTGTGTGTGTTTTTGTGCATTTGGAGCTCGGCGGAGAGTGGAAGCACGGGTGGAGATGAAGCACTCGGAGGTGGAGAGGCGGAGAGGGGCCTTTTGTGCAGGGCTCTGAATAATGAAAGAAGATGGGAGCTACCTATCAGACGCTTTAACCATTTATGTAAAGAGAGCAGAGTGGTGGCTTCCTTTTTTCCCCACCCGTCACAGTAGTTTGCTCCTTTCAAACACGACGAGCAGAAGTCTTCACAGAGGTGAACCCGCAATCGAGTGTGGGTGTGAATTAAACATATTCCCTTCCATTTGCCTTGACCTTTATTGATATGTATGAGCCGGTTAAGTGGGCTGTGGGCTAGAGCCCCGATGGCGGCGCCGTCAAACTAAGACACTCCGGGCTCACAGCGAGCGCTCGATGGGAGTTGTTTTTCCTACACGCAAACACTTTTTGGAAGTGTAACTAACATTCCCATCTTCTGGGAGCAAGATCAGTCCTCTTAGATCAGGGGCTGGATGTGCCAGTTAGAGGGCTTTAAAGCCTGTGCACTGAGACCCAATTCTTCCCTCTGAAATATCATTTGTTCCCTTCCCTCCACTCCGAGTGAGGCTGGACAAAGATGGTCTATGTGAGACCATCATTTTTATGGTGTGAGAGAAACACCCAGACAGTTTTTTTTTCTTCTCTGTTATGTTCTCTCTTTTACGCCGGCCTTTGCGCGGGCTGAAAGACCGACTCTACACAAAGAGCCGGTTCATGGAGTGTACTTTTTTTGAGGTACCCAGTTTAAAAAAATAAAAAATCGAGTGGTCAAACGAGCATTCGCTGGAGCTGGTAAGCGGTTGCTTTAGGCTTTGTTTTTCCAGCTGGAACAAGACTGAAGCTGAATATACTGTAGCGTTCGCTGTTAGCTGCATAAATCGCTCCATCCAGCCCCTTATCTACAGCCAGCCATTTCAGCTTTTACCTTTTAAAGAAACTTCTGTCATCCCATCATATGGTGTCAGGACAGGAAAAAATCAGGAGAAAACACCTCACATATCTATCAGCTTTGACACCTAGTACCTTCTTACATGTTACCTCACAAATGCACCTTATTGAATTATAATGATGATGGTAAACATGATGTATAGGTCAGATTTTACCAGATCGACTGTACCAGATGTACCATTTTTCCACATTTGTTCAGATTTCCTAATCTGAACTTGTTGTTTCCACTCACTCACAGTTCAACCTCCTGAGAGGATTCGCTCCATCGCCAGCAAGAGAGATCTTGTCATTTCTAGGAATAGCTCTCGCTTCCTCTCTCTCTCTCTCTCTCCCTCTCTCTTTCTCCTGCCAAAGTTCACTTTTCAATGCAGTACAGCGCAACAAAACCAGGAGAAATCTTGATAGGATCGGAAGGTTTGAAAAGATTTCAGTGGCCTCACCGTACTGTAGCTTGCCACAGCTTTGTGCAGGGGTTCCTGACAAAACGCCTTGATGCTGGATCTCAGCCTGCCTGTAGAAACCTCTAAGCCTCTACAATTTCTCCTGGATCACCTCTGTGTCTTCCCACACCTGTCTCCACGCATTTTCAAACAGGTGTAAAGAATGGCGACGTTTATGTCCCAACAAAAACCCTCTCGAAAACTGCGCATGAACAGTGAACAGCATCTTAATGCATCCGGAAAAGAGCAGTACATTAAAGTGTGAGGCAGCAGCGTCGCGTGCCTGGTTTGTGTGGACGCACGCCTCCCAGGCAGAACCCATCACTGTGAAACGACCCCGCAGACGTGGCAGGAGAGACACCGTTTTCCTCTGAGGTGTTATAAAAAACAGCCAGGCTGTTGCAAGACTCACTCCAACTTACCTGTGTTAGCGCATTTAAAAGAAATGGGACATCAGTTAAAAATAGATAGCTCTCAGTATCTCCCCTCTCCCTCTCCCCCATTTATAAGATGGAGTTACAGCACAACTGCACACCAGAAGCCTTTTAGTTCCTCATCTTGGACTCTTAGTTGTGGTTTTGTATGCATGGGGAGGTAGCTGAGCGTATTTGACCGACTCATACACTCAGAGGTGTGTGTGTGTGTGTGTGTGTAGGTTTCTCAGTGTTAAAGTGGCGACGCGCAAAAATATGTACCCCCCCCCCCCCCCATCTCCTTTTCCACAGGAAAATTAGGGCAGCAAAATTTTTAGCTGCTTGTAAACTTTGCCTGCATCATTATGTATTGTGTATGATGCATTTGTGTGTGTGCGTGTGTGTGTGTCTGTATGTGTGCATGCATGTGAGTGTGTGTGTGTGTGTTTACAGAAGTCTGCTTACCATTGTTAGGCACCAGGAAGTTCAAGTTATCTCAGCCTTCGGGCTCATCTCTCTTCCTTTCTCTCTCTCCCTTTCTCACTCTCTCTCTCTCTCTCTCTCTCTCTCTCTCTCTCTCTCTCTCTGTTTCTCTCTCTCCTTCCCTCTTTCTATTGCAGTGGGATTAATACTCTCCCAAACACAGCAGCTTCCCTCACCCTCACTCTATAAAGCAGTATGGGGTTAGAGCCCCAGGCTTGAGCAAAAAAAAACTCAGCAACCCCATAAAATGGAGGCCATGCTGAAATAATTTATCCGCTGCTCAAGCAGAATGGTTGCCGTCAACTCTGTCTTGCAGACAAACGTGTTTCTCACGTGAACCTTTGAAAGTACGACAAGGAGAAGAGACCATTGGGTGCAACTGTATGTTAAACAGCACATAATAATGTATATAGACTGAAATTTTTATGTCACAGAGGCATAATGCCTGTCACAGAGTCTAATGCCTGTCACAGAGTTGAGAAATCATCTGAAACCCTGGAAATGGAGAGCTACTCCCCTCCATGACATTCCCGTATAAATATTCAAATATGAACGATCGCTCTGTGGATTATAGGGTGTTTCATTTCTCCTGCTTGTGCCTTTATTTTTTATTTATTTATTTATTTATTTTCTGTTTCTAACATTTGGCTCCAACCTCAAAGAGAGGACACAGTGTGGCCCCACACGAGGATGTCAGATGGATGGATGGAATTCATTATGGAGCTATGACACCTCACACATCCCACTCCACTGTGTGTCTTTGCTTTCCTTCAGACACACGCTGTTGACTTCAGGCTGATAATCAGTGTGATAATGCCATTTCTGCTCTGTTTCTCTGCCTTTGTGTACTGTGTTTGTGTGTGTGTGTGTGTGTGTGTGTGTGTTTGGGTACGCAAACATGTCTATTGTCTGTGCCTGTGTTTCTTTGCTACCGCGTGTGTGTGTGTGCGTGTATGTGTCAGTGTGTACACACAAGCCCGTCTGTTGTCTGTGCTTCTGTGAGATGCAGTGTGTGGACAGCGGTTATTTGTGTGTCCTGTGTGTAACCTCATTACCATTCCCTGCTCTTTTTGATGAAGTGATCAATCCTCCATCAATTCATTTGTAGCAACAAATCAATTACAACCTCCATCAAAGGACTGTGCTGATCTCCAGAGGCCGTCGCTCCCCATGAAATATTCAGCATGCCAACAACGGTCCCCAGGCCCCCACCCTCGGAAGACATGTTAAAGGACATCAGACTCTGCCTGTAGAGAAGCTCAAAGAGGACATGCAAGACAGGGAGAGAGGACACTTGTGGCCTATGTCCTCAATTTTTGTGTGTGTTTGCTTCCTGTAAATGTTAAGGTGTTGAGGGCTGACTGGTGTATTGGTTAAAGCTCCGCTATTGCTCAGTGGTGTTGCGTGTGCTTGTGGAAACATTATGCAACCACAGAACCACAGTTGCTGTGTTTTCATGTGTAGCTATTTGAGTGCTTTCATCGTTTTTTTTTTTTTGTTTTTTTTTTCTCGCCTGACTTTTTATTGCATTCGGCACCCTCCGAATGTGCTCTGGTAAAGAGCAGCTCACAAACTGACCTCCTTAGCATATCAAAAAGAGCCAAAACAGATGCTTTTTTTTCCACCCAACCCAATGTTCTGTCCCAAAAACAAACATATTAATAATGTAAAGCTCTGTGTTCGCATATTCAGTTCAGGAAATGCTTTTATCTTCACCGAGCCAAAGAGTAATTAGGCCGGTCTTCAGACCAGCGGGATGAAGAAGCAGTGTTCTCGAATGAAATGTTGCCTATGGAATGACCTCGTGAGGGATTTTGTAGCTAATTAGTGTACCTCAATGCTGAAATGCTTTAAAGGACAGAATGTTGTCTGAGTGGAGATGAAACAAATGAAATTGCTTTTGAATGCAATTGGAAGGTGATGTTAAAAGTAAATGAGATTTGGGGAGCTCAAAACATGCCCTGAGATTAGCTAATCAAAACTATCAGATTTCATGCACTGGGAGATTTATTAACATTGTTTATTGATATGTTTATTCACACTCAAAGTCAAATTCGCATTCAAAGTCACAATCAAAACAGGCGACTCAGAAGGGATACACTGGAAATGAAGGACCATGAATGTTATCAGTTACCGAATATAACCCAGACCCAGACTTTCTCAGTAAAAGCATTTCTTATTTTATGGTATGGAGTTCATGCAGTATTGTTTCTTGTAAACATGCTGTTTGAAGCTGTGTCAGTGTGCGTAACATTTCTCTTTTGTGTACCTCATCTCCTATTGATTCCGTGCGTGTCAGCTACAAAGGCATTCATTAGCACCCCGCTCAGTGATGTCTGTGTAAAACCTTGCGCTCAAATCTGATCTGCGGCCGAGTAGGAAAAGAAAAGGCTGTTTGTAGAGCTCTTAGTCTTTAGAGCACCAAAATCCGCACATGGCCTTCCCCTGTGCGTTGTAGCCAAGGGCCTCTGAGCCGGTAATTAAACGTGCAGCGGACTGAGAAAGGCCAGCTCCTTCCCTCATTAAGGAGGAAGGTGAGGGGAGGAGAGGCAAGACGAGGCAACCACCGCTCCAGAAACCTCACAATTAAAATGAGCCAGCATTTCAGATGCCATTAGCGAGATTTAGTGACCAGTCACGTGTGTGGTGTGAATTAAAGGGATTGGGGGTGGGAGGAGGGGGTCATGGGAAACAGCCAACAGTGGTGATATCGCAGCCCAACGGTACTGGTTGGGTGAGGTATCAGGGTAAGTGGGCTTGCAAAACAATACTGGCTGTTCACATTCAAACGGCCTCTGTTCCAGTGATGGTGTTAAGTTGGGGCAAAACACAAAATGGCTGGCTTGCTTCAGCGCGGGGTCTTTGGGATGGAACATATACACAAAGGATATTGTGTCGATGTAGGATAGAGCTCTATAAAAATATCCCCTGGGGTGGGAAATGTTTGCTCATTGGTTAGTGGTGAGGTCATAGCGGGAAGAGCTTGGTTGGTCTGTGAGCTAAACTAAATGAATGTTTGTAGCAGTTAGCGGATAAAACTCTGTGTGCCTTGGCTCTGCACTGTGCAGCAGGCTAATTTTAGACTTACATGCAACAGCCTGCAATGTTTCTATGAGCGGTGCCACATCCCTGACCATTTTCCCATTCAGCTGCGAGCCATAGGCATTTGCTTATGAATGTGATTAAAACACTTAGCAGAGGCATCCATAAATGATCTGTGTTGTAATTGTGACCGGCAGAAGGATGAAGTAATAAGTAGGAAGATGGCTTAGGGTTCGTAAGTCCTCTTAGCAATTTGATGAGAAGCCAGGCTGAATAGCCCAAGATGGTCTCAGAAGGATTTTAAGAAAGCTACTAAGTCAACACATTGCCCAGTCTAATGCCTCGTCACACTGAAATGGCCCTCGTGTTTAGGAAATCCCCAAACCCCACCCTCCCAAAAAAAAGTGACACTTGAAGCTTATTGCGAGCAACATTTCATTTATTTACCACTGGTATATCCTGACATTTAATTTTCTCCCCCCATGCCTCTGAAAAATACAGCGTGGCATCCAGGAAGTTAGTCGCCAGCATGGCCCACCGATAAAAATCAAACTAGGCAGCCTAATCTCACATAGTGGATATTTATCAGCTCCACGCCTTCTCATTCCTTACGAGCCAGTCGGTGTCAGCAACATTCAAAATTCATTACTGAACCACTACCATTTATCTGAATAGGATTCCTATTTGGCTCGCCGATGGCTGCGGGCTACCTCTTGCTAGATCTGCTAATAAAACAGAGGCCATCTATCAAGCAATTTTGCCAGGATAACTGGGTTTTCGGTTGTGTTACTCAAAGAGCGGCTCTGTTGTGATTTGTGAAATATGGCTCGGAAAGGCACATTTCAAAACCATGTCTCCATTTTAAATACACACATGGCATATTTGTCAAACGACAGTATGTCAAGTGTTTAATGTCAGCTTGAGGTATTCGCCAACACTGAAAAGTCATTGTTTTGTAAACGCATAGAAAAAGGCATGATCTTCTCTACAGTTTAACTGCAGCCCTTTTGTCCTTAAGTTTCTGTTATTTAGTTATAAAACAAAAAAAACTGCTGCAATTCTGCCTGTTATCCTTATGTCAGAGTTATTCACCTGGCACAGTGGTTTGGACAAAAGTCCAGTGCTATCAGCAAATGCTTTTAATTGGCCTGACTTCTCAGTTTTTTTAGAAGGCTATTGCAAACAATGAAGATAGTATTACATTTTCACATGGACACAAACAAAAACTCATACAGACAAATTATATTTCAAAAACAGTCCGTTCAGTTAAAATGGTTTTATGTGGCAGACTACCTTTAAGTATTTTTGTACCTTTTATACCTGATCTCTGATTGGTTTAATAATCAGGAATTGCACTGGCCATGTGTCCATCGCTCATGTGTTCTTTGACCTGATTGGTTGCAGCCTCCGTCGCTCATGTGTTCTTCAACCTGATTGGTTGCAGCCAGTCTAGCACCGCCTACTGCTTCCACTCAGTATCACATTTAGCTGCAGCACAGTCAAGGATGTCTCCATTAGCTTAGATTAGCAATTAGCCTTCTGACAGTTTTTTTCAGCTGGACAATTAGCAAGCAGGGGCTTCGCTGGCATTCACAATATTTTTAAAGTCCATAGAGACCATCAAGCCATGAGGAGGGAAACATACAATAATTAGAGAATTCCAGACGCTTTACACAGAGTGCAACCAGGCTAAAAACAGATATAGCCACTCACATTGTTTTTCAGTGAGTGCCATTTGCGCTGGGAGCTCTCTGTGCCTCTCTCTCCTGAACCATGACATGCCATGACGGCATCTGTGATTGCACGCCAATTGACTGAGACAAAAATGGGCAAGGACTTGTTGCAAGGCAAAGCGCTATGAGTGGGTGGACATCTGACGGACGTGGTGGCTTCACTGAGCCAGGCTCATTACAATGACACTAGTTCAAAGCTCAGCAGTGAATATTCTAGAAGGCATGCAGGACAATACAAAAGCCTCTCGGTCTCTTTCATCTCCGGCCCTTCTGTTCTCCTTCCAATTTAACATAGACACTTTCAAAACGTATTGCACTTTGCCATCGCCAGAGTTGAATTACCATTGAGCTCTGATTGTCATCAAAGAATCCTGTGTGTGCGCGTGCAGGTGTTTGTGTGTGTGTGTGTTTGTTCGTGTATTTGGTTTGTTTTTGACTTTAGGGCCTATGAGGCTGTTGTGTCAAATGAGTGTTGAGTGGCAGTTGATGAATGCCCTTTTATAGGCCAACCATGGGTATTTGTGCAGGGCGTTTACCCAGGACCTGATCCTGTGAGCCTGGACAGGATTTGACTCTCAGCCCAGCTACATCTCTTGATGCCTGTCAGTACAACCAGGAACATGCAGGAAGAGCAAGAGGGAGAGAGAAAGAGAGAGACAGAGAGAGAGAGGGAAAAGCAGATCGAAAGAGAGGAAGTGCTCACCCCAGTGGTTGCTGACACATCCATTCCAGGCAGCGCCGCTCCGCTTGGCTTCATCTCCAGGGAGGCTCGGCATCGGCGTCCCTCCCCCTGTTGTGCTGACCTCTCATTTCCTCACACCTGTCCCTATTCATAGCCCACCGTTTCCATTAAAATGTTAAAGGAAGGAGGGGGGTGGTGATGGTTGCAGCCAAGCCGAGATTAGAGGCCTGTGTGTGTGTGTGTGTGTGTGTGTGTGTGTGTGTTTTGGGTTTTAATGATGGTTTTCCTCACCGGGGGGGGGGGGGGAGAGGGAAGAAGAACACCCAAAGGAGGGAGGGAGAGAAGGGGAAAACAGCTGTGTCCCCAACCACTCACACACATCACATGCTCAGCCCATCATCAGCCAACAGAGAGCTCCTCAACTCTTTGTTCACTCCCTCGACCAACCTCAACGAAGACGACCAACCTCACCGAAGATGTCCTTTCAGGTTCACAGTCAACAGAACATGCATCTGTTTGTTACCCGCAAACGGGTAACACACCAACTCATGTTGGCAAAATGATTGTCAACCTTTGTACATTTAGGCAATTTTAGCACTGTACAAGCAGGTTTTAACCAAACAGCTGTCAGCCTAGAGAGTAATCAGTACTTTATGTTGATATCCATATTCATGGCAGTAACATTAGTTGTAAAGGATAATTAGACAGTTCAATTCTCATTTGGGCTTTTGCAAACTAATCTGGAGAAAATCGTTTCTCTCCAGGAAATTGAGTAGTGTGATTGAGACGTGCAAGTGTAACAAGGTTGTTGTGAATTCAACATTGGTGTGGACCGCGTGTCAAGTTGCTTCCTACCTAAGCCCCCGATTATCTGTTTGAAGTGGTTGCTATTTGCAAGCTTGTCATTGAGCGCTCAAAATGTCTGTGCAAGTGATTGAAGGCCCAATTGATATTTCGGCGACACAAAAGCATTCCTGACCAATTCAGCCTGACTGTGCTGGGCTGCCAACTGGCTTTTGTCAGCCGCTCAATGGCCATGATTTGTTTAATGAAGTTGCTGTCCTTCAGATCGCTGGACACTTCAAAGCTGGAGAGGCCGGCACCCAAAGGGAGGAAGTCTTGGATGCGCACAGCCGTCTTTGTGAAGAGGGAAACGCTATGGATTGTCTGTTTGTCGTTTCAATGGGCCCCATAGAATGCAGCAGGTAGTGGTCCTTTGTATTTGAAGCCATTTTTTCTCTCTCTCTCGTGAAATGGAGACGTTTCAGGTTTAATCAGACCAATTTATGTGGTGCGGTTTAATCAGTGTCTGTGTTTTCACCTCATTTCATTGCTCTGACTGCATCTCTGTCAGTTTTCACTGTTTGTGGTTCTTTGCACTTTTTTTTGTTTGTTTGTTTATTCCAGAGATATGTATTTTTGTTTGTCTACTTTGGCATCTATTTATCTATTGCACAGACTGTGCACCCCCTCCACCCTTTTGAAAACACGTGGCACACGCCTGCAATGTTTGCTCCGCGGAGAGCCGATATCATTAATTCTGATGAGCGGAGGAGACAGAAGAAAACGTCTCGGGCGGATCTCGTGAGACGGGCCCGCTCGTCTGCGCCAAGTCATTAAGGGTTGCGGAGGCCCACCACTACCTGCTCCATTCATCTTCTCCTCTACTCTCCCACGCATGCACGGACGGACGGAGGAGACGGCAGACATGAATTGAACTAACAACATCGCCCTCTTCCTCCCCTCTTCATCTTCCTCCCCTATTCATCTCCAAGCTCCAGTCATCCTCCTCCTCTTCCTCCTCCTCCTCTGGTCCTTTGCCACAGAGGCATCAGAAATTCACTTGCAGATAGAGGGCTGATTTCCCCATCGAGCCATTCCATTGCCCATTATGACTCGCTCTGGCTCCAATCACAGGGACCCGCGGTTGGGATGGATTGGACTCTGTCAGGCCAGAGTGTGTGTGTTTGTTTGTGTGTGTGTGTGTGTGTGCGTGTGTTTGTATTTGTGGCGGAACACTGAACAATATGCATAGGATTTCAAACACGTGAGCCATGAAGTTTACGACAAGTCAGTAGAAGAGAGAGAAAGAGTTTTTTCCTGTGCCTCGGAGGTGATGTATGAATCGGTGGGCCACTCTGCATGCAGGGACTGTCATGAGAGCCAACACAGCTACAGCTACACCTCCAGCTCCAGCTCCTCCACCACCACTCCTCCGCCACTGCTCCTCATTACATAAGCGTTACGCTCATCAGAGCCTCGCCATGCATATATAAGGAGAGGAGGAGTAGGTGGAGGAGGCGAGCCATGCAAATGAGAAGAAAGTGACTCGCTGTGCCAGTCTTTGCCGGGATTAAGAAAGACATGCTCGCGGATTTACTGGATGCATTTTTAATAGTTCAGTCAAGCTGAATGAACTCGCCCGACTGGACCCGGGCTCACCCACGCTCAAAGTTTCCCACAATGCCCTGAAAATGAAGATGTTTTTCCGGTCATTACCAAGGACATCATCCCCCCCCAGCTATTTAAAACACAGCCTAGTTAACGCCACAGTACGGAAGGCATATCTGAGTGAAACAAGAAAGATCTTGATAATATCGCATTGTTTTAGTGCTGCCAACACTTCTGCCAACACCTCAGAGCAACACCATCAGCGATGGAACAATGGTTGCTATGGCATGCGGCATTATCAGTTCCCTTCATCTCCCTGGACCACACACACGCTTGCAGCCTCGCCTCATTGTTGTCCACTGCCATGTGCATTTCTCATTACACATGAAAACCGAACACAAGACGCAGCTGTCGCAGGAGTCTCCTCCTTTGACAATGCCGACAAATGGAGAAAGGGGGAAAAAAATGTTTCTATACATCAAAGCTCTGCTCTGCTTGTAATTTTCCACCGAAAAGTCTCCATGTCATGTCAGAAGCAGCTCTCAAGTGATGCCAGACTGATATCCTGAAAGCCTCAGGCCCTGCTTTCATGCACATCATCACTTCTTTTTTTCCCCAGTTCCCAAAATTGCCTTTTCATCCTCCAGACTTCGGATGTGGTTGAAAAGCTAAAGCAATTGCTACAGTCTCAACTTGATTGAATTTTTGCAGCCTGCGTTCCTTGCATGTACGTGTGCCTTGTTTGCTTAAGGAGGAGAGTGAAAATCTCTCCCAGGCAAAGCAGTTGCAGAGCTGCTGTGCTGATTTCCCTGTATGTTCATGAAGCAGCTGACTCTCGAGAGCTGTTAAACTGCAGGATGCGGGTTAACCTGGTGCCACGAGAAGTGATCCCACTGGGAATTTCCTCTGTCACAATCTCCAAGCTAATTTCATAGTCCATCAAGCCCAGCGAATGGCGAGCCCAAATGGCGGCACGTGCAGTTTCCCCCCTCTCGGCCCGTACTGTAACTTGCATCACAGTTGGCCAGACAGGTGCGCCGCTGCCTGCGTCTATCACCCTCTGACTGCTAAGTGTTTAATTAGCATACGCATAACACCACCCACTGCAAAATGGACCTCGATTCCCTACACCACCCTATCCGTTTGTCCAATCCCACTGTCTTTCTCGGTTGCAGTGCGATTATAATGGGCCGTGTTGGCTTTCACTTAAAATTGCAAGTTGCCATGCACCTGCCAGCATGAGCGCGTGCAAGTGTTCCTGTTCCGTGCTCCACACTGTGACATTGTGTGTGTGTGTGTGTGTGTGTGTGTGTGCATGTACGAGTGCATGTGTGTGTGTGCGTGTATGTGCGTGTGTGTGTGTGTG
>JAGFZM010000093.1:526484-568509 GCA_017657215.1 Limnothrissa miodon | reverse complement strand
CTTATCCTGTTGGTAAACATTGCCTTATATCTGAAAGTAATGATGGCCCACTCAGCCCGCAAATGATGCCTAAGCAGCAGTGATTTAGGGGCGCATTAAGGATTCCACACCCGCCGCGGTGGATAAACACAGTCCCCCAGCGCCTGGCTCCCGCCAAATAAACATTGTTTGTCACCCCAAGCTCTCCAGGTGCCCAGTTACCACTCATAATAGTTCCTGAGCATGCTCTTCCTTCCAACCCCCCACCCTTCCTCTTGACCTATCTGTTTTTGACAGAGCTTTCATTACCGCAGAAATCCTCCCTGTCCAAATCCCTCAGTAACTAAGGTGCTCGGTAATGTATTTTTCAGCAACACAGCATCTTTTGCAGGCCCTGCGCCAGGGGCACCGCTGTCGCATGTGTCACCTTCTGATGCATTATGAAATGGCGGCTAAACAGGACGCCCGTGTAGAGAGATATGCAGCCTCCCTGCACAGACACACACATCTGGAGCCAACACAGAGAGTTGTGCAGGTATCCCTAAATGAGGACAGAGAGAGAATCACACACACACACACAAACACAAACACAGTCTCACTCACTCCCCTCAGCTTGTCGCACCCAAAAGCCGTGGTTTATTTCGTGCTGTCAGCCTCTCTCCAACCAACCAACCACTCCTTGAGGTCTGCTACCTCCCTCTCTGCTGCATTCGCACAGTCTTTGTTTTGCTATGGCTGGGGCCGATCCTGGGCTAAATGAGTGCGGATAACGGCCGAGAGCAGGCCTCGCAGGTCTCTCTGGTTATCTGATTACAAGCCCCATTTAAAATGGCCTCCCTAATCCCCTAGATTAGTGCAAGAGGCACTCTAGCCAACGAGGCCTAAAAAACGGCGGTAAACCACAAGTGCACAGGATCCTTCCCGCCCTCGCCGCGGGCCGCCACGGGTACAGCCTCTCCACAGCAGCTGTGATGGGTGGACAGGCCCCAGCTAGACTGGCAACCTGCGGGGCCCCAAAGGCAACGCCGGATAAAAGTTGGCACAAAAGAGGGCGCTTTCAAAGGACGCGTCCACAACACTGAAGTTCCCCACTCACCACTGAGGAGCCCGATCGGGAGGAAGTCAGAAAGACAGACGGACAGACAGACAGAGGCTTCTGAGGAGGATGTTCAGAAGTGGAAAACGACCTTACATTTGATCAAAGGGGCTCCAGCTCAGAACCTTGTAAAGCCTGAAGTGCTCTTCCCCCACCCCTTTTTCTTCTCTCTCTCTTTTGAGGGTTTTGTCATCCGTCTACATGTAGACTGAAAGGGGTACCCAAAGCTGCCAACAACATATTTCAGTGAATTTTCATCTTTCTTTACTCTGGGCCAAAACTCACTTATGGCCCATATGTCCCAACATTATGGCGCTCTGGTTGCTGGGCTTCATGGTACTTCTGTTCAGGCCAAACAGGATGTGTCAAACTAGTAGTACTGTAAAAAGCACTGTAGATGTTAAATGTTGTTTAGTTTTTATTCATTAAATAATAATCAAGTTGCACTGGACTAAATACTGTGTTTTTTACTCACTCTTTAAGTGAAATAATCAACTAATCTTCATCTATCTTGCTAACCTGAGGAAAATCAGTGTCTGATGAGAGTTACTGAATCCAGATAAAGACGAGATTAGAACATCCAGTAGAGCCTAATATCTGCTCTTTGACGTGCATCGGAAATGACGGAATGCACAATGGTCTTTCATTTTTTATCATTCCTTGAAAGAAAATTACACTCTCAAGCTGAGGCACCAGATCGGCCACTCACCCACCGCCAGGAAGTTTGAAGAGGATCTAACACGAGTACTCACGGCTCAATCAGCTCTTTAACTTATTCAGAAGCACTCGAAAAAGCTTTCATTTCTATTGAGGAGACCTAAAGACATTGCATTGCACTCAAAACAATGGCCAGGCACATATAATTTCCTCCAGGGTGAAATTTAGGTGATGAATAGAAGGATGCTTCAGGCTGAAGCATAAAAAAAGAAAAACCCGGGCAGTGCATCCTTGTGTGATTGTGTGATTCAAATACAGTATTCAACTATCTTAAACCTCTGGTTTGGGTTGATAGTCTAATAATCGAACATGTCAGTTAATCTGTCTGATGCTAGTAATAGACAAACATTGTACCAGAAATTACCATTTTAGTAGTAAAAACATTTTAATAGTTTATTTTTAGTGGTTAAAAAAAAACAAATGTCTGAGCATTCCTAACACGTTCTATGGGCCGCTTTTATTGCATTTCTATCACACCAGACAGCCATAGGGAATGTTGGAATGAAAAGCAGTTTTTGATGTTAATAATCAGACCTCAGAACAGTCTATTCTCAACCATGTGTATCAGTAGTATTCTCTTCACGGCTTTAAGGGTGTTTTTTATTTTTTTTCCAAGCAGCATTTCTTGAGATAACTGAATTGGTTCCACACTGAGTGATGACCGTGCATTTAAGCGTAAAGATCTCAAATAATACAGGGCTTCAGGGGTTTTCCTCCTTTGCAAGAGTGCTCAACTAGATGCCTCTTCATTCCCAGAGGGGCTGTATTAATGGGACATCCAGAGCTACAAAACAGCTTCTTGAGCAACACTATGAGACCATAATTACCGTCATGAAGTAGGATTTTAAAGTTGACTGAATAACAATGGGCTTCATTTTTTTGCTAGCACCTCTCCTGTCATTATCTCCGCTGAAGCAACACGCTCTCCGGACGGTTTGTCACACTTTCTTTTGTGTGTCTCTGCCTTGACTGGTCAGCTTCAGTTGAGTACTATACACATTGACTCACAAGGAGGCCGGACTCGTTTTTCCTGTCATGCTTCTTTACAAAGTGTTGACTCAGAACTGTGGTTGATGTTCCTCCCAGAGCCGGCTGTTTGCAGAAGCCATTCCAGGGTTTTTGTGACTCAGTCAGTCTCTATGGCCAGGTTGGCATGAGTCTAATGACTTGATCAAGCAATATTATGGAAATGGAGAGAGCCCAGAGCTGACTGCGATGAGTGCAGCAGCACGCCCTCTTTTTACCCGCTCTTTGGTCGCTTCATCAGACAAGCTGGCAAACGGCAGTCAGTCAAAACAAGATTGCACTTTGACTAAAAAGGCATGAGCCTTCTGCTAACCTTGGCACACATCCAAAGCTCCCATTTCATTTGGTGCTCTGAAAACCCCTTCACCAAGACATCTCGTGGCTCAAAATAAAACAAAAATAGATAGAATAGACCCTGCTTTAAAAAGATAATCTCAGTTAAAGTGGAAAGGGTTTTTTTCTCAGTCCATTTTTTGTGGTGTCTTTAAATCCAAGCACAATTGAGGTGAAATTGAAAGCAGCTTTGTATGTATTAACCATGCGTTAGGGTTCAGTATCATTCCAAACATAGCCCTCCGCTTGCTGAGTGTTGACGACAGGAAGAAAATAGAACAAATCTGGAGCAACATAAACCAAATAGCGAAAGTGCATCTTAACCAGCTAACAGCAGCTAACTTTAGCTTTCCTTACCTTGGGTACTGTTCAGTTAAGTTAGCAATGTTATCTGCTGGTTAGCTATTTGTTCTGTTTATTCAAAATGTCTGCAGGCTTATGCAATATGTTGTGCCACTTTTCCCTTAAAAAGCTTTCATGAGATTTAAATAAAATAATATTCAAATGCCTTTTTCAGAAGGCTTGGCTCCACGTCAAAGGCCGGGTGAGTCAAGGTGACTAGGTTTGCTCTCAATGTCCACATTGGATGGCCCCGTTTTCAGCTGAATTCTTACTAGTTACTACCTAGTTAATCACTACCCAATTTATTTATTTTTTTCCCCACGTGTGGTCTTTGGCTTTCAGCAAGTTTTACCTCTGAACTGGACAGCCAGGGGTTTTCGATCTACACTATCTTCCGGATAAGGGGAATACAAGCGATGTTTTTTTTAAGCGGGACAGTGCTCATGGTGGACTGTCTAGACCCAGGGCTCCCCTGAGAGTGCTCAACACATGGCACACTTGAGTGAGGGCCATAATCAGAGCGTACCAATTTGCTCAGAATCAATAGCCATTTCGATCAGGATGACTTAACAGTCTCGCAGACTATCAGTTCTAATAGGCAGTGCATCTGAGTCTAGATAAATCTGCTAATTGCCGGCGCGTGCCATCTCCACATCGATCACGGCGGCCATGGCGTCTTATTTTAGAACGTTTCGCCTTGTGTTCATGACACCTTTAAAGATGTAATTAACGTGTGTGTGGTGCCGGGGAAAGGTGTGAATGTGCAAAGCTTGGGTTGCCAGGCACCGGTGGTCGAAGTGAGCGCAACCAAAGTGGCCCTTTGACAAGAGTCACGTGGTCTCCCCCCTCCAGCCCTCCTTCCTCCAGCTCTAAAACTGTACCACCAAAGGCACTTCTGATTGTGCCGCCGCAAACTGCATAGTGGTGAATGGTTAATCCCAATAACCCCCTTTTGCTTGTTTAATCTGATTTTGGTAGCTGCAGAGGAAATGTGTTTGCACTCTACCGTTTAGTCTGTATGTGAGCACTGTGCGTTTGTGTGTGTGTGTGTGTGTGTGCGTTTGCTCATGAGTCATTTCTCTTTCACAGGACGCCTTGTCCATTGCTCAGCCGATCTTGTCTTCAGAAGAACCAAATACCCTCCAGTCATTTTTGCGTTCCAGTCAGCTCTTAAAGAACCACATTTTCCTGCTCAATTTAGCCTAGTAGTGGGTGAGATCCACTCCTGTCTCATTGGCATTCCCAGATCGTGTGGCTGTAGCCCGCCAGGGTCCTGTTTGTTATCATTTATGCCAAGAGAAGGAGCTGGTCCCAAATTACATCTGCTAAAGAAGTCATGAGCTACACGCTCATGTTCTAAATGAATGAGCGCTTTTGAATGAGGATTATAAAATGGCTGGAAATGTAACTGTACATATATAAATAAATAATTATCTCGTGGAGGAGCATAAATGAGAAATGGATTGCTCATATTCTTCCCTCTGTATCTCTCTCTCTCTCTCTCTCTCTCTCTCTCTCTCTCTCTCTCTCTCTCTCTCTCTCTCTCTCTCTCTCTCTCGGGCTAATTGTAGTAAATTAAATTTTCAGTCACTGAAGTCATTTTGCATCTTGGCTGACTTGGCAGACCACCCCTACTGATTTGGAGCATTTTGGTGCAAATCACAGCCTATTGATCAACGCGCACAGACACACAGCCGCATGCATATCCCTGAGGTATTCAATTGTGATTTAATGGATTGGATGTACATGACATCTGTAAGATGCAGAGCAGATCTTCCCAGCAGCAAAACAGTACAGACAGACTGACAATGTAGGTTATCATCAGGAGAACATATGACCATGGCTGGTGGAACTCTCCTGTTCTTTTTGCTTCCAGTGCCCGCAGTGGATGAATGGTTGTGTTTGTGCATGTAGCCTTCTGGAAGAGTGCCGCGATAAAAAATAGCAACAGACAGCAGAGATGGAACAAACAAAGATAGAACAGATAAAAACCTTTATTTTAGAATCTTACTCAGTGTGTGTGTGTGTGTGTCTGTGTGTGTGCGTGTGTACATATTATGACTGCATGGGAGCACGTGTTATGTTATGCCTGCATACGCTCATTCTGTTCATTCTGGTGGTGGTTTTATCTATCTATCTCCCTCCCCCCCCACCGAGCCAAGAGAAGCAAAAGTAATGAGATTAGTCTGGAACGTGTTTACACATTCTGATGCCTATGGAACAGAACCAGCGCATCCAACCCCACACATCACCACCGCCATCGCCACCACCCCTTCGTCCAGCCCAGCTGCTTAGGCAGGCACAACCTGAACGCCGGCCAGCCACACGTGGCCACTTTACCGTTAACCGCCAGTGCGTTGACCTTATTGTAACTGTTTAAGCATGCATCCCATGTGGGCACACTTTGCTCTCAAGGCTGTGCTTTCCACTGCAGCGTGCCTGTGCATAGTAATTACTGGCTTACATATGGATGTCTTATGTGCACATAAACAGGGAGGTCACGAGAGATGGCCAAGGCTTCGACAATATATGCTGAATCACTCCATTCCCACTCTGTGTGACGATAGACGCACAGTTATTCCAATCGGTGTCTTTCCGATCTGACTTTGATGCTGACTCAAAAAGCAGATTGAGCATTTTTTCCGTTTGCAGACAAGAGCACTCCTTTGACACTCGTGAAGCTGACAGGTGTTTAAATGGATTTAGGAGTGCTTTGATGAGGCCCGGATAGATCCATCTTAAGCAGATAAGGTGGACTGACATCTGCTTAATCCCCATAGACAGAGCTCTCATTATTTTCAGTGCTTCTGCCACCACACGTTGACTGAGCGCAGCTTGCCAGGCTTTTATAATCAATGTCTCTATTCACATTCAGACAGAGAATATGAGGCAGCCCAGTGTAGAGAGCAGAGGTCAATCTTTTACAAACAGACGGAGCGGAAAAAAAAAGCCTCCATATTATTTAAACTGTGACAGCTGGTCGTTACCTCAGATTTGTCACTTCACTAAAACAAGTAGTGAGCATGTTCTCAGTGAACGAACAGGATCTTAATCATAGTCGGAGGCTCAAACGCAGAATAACTGAAGCGTGTCTGTGTCAGGAGAGCTATTAGAGGATCATAACTCAAAGAGCGTTTCTTACCTCTCAGCTGCCACGCAAAACACCCACAGCCGCCAACTTTTCCCCGTGTCAGCGCGTTAAAAGGACGTTGCGGTCCAATCACAGGCCACTGAGGCTTACGCCACCGAGGTCTAATTGTTTCGACAGGCCCCAGGGTCGACTCAGTCCTGTGTCATCAGCCAAAACAGGCCATTCAGACCATGTAACAGCAAATCTCTGCCTAGTGCAATCATCTACTCTTGAGCAGGCGTCCGCTGGAATCGCCTTTAGCGGGACTTGTTGCACCATTAAAAACGGTGGTGATCGTATCCCTTTTGACAGCTAACGACCGGCACTTTGCTCCGGCCCACATGAGAAGTAGTGCATTCAAGCAGAACATAGCAATGCGACAAAGAGAAGAAGGGAGGGAGAGAAAGAGAGATCTGACCCCTGATGCACTGATTTGGTCTCCACTTTTAAGCTGTTCAGTCATAGGGTTTCATATTATATTCTGACATTTTCATTGTAACTTTATTCTTGTTTTTTGTGTATTTTGACATTTGCCAGGTCATTAGAGTATATACATTGGCAGAATCTCTCCTTATCTCAGAAGCCTGTTTGTTTTTTTTGAAGACCCAAACCACTGGATGGCCTCCATGTTTCTGTTATGTTCTGATATATGAGTCTAATATCATGATTTTTTTTTCGAACACTCCTAGACCTGAATCACTTACTTTCTAAAATTACCCCATTACCAGTCTGCACTCTTGTGGATAAATTTACAAATCTGCGAAAACACGCTGTATAACGCACCATAGATTTTAAAGTGGAGCTTGGCTACCGGTTTGTGCAGGAGACCGTTTCGGGTGTGATTACACAAACGCACATGCGCTGCAATCAGACAGCAACAGATATGGTCTGCAAAACACACTATTTGTATGTGAATGAAGCCTTGTTGGGTGCACTTCATAATCTTCTTCCAAGACTGTGATTAGTTTCTGGAAAAAAAAAAATTAATGTCTGTCATGACTACTCTCTGATTGGATGGCCTAGCTGTCAATCTGGGTGGACTTCGGCCTGGATCCATGTATCCATGCTTGCATGAAAGGATAACAGAATATTAAATAATCCGGAATATTAAACAGAATATTAAAAAATCCATTCCACTTAAATTAGTATTGCTCATATGCTGTGTGTGTGTGTGTGTGTGTGTGTGTGTGTGTGTGTTAATACAGTATATCAGGCATGAGAGGATGACAGAATATAAAGGGAAGCAAAATGCATTCCACCTAAAATGTGGTATGTGTGTGTGTGTGAATACGGTATATCAGAGTGGATAGGACGCGGTGAAGAATACTTCACTGCCTGTTTGCATGTGAATGCAGTGTATTGAGTGGGAAGGACACAGCAATGAATACTACACTGCCCAGTGCAACCATGTGTTTGTTTATTTTAGATAAAGAAAGAGAGGGAGGAAGGGAGGGAAAGAAATGGAGAGAAAGAGAGCGTGAGAGATATTTGAGAAGAAAGCTAAGGTAGCCTGCTGAGGTGAGATTACTCTCTGCTCACTGTGGTTGCAAAAATACCTACCTTTGACAAGAAAACAGCAGGGCGTATTAAGATCTCCAACACCACTGGATGCTGGAAAAAAAATACTTGGCGCTCGCAAAACGCACAGGCCAAGTGTTGAGCTTTTGGAAGTATCAGTGTCAACTGTGTTACTTTAGTCTGTAGATCCTCCAAACATTCCCTTTGCCAACATTCCAGACACCGCTACTGGAGACAGAACGCCTGCTATCAGAATGAATGAAAACTAGTCTTCACAAAACTGATGTCTTGTAAAGCTAATGTACTTGATATTCTCTGAAGTACCTTAGACTTAAATGGGACATAGAAATAATAATAAATGAAGTATTGTACTCTGGTCTCTGATTTAAAATAGAATATATTCAACTAATACATAAAGTTTGAATTCATAAAGAAATGTACAAGCCCAATTAAAACCATTTATTAGACATATTCAAATTGTCATTTTGACTATATTGTGCCCCCTCTGGAAACCACAATTGAACTACAATTGCTTTGTGCTACTTGATATCTCTTGTGGGCAGTTATAATTCATCCATGCTTTAGTGGCTATTTTCAGTTCAAGATTTTCATGTAATGAACCATGCCTGATGGTCATTATAGCTCTTTGACCATGCACCACCCTTCCTAATTAATCAAAGTACAGGCAAAAAGGGTTCTGCATTATTTGCCTGCTTTGTGCATGAGGGTATTGGATGTAAAGTGCATTTCCATTTAAATGCTTCACATTTTACAGTTCTTACATTACTTGCATGCCTAGCAAATCATGTTGATGATGTCATAGAATACCAAGCATAGTTCTGGTGGTAAACTATGCTGCCATTGTGTCAACTCGAACATCAGTATGGACAGAGTTTATACAGTCTGTGTGTATGCTCTTAAACAGAACTTAAACAAAACGTGTGCTTTGCTAAAATCTGTCAATTTCAGATATTTTCATTCATATTTTAACATAAACTAATACAATTCTGTTTACACAGAATCTACATTTGGAAGTGTGGTGCAAGTCTAGTCAGATAAGATTAGATTATTTGCATCTTCCCTTTCAAAGAAGGGAAGACATAGATGCACAACTCAAGTTAGCACTTTTAGTATCCCATTGAGTCCACTAAGCAAAGTTCTCTTGCCAAATTCTCTTTTATATATTGAGAACGGGCTTCTCAACCATCCTTATCGTAACAAAATGACCCAAGCTGTAGCCTAAATTTTAGTTTACAATTAGTTTTTAATCTTGCCTACTGTACATCGTGAAAAAGAAAATCCTAGAATTTCAAATCGACAAATACCTATAATGCAACAAAATGAACTTCATGGAAGAATAACTTTAACTGACCATTCTTCAGTTTTTGAGGATTAAGAAAAAAATGCTTTTGATTGAGTGAATATCACAGTTCTTAGAACTGATTGTTGTAAGAAATTCTTCTCAAAAAAGCCAAATATATAATGGTTATCTTACAAATGCAATTACCA
Organism: Limnothrissa miodon; assembly: GCA_017657215.1. Taxonomy (NCBI): domain Eukaryota; kingdom Metazoa; phylum Chordata; class Actinopteri; order Clupeiformes; family Clupeidae; genus Limnothrissa; species Limnothrissa miodon. The sequence goes on along the minus strand of JAGFZM010000093.1, from coordinate 558,859 downwards.
ACGGGTTTTAGAAGATTAACTCACTGAATGTAAAAATACTTTTCATGACGGACTTATCTTTCCCAGTAGAAGCTCAAGTAATGTTTCGTGGTTTGTCATTGTGAGCCCTTCCTTGGTATTTCTTTTCACATCTAGTGATGGTATCAATGCCAACAATGTGCTGCCTACTTTATTTTTTACCACTACACCTCTGAAACAAATGTCTGCAGTATCAGAGATTTGGAGGTTGGATCGCCTTGAATTCCCCAGCATCTGGTTGTGAGGAAAAGATTGCCGTGAAAAGCCCAAAGATTTGAGGGTCATTTGTTGTGGATTGCGGCACGTATGGGGAGGGTGGGGGGTGAGGGGTGAACGTGGAAGCACTTGAACAAGAGCTTTCCATGCTTGTGATGTGGTTTAGTCCTGACCTTGAGATGAAAGTGAGCGGGAGGTTTACAAACACAGCAATAAAGCTCTAAGGCTCCATCTGTCTCTCCACTTCTCTCATGGGCCGGGGCTCATTGCCATTAAATGCTGCGCACACAAAGACAGACGCCTTTGTTTCCTTGGCATTTTTTCAAAAACAAAAGATTGACCCCCCCCCTCTCATCTTAATGGCCAGTCGTATCATTTATTCGCCTCTTCACTCTATTCCTCTGAAGCGGTGCTGATGTGATTTTGCTTTCATGTTGTTGTGCAAGCGTGACAAGAGAGCATGACGGGAGTTTCTCTCCTTTATTTTTCATTCCTCTCTCCTCCCTTCTCCTGCTCTTGTCATACAGTATGCAGTCTGTCTGAAGCCCTCAGCGGACTGGATGAGAGGCAGATGCATTTCCCCTCACACACTCTCTGATGTGCGGATGATGATCTGTTATGTAAGCAGCCGCTCTCCTGTAAGCCATTCTATTGCTGCTGATAGAGAGAGATGGGGGGAGGGAGGGAGAAACAGAAGAAATGAAAAGGAGGAATAGGAATCTCTCCCATGGTCCACCGTGTTCCCTGTCAATGCGCATTGTACCCTCATTCTGTCAGGGAGCCTTTGTCTCTCCGAGCATTAATCAGCAACCGTTTCTGTTGGTTCTGCTGTGAATGCCGTGCTGTGTTCATCCTGTTTTGTGCAAGACAGAGATCCCATTCTTGGTGTCAGATGGAATGAATCCCTCATCAGATGATAACTTGGGAGAACAGCGTGTGTCCTCCGTAAGCGAATAGATGTCGACGGACAAAAAAAGGATTGGTTGCACTTGAGGAACATAGAGGCTTTGTGTGCTTTTTCATATAGTGGACTAGCTAATTGAAAAACTCACAAAACAGCTCCCATTGGATGTATTAGGATCTTTGACAATTCTATGTATTAGAATGGCATCAAATCCTCAGTTTAGAGTCTGTATGTTTGGTTGATATTTTGCTTTGGTCTGAGTGAGGGTGTGGTCACTAGCAACAGGTTGTGAGGTCAGGGACAAAGCAATTCTCAGGTCTCAGATAAGATCACCCTACAGGCTCTGGTGATCCACCTATAACCGCAGCATTGCTCAAAATTGCACAATACGCAATGGCTGTGGCCTGAGCACGATTTCAGGATCAATGGAAAATAATGATGTTCCATTTTTGTGACCAGTTTTCGTCTTCCCTGCATAACAAAAATAAGTTATGATTGGAAATTATGTCTATCATTTTGTAATAGGATTATGCTGTAAAGATGTGAGTAAGTGAATGAATATGTGAAAATGTATGCATGAATAAATTTATGAATCATATTTTAAAAGTTGGGATGATATCAGCAGAATAGTGGAGTGACAACTTTAGGTGAGATTGAGGGTATTGTGATGATCTGATGTAAAAACCTTCAACCTTCAGATCTTCATTTGTAACAAAAAAGCAGGTTCTTCAGGTTTGCCATTGAAAAAAAGGCTGTTGTAACATAGCAACAAAATAGAAACTTCAATAGTTGTCTACTTCTGTTGTATAGAATCTTTTAATACGAATGTTAAGAACGGATTATGTTTCGAATGACCATGTGAGACTGGTATGTGATTGAGTGCGGTTGTGTGGTGTGTGGTCCTGCCCCGAGTCGGCTGAGGTCATAGTATGTTTTCTCGTAGCCTATAGGAACAGGGTGACCTTCTTATATTCACCATCATAAGTGTGAAATATGAACTGTGTGTGTGCGCTTGAGAAAGACGCGCACGTAATACGCATACTATGAGAACGTACATGCATGTATTAATCGGCCCAAGACTAATTGTTATTTGTTCACGTTTGTTCACGTTTTCATACGCTAAAACTGAGCTTATGTGACAACAAATAGGTTCATGAAAAAAACACACGCTGCCCGTTGCTTCATCGCATTTTTACTGAAAATGGCTCTCAACTGTGGAAAAAGGTTGCGCTCAAGCTCACTCTCTGAACTTGACATTTAGATGAGGTTATAGTTCGTTAGCTCTCCCCATCTCTCAGCTTCAGGGCATGTTGTGCTTGTACGTTGTCGGGTTTGCTTTTTCGCATGGTATGGGTAGGAGGAGCCGGTTTCCTGTGATTGTCTGGCTCTGCTCTCTCTCCCATATTTCAGTGAAGTTGCATATTAAAGCCAGGGCTTGGACGGAGCGCTGCGAAGGGTAGATCTAGGCTACTGCTGTGGGAAAAGCTCCGACACAACTCTCCGGCTATTTCGGTGTTATCTCGCTATTTCATCTCTTCGTTTTGGCTTTGTTTTCCAAGATGACAGGGGAAAAGAATGTTCGACATTTAAAGCTGGTAGGTAATCCCAACCGTTCTCATTAGAGGCTGTATTGTGCGCTAGTGCCCGTGTGTGTGGCCTTTAGTTACTAGTAAAGTGTGTAAGATCAAACAACGTCCATTAGTAGTGGCTAATGTCAGATAAGTTAATTATCTTTTGCTGTGATATCAGCTTTAGTGGACTGTACGAAACCAGAATTATACATTCTAGGCTACTTTTCAGCTGAACATCAAGTCTTAAACAGTTGTGATGACACAACAAATTATGACCCTGCCAAACCTGCCCTAACTTTTAATAAATGCTTTGACGTTTGTGAACGGGTATGACAGCCACGGAAGAGCCCAGATTAATCGAAGCTGAAAATGCGTTCTTGTTCTTATACTGGTGCTATGGCAGTCTTGCTTTGGTGTTTTACGCTGGACCGTATAGCTACAGACTCGGATCATTGATTATAGTACATTTCATGGTGTTACTGTAACCTCGAGCGAAGACATATTTAATGTAACCCAAGAATTAATTTATTTAAAACAAAATCATAAGCCTCATTGTTTCAGTGTATGTTGTAATAGGTGCTCTATAGCCCCGTGACAATGGAATGTGCTTCTGTTCTGTGTTTGAAGATTTGTTGAAATCGTTTGTATCCAAACCTATTACATTTTATCGATTGACCGTCACATTTTCAAGGCAAACTAGACTTGTCGTTCACTCCTGCAAATTATTAATCAATGTCGTTTTTTTTTTTATTTCTCCTTCATATGACCACTGTTGTCACTTAAACCTAAGCCACCTATACCGCCCTTCCCAAATAAATGTATATCTGTCGAAGAGTTCTGTAAAGAAATGGGAGAAAAGTTTGGTGCTCTGACCTCTGTTTCTGAGGTAAGCCTAACCAGTGGCTCAACATTAGTAAACAGGCGTTTGTGCCATCTGTCAGTAAATCTGTCAAATATTGCTTCACACGCCGATCTTGTACCATGTCATTTGACAGGACTCTAGACGGGATGTGTTTAGGAACGTTTTATTTTTGTTTTATTTTTATTTGTTTATTTCATGTTTATTCACAGTTTTAAGACGGGTTTGGAGGATTGCCCTTACACTCTCAGTCCATTCTCTTCTAAACTCTTTTCATATGATCTAGGCTACTGTGTGTAGTCATGATGAAATAGGAAGGTGATCAACATGCAAGGCACTGTAAAGATCTTTTGCTAAACGGACATGTTAGCAATTGGAATGTCTTAGTCCCTAGTCTTTAATCATAGGCTATCCCCTCCCAGAATGATCTCTTTAATTTCCATCTCTATCCCTCATAATGTCAAAAGCTGGTAGTAGCTATGAATAACCTTGCTTGTACATATATACCACCTTCTAGGGCTGTCACAAATTATTCTCTCACCACTCGTGTTTTGACCAATGTGATGATTTATTTAGGTCACACCTAATATTTTTACTCCCCACCAAATCAATTTAACAATGTATCAAAACAAAATATTGTATCAAAAGTTTGTTCTAGAATTGTCTTAGCATTTCAATTTAATGTGCAAATGTGGTGTGCTACTTTCATTAAAGCAACTGGTGAATTGCTTTTTAATCCTCAGTTAAACACTCAAGCCCATACACAAGATATTGTACCACTCTCCCAACCATCTCTCTCCCTTTGACTATTGTATCACTAATACATGACCGTAGTGCTGTAAGTTAAGAAAAACACAAATACACACATTGTGGCCCCTCTGGAACTTCAGCAGTTTAGACTTGACAGGATAACGCAAAAATGGAATTAATTGCCATTTGCGTAGATGTATTTTGTAGTTGTGCATCTGGTAATGGTGTAATAGACCACCATATAAGTACTGCATAGTCTGCAGAAGAATGAATTGTTCACCTGGTTACTAAACAGTCCAGCAAGGTCTATTACCTGTTTCTGTTTTCTTTGGTCAAGGCTACACTGTTAAATGTCTACACCGCGGATGACTGTTAGTCAGGAATTTCTCTGTGTTAAGTGAATAAATAATAAAATTATTGCTGCTGAAAGTGGGATGGCTTGTATCATCCTAGAGAATAGACCCACAGAGAGTATGGTGAAGGGCTCCGCACATTATGCTTTTACCAGAAGGATTACCAGTGATGACAAATTAAGCAGTACCTGGGAGAATTATTAGTGAATTTCTTCAATCAAGGTCACAGAATGACAGCAGTTTATACAATGATAGATGAATACATTAGCTGTATGCTACTGTGTTGGATAGGGAAAGTAGTAGTATACTTAAATTCTTTGTAAACTATTCAGGCATAATTCAGGCTTGATTATTATGATGTCTGGTAAGATTGTAGTTATCCATTTAAATGACTGTTTATCATTACATAGACATTATTCTGTATATACCTAAAATTCAAGTGTGATATTTTTTTCAGTACTGACTTTATTGTTTAGACCACCAGTATTGAGATATATGTCTTTACCGATGCCCATCTGTTTTCCACCATTACAGTTGAAATGGTTAGGAATGAAGCTTTCTCTTTTTGTCCCTGAGCTGTAACAAACTATTGATTTGGCACTGAGCTACACCAAGCACAACTTTCAAAGAGTCTACATAAATCTCACCTTCCCCATCTCCCATTCCTTTGACTGCAGTAGTAAGAGTATTGATTGGGCACTTCCCACACAGTCCCACTGCAACCACCACATCCACACAGGATCAGATGGGTAACAGGTGATATTTTAGATGTGAATGCCACCTTGAAAAGCGAAACAGCCTTTAGCATCGCGACAGGAATCCTCACGACCACAAAATATTGCTTAATCTACCTTCTAGGTTTGGATGAAGGCGCTATTCACCTCTGTAGTATACAGGAGTATCCATAGTATACATATACAGTACGTAGTATACAGCTACTATGTACTGTATACTACAGTAGTGGCTGTAGTATACACGGTAGCCATATTTGTAGTAGAGGAGAGAGATAGTAAATAGTAGCTTAAATGCTAAACCAATTGTCCATTTCAGCGGTGGAAACCTCAGGATGTAGAGGCAAGTCAAGCCCTGTATATTACCCCAGTGCTCTTTGTTTGTTTGTCACAGTGGCTCAGCATCACCAGCTTGTCACTGTGGCACTGTGACAGGCGCTTAGCCTGCACCTATAGCATCAGTTGTCAGACGCGGCAGTCAAGATATTTCACAGTTCTATTTATGTCTGTGCGCACACTTGACATATCCGATGGCACTGTTCAGAATCCTCCCAATGTCACACGCAGAATAATAACAAAATATAATAAAATGTCGTAGACCAGCCATAGACTGTAATCTCATGGGCAGGCATGGCTTACCACAGCATGTACCTGAATGTCCTGACTCTTAGTCTAACAAAGCAAAGTCTGCATTTGGAGAAGTCTGCGCCGTGCATGAAATATGGGGATAAGGGCGTGGTGTTTTCGTCGAGTAGTGAACTTGAGGTGGACTGGGCTCCCAAGCGCGTCCTCAAGAAACAGTTTCGCACTCGAACCACACCCCACCCCACTCTACCCCACCCCACACCGCACCCCTCAGCACCTCACCCTGCACCCCCTCCGCACCTCACCCTGCACCCCCTCCTCAAAGTGTCGTGTGCCCTCTCTATGCACTCTTGCTTTCAATCTCTTGCTTATTTGCGCTCTGTCTATTAATTTCAACACTGCTGGTGGATTGGGGGGTTGGGGGGGGGGTGATGGAGGGGTAAAGCAGATGGCTTAATTGGATTTTCTGCTTCCCTTGATTTACATTGAAACGTTCCCTTTTGGCCAAGGGGTGTGCAAAGCACAGGGGCCAGAGTCCACAGACAGCGATCCTGCACACAGACACTTGACTTTCTCTCTAATCCAAAGTGCCACTACTTCTTCGCTTAAGAAGATGTTGGTGAACAGGATGTTAGAAGAGGCAGGGGGGGTTGTGTATGTGTGTGTGTGTGTGTGTGTGTGTGTGCATCCATCAGCCCCAAAAAACTCCAGATGCACTCAGCTCTGCTTTAGCTGCACACACCAGTCATGCAGTAATGGCCTCAGGGCACCTTGACTCGGCAGAACTCCAAGCCCGACTACCCATGGTGCTCTCTGTTATTCCACGTCCACTCTAAATAGTTGGGGGGTGATCAGCCATACTCATTCATTTATACTCATGTTGCTTGTTAAACATGTCCAGCTAACCGAATACAAACTGTGTTTTTTGTTTTGTTTTTTTTAGCCCAGTTTTCCTCGCTCCATTTTTTTTTCTTTTTTTCACTAAGCTGCCAGCAGTTTGATGTTTTTGTTTTCTGAGTGCCTGTGGACCTCTAAAGCGGTGCTCGAGCACGCAGCAGCAGCAGCACCGAGGCCGCAGGATGCCGAGGGGGGCCAAGGGCAGTTCCACCTCTGGAACTAATTGGCCTCGCAGCCCAGCGGCTGCATCAGAGACGGGTCCCGCCGGGGGCAGCGGGGTCAGGAGTTTCCACCAGCAGCTCCTGAAGCCAAGGCGACTCCCGCTGTGGCGCTTGGGGGACCAGCTGCTGTGCGCTTCAGAGGGGCCCACATGTGCTTCCCATGATCTCACCTGGCACTGGGGCTCATCACCAGACATCATCACACACACACACTATATACACACACATACTCACAACACACACACACATACACATACACATGACAACACCCATACTCACACTCGCACACACACAAGACAACATTCATACATACAAAACTCACACACACTCATATACGCACACACACAAGACAACACCCATACACACACACACACACCCCTGACCTCAGACATTTCCCCAGGGAGGAGCAGAGAGAGATGGAAAGGGAGAGAAAGTGGAAAGGAAATGGAGGAAGGGGTTGAACATGAACAGGACTTTTCTAAATCAAGGCTCCAGTCTTGTGTACAGGCATGGAGAAACTGCCTGTAGTGCAGTGGAGGCTGAACGCACAGCTCCACTGTCAGACACGTCTGTCAGCAACCGCCTGTCAGTGGAAAGGAAAGGAACTAATGGTGACCTCTACGGTCTCACATCCTCATACACACACACACACAGAGAAAGACAGACACTCGTTTCTGACTGTAAACAGTTGTAAAAAGTTGTTCAAACCCCAGTGGCTGGTGTTCTGGTCAGGGCATTTATGTGTGGCTGGTGACTGACTGAGAGCTCTCTGGGCTGCCAGGAGAAGTCTCCTCCGCCCTGGGCTCCGTGCCTCTGACAGCACTCCAGCTTTAATGAGGTGAGACCCAAGTGTATTGTGCGTGGCGAGTCATCAGTAAATGTCACCATTCACTTCCGCGGCTTAGCAACGACTAAATATTTATGATATTAAGCTTAGACGAGCATACCGCAGCTCTTGTTGCCGTAACCTCCCTGGTTCCTTTTGAATATTTGCTTTTGAAGGAAGCTGAGGGAACCAAATTGTAACCATGTCAAGGAAACCAGATATATCAAAGATGGTTGGAGCAGATAAGCGGTTTGTCAAAGATAGCTGTGCTGGACTGATGAAATCAATAATTTAAAACGGGGAAAATGAATTAGTATGGACATTAAAGTAGAATAGAAGAATCTGTTTGACTCATGGGTAGATGAGTAATAGGTAGCAGCATGGATATTTGTGAAGCAGAATGTGGAATTATTAGGTTGGGATCATATAGGATGCAGACTAATTATCAGCCTACTTGTTCAGGCAAGTTTGTATAAATAAAACAGTCCAAATAATCACATCTGAGCACACAAGATAATCATTGCATTCTAATAGGACTTGGCACAAGATGCACATTAAACTTGGAGCCAGCAGGTTTTGTATCAAATGCCATTTCATGGTCTGTGAACTGACGCCTGCCTCTCCCATATTAAACTGAGTATGCTAACAACAGCATTACGACTTGCATGTAATGCTCGTCTTGTTATTGAGCACAAATACTATCTGAAAGGTTTGTTCTCATCCACTTAAAAGGCAGAGACTGTTACTCGCCGCATTCAGACAGCAGCATGGCATTCACTCAAGTGTTTAGTCTCCATTTTTCTGCGCGTCTCTTTTTATACCTTTAAGCGCTCTTCAAAATGAAAGGAGCTCATTTGCATGCATGAGACTGGAGAGAGGCATGAAAGTGATCTCATCACTGCGATTCTTAAGATGCCCCTCATTGAGAAAGTAATCAGGCTCGCCTCCACCCTCGTCAGTGCTTTCTCTCTCTCTCTCCCGGCATTTGGGGCCTGTGTCCCCCCTCCTCAGCCATCCGTTCCCGAATCCATCAGGACTGTACGTTGGCAAACCCTGGGGTACGCCACTGGATGGACATGGAGAGGAATGCGAACGAGAGAATCGCATGTAGTCCCCGCATACAGAGCATGTCAGTGCAGGAGGAATTTCCCCCCTGACATCCACCCTCCCTCCCCGTCTCTCCCTCTCTCCATCTGGCATCATTCAGAGGTGAACGTGCACCTTGTGACCTTTGTCAGTTTTTGTTTCACGGACCACGCAAACTCACACCTGGGGAAGTAGATGTGTTTAGTTTGGTCGGCAGTAAATATTTTGGCCTGGCTTTGACAGTTAAATCAACTCCGGTTGCTGTGTGTTTGTTTCTGTCATTGACTGGCCTTTTGGGAAGCACTGAGAGATGCCACAAAATCTGTTTGTTTTTCTGTTCCGACGTGATAAGAATGACATGACGTTCTCTCAGCTCTCAGCTGCGTTACAGACATCCAGTACAGTGGACATGTACAGCTTAGTCCAGATTATACACAACTGAGACTGCAGTTTCAATGATAATGACTTTATTGGACAACAAATACTGACAAATATCAAAGGCCACTTCACAAGATGCGGGAGGAGACCCCTAAGTAGAAGAATAAATGCCTGACATTTCAATACGCACCATAGGATCAGGGAAAAATCAGTGGCTGCCAAGGAAAACAATGGAGAACTCCCCCACCCCCATTCCTTTAGAGGAAATGCCAAACATTACAGCTGTGTATAAATAGCATCTTCTGACTTTAAGGATTGCAGTTACAGCGCAGGAATCACGTCTCAGGGGTCAATGGGAACGCTTCCACCTCATTCTCTCACGCTTTGTATGGGCTGATTACCTTATAGAACTTCCAAACTACTCTCGATTGGTTTACATTGGGCTTACTGCCAGGTAAATTCTGCCAGGAACCATAGTTGATATTGTGTTGTATTGTGTGTAGTTGGTGGGTTTTGTACCTGGAGAATGGCATCTTCCAGATGTTAATTCTTTGTAGCCAATTGAATGGGAGTCTAATGATGCACTGCTGGTGAGACTGTTGACTGGATTTAAATACTGCATCAAAAATGCATCCCTTTTTTCCCCACCAATTCTAAAGACAAAACTGAAAACCTTCTGATAAGGGAACCTCACCCAAGAGGATTCTAATAAAGAAGGAGGGTTTGTGCCATTGGAGATATCTAATGTCTAGTGTTTTTATCCGCATTCATCCTGCATCAGCTCATCTACTGTCATTTACTGCTTGGCTCTGATCCAGTTTAGGGAAGAAATCTCCTCATCTTGTCATATCTTGTGTCCTTTTGAACAGAGTATGCTGTGAAGGTCACATTAAGGACGTGTTAGAGCACTTAATTTCAGCACGTTTGCTCATAAACAACATGATTAGATCAGGTAGTGAGGGCAAAGATACTTTCATCAACCATCTCTGGTGAGGGTGTTTGATGAATAGACTTTTCGTGCCATTTTTCTCCCTGTGTCAGGGAATTAATTTCCCTGCTAACAAGGGGATCAGAAAATGCCTGCCTAGGCAAATTTGGGGAACTGTTGTGAAGTGCTTACCCAATTAGTGAACTGTGCAAAGGCAAATTACGTTCTATAACAGATATGTGTAACATTTAACATAGATATCTGGCCAAGTTGACTGTTATTTGCTAGTTGGAAGTTCATGGGTTTGCCATTCTGCATTCCACGAACACCCTGCACGTGTGTGCGTATAATCTCTGTTGTTCGATTGCAGCAGCCTCACCCTGACCATTGGATTTGCATGACCATGACTAATGCAGTTTGCGAACAGAGTATTTGTACAAAAACTGGCTGCCAGTTACACTGCAGATTAGGCTGCTTTTTCAGAAGGTCGGCACAAAATTAGCATATTTATGAGAAGGCTGGAATAAAGGTAGGCATTAGCTGCATATTTTCAGTCAACACATTTTTTTTTCCCAAAACACGGAAATGAAACAAGACGAGAAATTATTTGTGTCTGCCATGACTTGACTTCCTCTCTCATGCATATTTTGATTCTTCATTGATCAGGGATTTACTGAAATTAACCTCCATAATCTTTCACACCTCTCTCCACATAAGCAAATATTTTCTTGGAATTATGTTCAGATGGCCAGGTAGTACATTAGTTGAAAAAACGGGAAAATTCAGTAGCCTTATATCACTAATATCACTGTTCACTGCATAAATTATAAAGGCTTTTGTCTGCATCAGGTGCTGGATGCATGCTGGATTTGTTAGTGGATATTGTAAGGATTTTAGTGGTAAGGATGTCCATTACGCAATGCGAATGTGTGGCTAGGAAAGTTATACAGCATAAACAAGAACCAAGATTGTAAATAGTGATTTTATTAATATTATATTATTACAGTATATAGTGTGCTGCAGTATAGTCAGTGTCTATTCTACTACTCCTGTCCATGTCCTGGCCATTGGTGGATCCACTGGTGGATCTGGGTTAGGAGGTGTTTGCTTTCCGTGTTCCCTGTAGCCTGAGAAGCCTTTGCAAGGCTCATGTTTTGGCGAGAAGCTGGGGCCTCTCATTTCTTTTGAGCCATCCTCCAGACAGAGACCTGGGTCAGTCATCCGCATCGGGGGACGCCTGGCCCTGTAGAGGGTTGACACTCACCAGCCCTCACACTCGTCCCGGGCGCCCTCCGCCTCTTTAAGCCGCTCTAAATATCGCATGAGCTTTTGCGCCGCATTTTCATCCTCGTTTTTTTGTTCTCACCAGAGCAAATGCACATCAATAATAGAGGAGCTGTAGGGTGAGGGGAGAGAGCGCGGCGGCGGCGGCAGCAGCATGTTGTGCGAAGGCACGATAAGACACTCGGGCTAAGAGTATTAGAGAAAGGACAAGACGTTTGAGGGTATTAACGTTATTGTGTTCGGCACACCACTGCTTCTGGCTCCCCTACATCTGGTTTACTGTAGGTGCATAATTTAATTGGTGAGGGGGAAAAAATAAGACGGCCAAAGCATAACCCTTTGAGGAGCAAACCTTAGTCCCGCTGACTCTGCTGCTGTGTCCGATTTGAAAGCAACATGAGGAAATCAAAACACTCCAGTGAAAAGCCAGGTTTCGTAGGAAGCCTCCAAAACCTGCTTCTTTGTGCTGCTGTTTCCCTGTCCTTTCCAAAGCACGACCAGTCTTTGTCTGTTCCTTTTTGAATTGTTTCGAATCTCTTTCCTTTTTTAATTTGGTTTTAGCACTCATCAGCGCAACCATCCAACCATGCTCCGTTGTCAGGTTTTTCACAGGTATGAAAGTCACAGTTGTCTCCTGCTGCATCGCACCCTTTTCTGGCAGTGAGTAAAAGGAGTAATAGTTGAGCAGACCTTCCAGATATTAAGGGCTGCTGCACACCAGCTTTCCATCACGCTTGCTCCACCATCGCAACACGTGTCACAGGCTCTTTGACCTTCTGTATCAGCTGGAGGCCAGGCAAGTTAGAAAGGGGACGAGGCAGGCCTCCAGGACCAGGTACTGGTGCCTGGCTACCCCCATTAACGGCCGAGAATGTCGGAATGGAAAAAACGGTCCAGATGCACCACTGTTTACATTCTATGAATAGAAATTGCCTGTTTGATTAAACCAGGCAGTGCATCGGTCAAAGGAAGGGAAGTGGAAGCGGCTGAATGGCCACCAGCGAGGCCCCATGTGTTTCAATATTTTCTCTGACAACATTGAGTGGACACTTGGCCCCCGCAGTGGAAAACTCCAAATACGCCATGACCCGATTTAATTTGCTACCTGATCTGAGCTGTGGGCTGCTCCACACAACTTCTGGGCCTGGGCTGGGCTTTATTTAGGGAGGCGGTACGAGGAGCATTACTCAGTTTTGCCGTTTCTGTTTCCTCTGACTTGTTTACCTTTTCACTGTGCCAGAGAAAAATGGGATCGTATTTGCAGTGGGTGTAAAACACTCTTTCCTGTGAACTGTGATAACCAGCCGAAAGTACTTTCTGTTACACGTCTGTGTTCCTTTGACTCTTTTATCCTCTCTCTTTCTCTCTCTCTCTCTCTCTCTCTCTCTCACACACACACACACACACACACACACACACACACACACACACACACACACACACAGAAACACACACTCTCAGTTTCTCTTTTTATCTCCTGTTCTTTCTTCCTTAAAACCAAAGCTTGCTCAGAAAAAAATAAATATAAATGTTTTGCTAGCACTTGACAGAACACAGGGTCTGTGGATGACGTTCATAGCTGCCGTTGGGTGAGAAATTCTCCCACAAGGCCTGTGGTTGTCTGGAAATGGCTTTCTTAGTCACAGTGAAAGCCACATCAGTTTTTTAACAACCCCCATGAACCTGTCAGCATGAACAGCCCTGTAACTCTATATAAGGCTATCACAGTGTTCCCAGTCCTCAGAGAGGCCAAATCAGCGAGCTGTTTACAGCATTTTAACCTATTAGTGTTCTCTCACCCAGCACGCCCTGCATCTGGCACGGCCATTTGCTTCAAAATACATATTTAATCAGCAATCAATTTTTGTTCCAGCGGAATAATCCAGTCATTTGTAATTAGTGTCCATAACCTTTTTGTTCTGCATCTGAATATGTGAGGAATGCGTCTGGCATACCAAAAGCTCCATGCAGCCACGGCCTCGCATCTGTCTTGTGTTAGCGCTAATCAATGTGTAGAAGAAGGGCTCCAGATAAGTTGAGCGCATCTTAATGTGGCATATGTTTGCCATCACCGAGAGATGTAGCACTTAAGGGAGAGGGCAAAAACGGCCCAACTTTCATAAAATACATATGCATAGGATGATCATCCCTTAAATATAGACAGCGTGCTGGATTATTTGCTGAAGGTCAGCAGTAGGCAGGGGATGAAGATGAGGCTGTCGGAGTTAGCCGCTAGCCCGCGGTGTTCAGCTAACCCTTTAGTCTCGCTGTGGCCGTGTCCTGCGGCCTCAGACAAACACACCTGCTCTCTCATCCAGCTCCGCAACCACCGTCCCCTCACACCCTGACAGGCCCTGCTGGTAAACATGCCCCGCAGGCGAACTCAGGCACTGGCAGTGGAGGCGGCGAATCGCTGTCACTCAGCGCGTCCAGTCAGATTTTATCCTCCTGATCCACCGCTATTCTCGGGCCACAACAAAACCCACGCAGCCCTCCCCTTTAAATCCATCTCTGCGGGACAGCACGCTTCCATCCGACTGGCCCACTTTTTTTCGGATCCCGGATCCTCTTTGTGGGCAATAATTAGCCGCCCATTCAGCCCCCCTTCTTTTTCCCCATCCAGCGGGATATGTTTCGCAGGCAGCCCCGAGGGCTGTTTGAGCAGAATTCGGAGCGATAGGTTGTGAAGGCATGGGTGCTTGGCACCCATCCCACACCGCCGGGCCCTGCTCTCACCAAAGCCTGCTTAAGCTCCTGCTCTCTCTTTGCTAAGCGTGAGTCAGCTGCGGCATGCATGCCGAGAGCTCTCTGCTTTCTCTCTCTCTCTCTCTCTCTCTCCCGGCCCACACAGCCAACCTCTGCCATTCAGGCCAGCTAGGGACTCCTTCACCCCCCCATCCCCACCCCTGGTGGTTGATTCAGACATGGGCCACCTACATGACGCCTGCCTCATGCCCTCCCATCCAGCTGGATGCTGACAGCAGACGGACGTCTCCGCGGCGGCGGCAGGACCGGAGTATGTGTTTTGACCTACCAGCCCACCCGCCTCCGCTGGCCTTGCCACTAACAACCTGCCACCTCATTCTCCTGACATTTCCACGCTCGGCTCCAGCCCTCCCTTGACTTCCTGACAGCCATGCGGGGAATACCCAAGCCATTAAATATCTTCTGTAGAGGTGGCAAAGCTTTTACCAGTCATCCGTGTCAAGGGCTAGTATATGTAGACAGAAGTGTGTTAATATTGTGTGTGTGTGTGTGTGTGTGTGTGTGTGTAGGCCGAGGAGGTCAGCTGATAAAACATGCAAGTGTGTCCACCAGATGCCCACGCCACATCTCGCTTCTTCAAGCGGCTGTGAATTCATTGGCAGGGACCGTCCCGAGGATTCTATAAGTACAACCGACCGCTGTTACTTTAGCATCAAGTATTCATGCGTGTTGGTGTGGGGATAGCTAGCGGTTTAAAAATACACCGCCTAAGTGGATTTGTGTCCGCCACCCTGAAAGCATGCGTGCCGCTGGCCGTTTCGTTGCACTATGGATTAGGTAGTAACCCTGCACACACACATACATACACAAACCCAAACACCCAGACACACAAACACACAAGTGATTATTGTCTCATTATTTTGCCACAATAATTCTAGGAAGAGATGTCCAACCGTTCACTTTTACAGGCAAATTGTCCCAATTGTTTAGCCAGGGCTAATTGTCATTGTTCCAGGCGTACCTACTCGCTGGTGACGCACACACTCGTCTGGGGTTATAGGCTGGCGGAGAGAGTCTGGCATCCCCAGGGGATTTTCTTTCGGTTTAAATAAAGCAACAAACAAAACAGTGTACGTAAACAAAGGCAACTCAAACCAAATACACGCATTTCCCTCTCTCTCTCTCTTTCTCTCTCTCTCTCTCTGTCTATTTCTTTCTCTCTGTCTGTCTCTCTTTCTCTCTCTCTCCTTTCCCCCTCTCTCTCTCTACCTGTTTCTGGCTGTCTTTCTTTCTCTCTCTCTCTCTCTCTCTCTCTCTTTCTCTCTCGCTTTCTGTCTCTTTTTCTTTTGTTTCCATGCCACTTGCCTGTGTTTTGCGTCCCCTGACAAGCCTTGGAATCGTTAGTCAATGACCTGAGAGTTACTCCCGAGCTAAAGAGACACAACAAGCCACCTTGCCTTTTCCTCTGTTAAATTAGCCTGAAATACTGTAGAGCCCTTTGTGGCCGTGCCAGCCCGTCTCCTGCGGAGTTTGCCGTGGCATTTGGGTCCATGAGCGCATGAAATGATAGTTGAGCAGCAGGCCCAAGTCTGCGATTAAGCTCCTGAATAGGGTTGGCAGTGTTCAGGCATAAGGCCATGAGTCAGCCATCACATTAATTCATTTTCATCTGATTTGAACAAAGTCAACATCAAAGCACAAGTCACACAGTAATCAACATAAGAAAGGATCAAAGTGTTGACTCCCATAAACAGTGTGTGTGTGTGTTTGAGTGTGTGGTGTCTTTGTAAAAGCATATTTGTCTGTGTGCGCTTGCGTGTCTGTTTGAAAGTAAACACGAGCAGACACTGTTTGTCTGCCATATGGGGCCTTTTACCTCAATCTGATTAAGTGGAGAGGGGCTTTGGAGCCACCTCTGTTACAAGAATGATTGTTCTTCTCTCTCATCTTCCACACGCACGCATGCACACACACACACACACACACACACCTGATCCTATTACATCACTCCCCCCCCGGCATTGCCATTGTACCCTTATGAATCAAGCCTGTTCTCTGTCTCCCCATGCATTCACAACGAACAACCCACATGGTCCGCTCCCCCCTCCCCAGATCCTGGCTAATGACATAAAGAAGGCCTAAGCCCCAGGGGTCACTGATGGTGACCTCTTATTTAATAGGCCAAGGGCAACAGGGTCAACCCATCCCTCCCCCCTTATCTCGCTCCTGCCCTTATCAGTTGAAGTTAATTGGGCTTTTAGTGGCCAGCGGTGGCAGGTAGCGGGGGGTTAGCCAGTGATAAAGAGTTGTGTGAAGCGTCTCCATAAATCACAGCGGACGCCAAGGTGAAAGTAAAGAAAGGACGCGACTGCTCTCTTATCGCACTCATATCTGCCTGATTGCCTCCTGGACGTTATTTATTTTCTCCTTTTTTTGCCAGTAATGAAATTTTACCCCCCCCCCCCCAAACACCTTCTCATCCAATGTGCTAATCTTAGGGCATTTTGAAAGTACTGTTCGTTTTCAACTGTGCTTAGAAAGGCCGTTTTTTATTTGCATGTTTGTGTGGCTGATGTCTTTGTGTGTGTATAAAGGTCTCGGAAGATGGATGAGGGTTTTTCTGCTCTGTTAAATCTCACAGATATCACAGTTCTTTCCGTTTGCACCATAGGCTGAAAACTAGAACGTCTAAACCATAGTTCAAGAAAGCAAATGAAAGGTCATCACACCCGGAATTTGCACAAGCAAATGATTTGTGCCTCAGGAGAGGCCATGAATCTCTTTCAAAAGCAGGCCGCTCAAATAGTCACATTAGTACAAGCACTGGCTCAGACCTTCCATGTGTCCCTTTGGACATACTGAAGTTGAACACAAACAAATGACATGCTTTTAAATAGGGTCATGTTATAATCTCATGCTCTTTATCTTTATCTCTCTCTCTCTCTCTCTCTCTCTCTGTGTTTCCAATTTCCTTTCCTTTCTCCCTCCCTCCTTCATTGGACAGTGCACAGTTGAGCTGTGACGGGTCATAGCTCACAGGCTCTCGCCTCCTGTCATTCTCCAGCGATCTGCTGCTACTGATCAGGCAGTCTGGCAGGTTGCGGGGCTGACTTGGGCTGAGGTGGGCTGGGCATGGGAGGGCTGATTAGGCTGGGGGACAGGCAGGCAGAGCCAGACACAGACATGGCTGATTTATGCCTTCACCACTGCGGGCCCATTCGTATCCATCAAAGCAAGAAGCACACAAATCTGCCAGACAGATTCTTCTAAATGACACTAGCTGGAGCAATAATTGTGTTCGACTTTTTGAGGGGGAGAGAAAAACTGATTAGATTTTGAGTTACTCAGTTGTGCTCAGTTAGTATTTCTCTATAAAAAATGATTTTATTCATGGTTATGTTTATCTGTGTATCCATCCCATCTGCCCTTCCACATGCTTGGGGTAAAGATTAATACTGTGCCTTGGCCTTAACGACTGACCAACTGCACATCTGTGCTTGTCTGGCTGGTCAGCTCAATACTCTGCTCGTGTGTGTGCCCTGAGCTCAACCAAAGCACAACCTTGCCCTTTCCCTCGATTTCTGCCTCCCATTAGACACTCCTGCCTCCTCAGAGGCCTCTGGAATGTTCCACTTGCTGTCAAAACAACTGCAGCCTTGTTACTTCTAATACTTGTCCAGGATGCTGAAATTCAGCAAGTGTCAGTGTGTGAGTGTGGTTGTGAATTGTGAACTAACCCTCTGTCAGATGTGAGGTTTGATTTAGCCTAGATTTGTAGAATAGTCAGTGGACTTCCAGGTTATTCTGAGTTGTCAGTTGTTTTCCAGGTCATTGTGAGTTGTCAGGTGTCTGCAATGTCATTCTGAGTTGTCAGTTGTCATTCAGGTCATTTGGAGTTGTCAGTTGTCAGGACATTGAGAGTTGTCAGTTGTCTTCCAGGTCATTGTCGAGTTGTCAGTTGTCTTCCAGGACATTGGGAGTTGTCAGTTGTCTTCCAGGACATTGGGAGTGGTCAGTTGTCTTTAAGGACATTGGGCACTTTTGTCCTTTCTCTTCTTTTTCTGCTACTGCAGGGGTCACTTCAGTGCAGCTGTCTTGCCAACCAGATTTTAGCAGGCAAGCTAATTTTGTGGCAGGAAAATAGGATGTGAAAGAGCAATTAGTTGCAAGTTAAGTCATCTAATGATGATTGCTGACTAATGACCAGATGCTAGTTTTGGCTAAATGGCACCGCTGGGATGAGCGTGTGTGTGTGTGTGTGTGTGTGTGTGTGTGTGTGTGTGCACATGTGTGTGTCTGGCTTTGCCACTAACCCCCCGGTCCGCTGTTTGCTGTTTAGGTGACTGACCAGCTTCTGTGGGATTTGATGTCGCCTTTAGATCGGCCCAACTGAAGATGGAAACACTGGAGTCCGAGCTGACGTGCCCGATCTGCCTGGAGCTGTTTGAGGACCCCCTGCTGCTGCCCTGCGCCCACAGCCTGTGTTTCAACTGTGCCCACCGCATCCTGGTCTCGCACTGCTCCACCAGCAAGCCCCTTGAGTCCATCTCCGCCTTCCAGTGCCCCACGTGCCGCTACGTCATCACGCTGAACCACCGCGGCCTGGAGGGCCTGAAGCGCAATGTGACGCTGCAGAACATCATCGACCGCTTCCAGAAGGCCTCCGTGAGCGGCCCCAACTCGCCCAACGAGAGCCGGCGCCCGCCGCGGCTGTCGCCCCACAGCGTGAGCGCCCGCGGCAGCCCCGCGCTCACCAGCAGCAGCAGCAGCGTCCCCAGCCCAGCGCCCTCCTCCACCCTCGCCATGTCCCTGGAGCACCACCAGCATCAGCAGCAGGTGCAGCAGCAGCAGCAGCAGCAGCAGCAGCAAGTACAGCAGCAGCTACAGCAGCACCTTCGGGCGCTGGTCAGCTGCCAGTTCTGCGAGCAGGACCCGCCGCGCGAGGCCATCAAGACGTGCGTGACGTGCGAGGTGTCCTACTGCGACCGCTGTCTGCGCGCCACCCACCCCAACAAAAAGCCCTTCACCAGCCACCGGCTCGTGGAGCCCGTGCCGGACACGCACCTGCGCGGCCTCACCTGCCTGGAGCACGAGAACGAGAAGGTGAACATGTACTGCGTGGTGGACGACCAGCTCATCTGCTCGCTCTGCAAGCTGGTGGGGCGCCATCGCGAGCACCAGGTTTCCTCGCTCAGCGAGCGCTTCGACAAGCTCAAGGTGAGTCTACAGCTCCATCCCTCTGTATCTCTCTTTCTCTCTTTCTGTCGATATTTCGGTGGTTTGATCCCATCGCTGTCCTGTGCCAGGCCGCTCCTCTCCTCTCCTCTTTCAGAATTCTAAAGCTCGTCCTCAACACAGCGTGACTAAACTAAACAGCAGGCTAGATGTTACTGGTTGATAGCGTACAAAGGAAAATGTTTTCCTTGGTCATACCAGTTGGGTAGATGCAGTTTGCTCTTTAGGGTGTTTTTCTGTTAGGAACACAGTTTTTTGCTTATTGCTTTATTTATATTTATACATTTTAGATGTTGAAATGCATATTGCTGTCCTTATTCAGGTCCTTTTTCATACATCCGTCCCCACACCTTCTCTACCTCCTCACCTGCATACATTGTGTGTTTTTTTTATATCCTGTGCAAGATTGTGTTAACATCTGGTCTATTTTTAACTGCAGCAGCCATTACCATCACTGTGTATGTGTGTGTGTATTGTGCGTATGTGTGCGTGTGTGTGTGTGTAGGTGTGTGAATGTAGGTGTGTGAATGTAGGTGTGTCTTTGTGTGTGTGTATGTGTCTCTGTGTGTGTGTGTGTATGTGGATGTGTGTGTATGTGTGTGTGTACGCACCCCCCGAAGCCCAACAGGCCACTGGCCAGCTGCTCCATTCTAATAGTAGATGACTCCACACTCCGCTAAAGCCGAGGCCTCTGTAGAGCTCTGTTCAGTATAGAGGCCCTGACTAGCTGAGCGGCCTGCTGAATCAGGTGAAAAAGCAGACAGAAAGAGAGAGAGAGAGATTGAAAGAAGAGGCAGTAGTGGTGGCGGCGCTAGCCAAAGCTAATTGTCTCGGCAGACCGAAGCTGCCCTTTTTCTAGCCTGCTCTACCCCGCGGTACATCTCTATTCTTGAGATCACCACACCGCCAGACAATCATCAGAAGAGGCCGAGTGATATTCGATGCAAGAGAGGCCCTCAGATCTGTTTTGCTCTTTCTATTCTTTTTTTTTCTTTTGCTTCTTTTTTTTTGAGTGCGGAGTCAGTGATCTGAGCGCATAGTTTCACAGGGATCATATTCCTATTATGTGGACAATCCCTCTTAGAAATTGGACGACAAAGGCAAAGCAGGTTCAAGGCAGTGACGACATGCGCAGGTTGGTTCTCATGGGGAGGAAGGGGTGTTATGCTTTTTTTTTGTTTAGTGAATGTGTGAATGTGTCTCTGATAATTGGGAGTAGACACATATGGAGAAGGCGCTGCTTTTTGTACCCATGAACTGAGACCAGAGGCATAGGCTTGGGTTTGCAATGCTGGTGCCTAAAATTGTTTGTGTTCAATGAAATTCATTGTAAAATGTTAACACAAATGAAGATATTAATATGTGTGAGTGTAAGTGTGTGTGTGTGTGTGTGTCTGTGTGTGTAGATAAGGTAGGATACAGAGGTGCACTGAAATGTGGCTCCAGTACGTGAGCACTGCAGACATTTGTAGCTCTAAAGGCATCAGAGTAGTCATTATGTGCACATGTGATCTCCCTGTGATCCCCTGCTCTCCTTTGTTTGCACCCAAAATCCCAGAAAGAAGGAAATTCCAATCATTGATGCCTCTCAAACACCTCCCAACACACACACACACACAAACCCCCACCCTCCCCCCACACACACACACGCACGCACACCCACACACACAACCCCGGCCTTTGAGGATGTGATCGCAGCGGTGGCTTGTGTTAAATGAGTTGCCATTGTGTACCCGAGAGAGGAAAGTTAATACCTGAGAAAGTTTCTAGCTCTTCTGTCCCAGAGGACTCCCCGGGAAGAAGTGTCTGTAAACACACAAACATTACCACACGTAAGCCCTTCATCAGCGACGCCACTGGAACTAGAGTGGACTTAAAAGATTACCATAGCCTATGGGAGGGGCAAGGGTTCATGCACTGGGCAAGAACATAGGCATTCATTCCCACCAACAATCAATCTGCCCTGCATGAAAGCACTTCAGGGTTTTTTTTATTGTTAAGCTATATCAACATACGTAACAAAGCTCATAGGAGCTTAGTCTGGCCATCCTACATTACTAAACGTCTTCTGAGAGGCGGGCTTAACCTGCGTCCATCAGATGCCTCTATATACTACTTGACGAATCTACAACCAATCAGACCACTCATTCCGATGACATATGCGTAAGCTCGTTTCTCATTGGTGCCCACAGATTTGGGGAAAATAATTCCTCTAAAATGGCAGCCTGGTCATACTGACTTGCTCGCGAAATTGAATGTAGTATGGGCGGGTCCAGGCTAATACCAACAGTGATGGTTAAGAAATGCTATTTTAGGTTGTTTGTGATTTCCTTTTTAAATATGGTTTATGTTGACGCATTGACACATTTTTTGCATTACAGCAACTGAAATGTCATCGTCTGTACATGATTGGCATCCTTAGGTAATCAGTGCACCATCTTTATTTGGTGACTGTTTATCTAGTATTGGGGAGTAGTGAGATAAACAAAAAAATTAATTAGTTAATTTAATTTAATTAGTTACATTTAATTAGTTTAATTTAATTAGTTACATTTAGTGTAATCAGTTACTTTACTTTAATAGAATGTGAAATTTCATTACAGTTATACTTAAATTACAATGTCAGTTAAAATCTTCTGCTGCTTTGTCTTGTGCACATCCTCCATTTACAACTGAAAGTGTAATACTGTTTTGACATTGACATCAGATTGGTTTTCATATGTTTAAATTGGCAAGACAACCCACTTGCGGCTGGATCTTCAGACTATAAGTGGTCTGCAGTTGTGAGGATGCTTAAAAATTAGCTGTAGTGAGTAGGCGCATATATGCATAATCAATCCCACACAAATAGACAAGAGCTTAGTCAGAGATGTTCAAATATTTGATTAAGCAGACATATCCAAAGATCAGCATGATTGCACTGCTGTCGCTGTCTTGAGAGAGTTTAGAAAGATTTTGATAGAAGTCGGTGTTGGGTAAGACTAAGATTAACCCTCCCAGGTTTCAAAACTAAAAATGAGAAATCTCATTTAAAATGTAGAAAAGTAATTCCATAGTAATCAAATGTGATTACTTTATTAAAGTAGTTAGTAATTGTTACACTACGCTATTATTACATTTTCTATGGTGTTATTTGTGACTACTTTTTTTCTTGTTTTTTATAAATATTAATATTCCCTGGATGAATGCAGCTCTGTTCATTAAACCAATTGCCAAGTCAAGCAACAGTCGTTTTATCCTAAACTTTAAGACTGGTAATTTTTTTCCGTGTTCTCCATTTCTCAGAGAAATGTCTGCTGCCACAACGTCGCTCTCTCTCCCTCTCACCCTGTGCAGCAGCAGCTAATTTGAATGTTTCCCTACTGAAGCTTTGAACTTCACTGACTTTGAACTCCCAATCCACAACCTGGGGAAAGGGGATGTACAGCCGGGCTTAGTTCAGCAAACTTTTAATCTCCTTCCGGCTTGACAGATATGCTACCATGCATCATATGTCTTATTTGTAAATAATCTAGGGTAAGAAGGCTGCTGGTTGGTTGGTGTGGCACCCCAGACATTGGGAGCACACCAAGAGAAAGCCCCCTTGTGCAAACAAGTGCATATCACAGTGTTTAAGCTTATTCTTAGAGCTGCTACCTCAGCTCTGTTTGCCATTCATAGAAGACTGCTTTAATCGGCTCGGAGGTCCGATACTTTCATGACATCTGTCTGCCTGAAGCCCAATGTAGAAGTGTTTCAAGTGGCTTCTCTTTCTGTCCTCGATATAAGCAGACTAACAACACTCAGAGATAGCTCAGCAGTTCCTTCAGATAGATCCAGTCCAGCTCAATTCAACGACATCTGTTTTTCATTGAAAGGTGACCATCAATAAAGCACAGCGTCAGCATCCACATCTGTGCCTGTTGTTATATTTACAGTATACTGTTGGTGCTTACTGGCACATACTCGATTATGCTAAGCCAGGTGCTTTTTGCCTGGTCTGACATTTGGTGCTTGTGTGTGTGTGTGTGTGTGCGTTGCTGTGTGTGTATCTTTCAGTTCTACTATTGATTCTGCCTGTGTGCAAATTCCATCATGACTTACACCAGGCAACAGGGGTATCTGCACCCTTCAAAATATGTAGCTACTGAAAATTCTTTTAGAAGAAAAAAAAGGGGAAATAGAATATTTTACACTATATATCATGGACCAGAAAATTAATAGCGAAAAAAAGGAAAACAAATCTGCATGGATTCATTTCTATTTTCGAAGCTGCTGGCCACAGCAGTCTAACGGATGGCCAACGGAAGGTCCACCCCATTCTCCCGGTCCGTGCCTCTTACGGTAAGCTCCTTAAGGAAGTCATCAATCTGTGCTTCCACTGCCTGGAGTATATGCTGGGAGGCTCAGCGGCTCCTCACTCCATGGCTCCCTGCTCCATATTTACATAGGCAATCTCTGGGCCAGACAAGGTCATTTCCTAAATTCAGCCATTAGCTCTCCTATTTTAGGATGAAACGGCCACAGCTGAGAGTTATCACAACACCCTCACCCCCTCACCCCCCTGCCACCCTGCCTACTCCCTTCCTTTCACCTCATCCTCCTCCTAGGACCTCTCAACCTCCTTACATCTCTCCCTTGCTCTATCTCTCTCTCCATCCCTCCCTCCCTCCTTCCATTTCTCTCTCTCTCTCTCCCTCTTTCTCTCGCTCTTTCTTCTCCCGTGGCCTGTGAACACATTCTCTCCATCCCTACCGCCTTGACCCAGTCCTTCTTATTCCTCTGCTCTCAAGCTGTTCCTATGAGATAGCACCTTAGCCCACAGACTTGGACATTAAAAAAGCAGCCCAGCCCTAAGTAGGTTTAGGTACCAGTAGCCTGAAGCATATGGGTTCCCCCCTCAGTCCTGACCTGGGACTACTCGGCAGTAAATGGCATGGTATTTAGCATCAGCTTAAGCCCTTTGAGGAGAATTGTTTAGCAATAATGGATGATAGCGGCTTGTAACTGTGCATTAAAGCCCTAATCTGGTCCTTCCAAAAGCTGTTTTTTTTGTGACAGGCGATGTCAGTGCTGTGGCTCTAGATGTTTGTTGTGCTCTGAAAAAAAGGGATGCTCTCTGCAGGTTTTTATTCAGTGGGCCGTGCTCTCATTTTGAGGGTAAAACAGACAACCTCATGAGGACTTTTCACAGTTTTTTCCTCAAGTGTCTCAAGTGAAATGTTATCATTGAATGTGTGTGTGTACATGTGTGTGTGTGTGTGTTTCTGTGTGTATGGTGCATCTGTGTGGTGGACCGTGTGCACACACATAATATTGCGTGCCAGCACATGTACTGTACATGTGAGTAATGCATGATGCATGTGTCCGTGAGGATAGTGACAGGTCTGCCAGGATGGGCCAAACGGAGGGTGTGCCTTGTTATTAAATCGTTCTGCGCTTGCAACTCCCCATACACAATTTATGCAAAAAGTAACTGGAAAGCTTTTAAGGGCTTCAGGTAGCGAGTCATCAGCGGTACAATGTAGTGATGGGTATGCTGTGATATCCACTTCTCTCAGGCTCTCCGTTTACAGCACTTTCTTCCACTTGTGGGGCCTCCACTTGTGTCTTTTTATAGGAAGGGCTCTTTTTTTGTTTGGCCTGTGTGGCTCACTCATGACCAGAGTGAACAAGCAGCAGGAAAATCTCTCGCTTTTGCTGGAAACACGAGACGAGGGGTATCAGCGTTGCCCAAGGACAGGGATTAAAAGCAGTCACAAGCATGGTTTTTAGAAGATTATTTTTGTCAACCTTGCAGTTCTTAGTAATAAGATTTGCAATTCTTTATTCATGGATAGTCCTGCATCCTTGGAGAGGAGGGAAGGTGTCTATGACACCTCTCCAAACCACCGACTTTCCTGAGTCATTAGAATTCCATATGTTGCTGCATTCGCTAAGTCATTTGCATGGGTTGTCAGTTCCCTGGGCATAAGCTTTATTTGATCCGGTATTAATACCATTCAGCTGCACGCAGCAGTAAAAAAAAAATAATAAAAAAAACCCTAGACATCATTAGAAGGCCCTGTTTCCTTTCTCATTTGCAGATGAAACCCGTTGTGAAATATCCAGGGGTTATGGGAGTGATGACTCTAACAATCATCATCCTTGCCAAAAAAAACGAATGTCTTTGCAAGAAGAAGCCTGCAGCATCATACCAGAAGACTCTTTAAGTATTGAACAGATGTAGATAACCACTCCGTCTCTCAACCCCTTCAGTACCCATGGATTAGCGTGTCATGCACACAGAAAACCAACTTTTTTATTTTGCTGACCCCTGGGTTCCTGCTTATAAATTCCAAGAATTTCGATATTTACATCTCTGGTCCTATCGGCTCTGTTCTCCAGTTGTGTTGAACTCCCGCCAGCCAGCTCAGTGATCTGAACAGCCAAAGGTTGGCTTTGTCCAGCCCTTGAATGAGCGAGGTATTTCCGTTTTCCCTTTGTCAGAATATTTCAGACAAATCCACGAGGTATGGGCTCGAGGAAGACCTCAGCAGACGGTGCCGTCTCTGATTTCCTGCTAGCTTTAAAAAATGTACGCATTTTCCACTGCCAGAAGACCCACAGAAGACTCTCTCTTCCCCTCGGACCTTTCAGGGACCGAGCACAAGACAGTGAGCACGTCTACAGTCCGTCAAACCTCGCAGAGGATTTTCAGATATGCCCCCCTCACAACACAACAGTCGGTTACAATGGAATTGTATTTTTCTCCTGTCTTCTTATCTCGACAATGCCGACACCAATGTCACAGACACAGACAAGACGCCCATATCTCGTCTCACCAGCACTGTCAGGGTCAAGTAAAGCCAAAATGTGAGAGCACCCAACAGGATAAAGCCTCAGTCCACGAGTCAGACCATATTGTTGATTAGAATTGAGATGACGGACTGTCGTCTTCCTTTGTTTCTTTGAAATAAGTTACTCTCTGAAAAGCAGCCAGCAAAAGAAGTGGAAGAACAGTGCCTCATCACTTGCCTGATGTCCATTTTTAGCTGAGGTCGAAGGAGGCCAACTCATGCATGCTTTATAGCATGGCATAATGCCTGAAATGCTTCTAGAAAAAACTGTCACCTATTCGCGATTCGCAGAGGAGAGAGTAGTTGAAGCATGCTGGCGATGCAGTGGGCTGAGTCTTTCTCTCTCCACATCTTTTGCTGTTTATCTGCCCAAGCTAACGCTAAGAGCTAGCACTAAGCACGGGTGCTCGGCGGGGTGCAATTACTCCCACAGATTATCGCCGCAGGTGTGCCGAGCTGCCTCCCCCTTGTCAACGCGATTCCATAGCTCCTGTCAGGACGTCAACGGAGCTCTTGCTTCTCACCTTGTGGGGTAACCGCAGGGAAGTAGCACACTGGCATTTAGAGCTGCTGAGTTTCCAACGAGGCCCCTGATCATCATCCTGCTTGCCTTGTGCTAATATCAAACCACCGGTGTGTGTGTGTGTGTGTCTTTTTTTATTGTTGTTCACATCCAAAGGCAGCGTGCTATTTGGATTAGAACTCTGTCTGACACAGTGAGAGTATTTGAGCTAGCGGGGATGTCTCTCAGTCAGTCTGTCTGGCACGTTGCTGTCGATGGACGTTGTCCAAAGGCTACTTAACACATTCCCGCTGCGATCATTCATCAGTGTCACCTGTCGTTAATCTGACATAACCTTAATGTGTGGTCAGGGGGCAACTTCAGGGCACCGCAGAAGGCAGGGAGGGTGCAAGAGTGTCTGCAGGGCACAGCTATGCGTTACCCAGCCACAGCGAGCGGTGAAATGGCCTCTTTTTCACCCAGCACCAGACGTCACCTGTTAAGCAGAGCCCCAGTGGCTCTGCCATATCCCTGCTCCCACACACACACACACACATACACATATATACACACACACGCACAGCCCAAAGTCCTCACAGAGCCAGTGTCCATTACGACCTGGTTGCCAGCTGGATTAGACGTGCTAATCCCCGCCATTGTCCGGCTGCCACCGCTCCCTGCCGAACGGGAGAGGCCTCATGGGCTAATGGAGATACATTTGTTAGCCTATTGACCAAAGGGGGGGGGGGGGGTTGCATGTGTGCACACAGCAGCCAAGGTTAGCTCAGGTGCACAGGGACATGGGCGCCACGTAGCATTAGCATGCTGGGTTTTTCCACCACTGAGCTCCTACACTGTTGGGCAGGTTTGTTCAAGCTTGGGCCTTATCCCCTTGCAGCCGGCTATACGTCGACAGCCTACAGCTAATAATGAGTCGTTGCGGAATGTTGCCACAGTATGCCAGTTAAGATTATGCTTGTCGGCTCAAAGAGAAGGTAATAGGCGGGCATGTAGAGGCTTTTTGAAAAAAGTTCCAGAATAGACTTTTTTAAACCCAACTTGAGAGCTGAAGAAAGAGCAGAGTCGACGTAAGAGTTTGTTGCTGTGGGGACAGCTTGCTTGCTTTCTTACTTGTTTGTGCGGGGAGTGATCCTTCTTGTTGCACTTCTCCAAACAAGGGCCTCCAGTCACCCGAGGTTTTAGAACTAGGCCGCGCCTTTGCTGTGACACCCCTCAACAAAGGCTGCTCGGATAATTCCCCTCTGAGCTCGCGAAAAAGACAAGCAACTGGGCAAAATAATTTTTGGCAACAGAGGCAATAACTCTTTCTTTCTTTCTTTCTTTCTTTTCTCTCTCTCCCTCTCTCTTATTTTCTCTCTGTCTATTTCTCTCTCTCTCTCTCTCTCTCTCTCTCTCTCTCTCTCTTTCTCCCACTCCACTCTGACATTCCTGTTTTGACAGAGCAGGGGTTGCCGCTGTGGCTACTGTAACTCGCCAGACGTGCACAGAATTTCAAAAGCCCCACACGGGCCACAGCGGGCCTCCACTGGCCCAGCATGCCTCTGCTGGCGGGGGCACAGCTCTCTGCCAGAGTAGACTCCACACAGGGTCAGTGTCGCCCATCCCGCTGGGAGCTTGGCGCAGTCGATAGAAAGTGGGTGGGACAGCAGAGGCAAAATACAGTGAGAGAGAGCGACTGGGAGAGAGAAAGAGAGCTTAATGGTGTGTGTGTGTGTGTGTGTGTATACACATGAGTGTGTGTAAATGTATTTGTGTGTGTGTGGGTGCATACGTTCGTGCACATGAGTGTGTGTGCATGTGTTTGTGTGTGTGTGTGTGTGTGCGTGAACTTGAGTGTGAGTGTGTATGTGTGAGTGTGTGTGTGTGTGTGTGTGTCCTTCAGCTGGTGTAGTATGCCAATCTGACTCACCAGTCGTAAGTGTTGTTGCTATAGCAGCTTAGTGCACATGCTGGAGCCATGTGCACCACCCCTCAGCCATGGCCGCCGAAGCCCTGCACAGAGAGCTGCCAGGGAAACAATTCCTGCTGTGTCTTTCTGAGCCCAGTTTGGCCCAGGCCAAGGCAAAGACAGGGACTGTAGGATTTGGTGTTTCCATCCAGTTCAGGGGAAAGCATGGAAGCCTTTGAATGCACCCTGGTTTGTCAGAAGGATTTAAATGTACCCTGGTTTGTCAGAACTCCTGCAAGAGTTCTATTTTATTATAACATCCCCTGTTAACACTTGATTACACTATAAATCCAATGACGATAAAGGATTATAATTGGGGTTTTAATGCAGTCAGATAGTCTTATCTAATGACATTCATAGTTGTTTACATTCTCATAATATAATTAATTTTTATGAGATCGTATAAAAACTTATAAAGAGTAATGGCATTTCTTCTGAGCCATTATGAATGCATTTATACTCATGGGTGCACTCTGCTGTGAAATGTATAAATAAAATTGAATTAAATGTAATTGATTTGAAATTATCGGCCTGACCGACATTCACGTCACAGCAGAGTTGTAACTTGTGACCGAGATGGAATTTAAGCCTGTTACACCGCATGTAGCCTTGTGGGAAATTATGCTTATATAAAAGCCAAGACGTGTTGGAATCCTGGGGCGTGACACTTGACAACGACAGATGGAGCCGCATTTGACCATAGCAACCATCCACTTCCAAAATTGAATGAGTGGTGAATGAGTGGATGTGTGGCAGAAAGAAGTAGTTCTGCGTTAGCAAAACTGTGTAAATTGTTAGCTACACAGTGCAGACATGGAAGTGGTATTATTAAGCAGGATAATTAACTCCACAGTGTGCGTATATCATGGAATATTGCATTTATCAAGCTGTAAAATCTTATTACCACCTCGAATGGCCAATTATCCCTTCCTATAAATGTGTTTTCAAGACTTTAAGAAAACTGGTATCAGAAGAAGCCTTACCAATCTCTTTTTCTCTCTCTTTCTCTCTCTTTCTCTCTCTTTCCCTCTCTCTCTCCCTTTTATATGGGATACACCCACAGCCTTTTTTATTCCATGTGTAGAGCTCCCTTGCTTGAAAACGACAATCACTTGTTTCTCACATGAATGATTCGACCAGAGACTCTCGGCGGAACGGGGCGGCCCTATACATTAATTCGATTGCCGATGAGTATCAAGAGCTCGGAGACATGTGCAAACATGTATGAAAGACTTGTCACAAGCAATCAGTTCCCCGGCATGTGAGGATCTGCCTCCTCCAAGAGGTTTATGTAACGGCAGGAGCAACACCTGACATGCAGCCCAGCGTTCAGCTGCTCTTCAGGCTGCTGTTTTGGGGAAAAGAGTGCAGCAAGGCCCGAGGGAAATAGAAGTACTGGATAAAAACCTGCTGTGTGTTCTTGATAAATTTAGAGGTGTCAGATGTTTGATGTGTGGCTGAAGAAAAGTGTTGCCTTTAGATTCAAGTTTGTGGGACCACACTGTTTCAGTTTTGTCTGTTGGCACATGATGGCCACAACACAAGCCGCATGTTTGGACTACCGGACACGGAACATTCTACACCTTAAGAATGAGTTCCTGAGCCAGAAACGACTAGTGTGGTT
Source organism: Limnothrissa miodon (assembly GCA_017657215.1). NCBI lineage: Eukaryota > Metazoa > Chordata > Actinopteri > Clupeiformes > Clupeidae > Limnothrissa > Limnothrissa miodon. Next base: position 528,398 of record JAGFZM010000093.1, on the reverse strand, counting down.
TCTCATGCTCTCTCTCTCTCTCTCTCACAGACACACACACACACACACACAGTCCCCTAACTTGTTAAGCTAGTAGCAGACAAATGTGATTCACCAGAAGCAGAAGTGTATGGAATGCCCACACAAACATATTTACAGATGCACACACACACACACATACACACACAAACACACACACATACACACAGAAATACACACACACACAAATACATGGCTTTTCAGAGAAAATAAGAGGAGGAGAACAGACAGGCATGTCATTTGAAATTGAAGCTAATCGTGTTACACACAAAGTCCAATTGCCCAGCAGCCTGCTGGACTGCCCACGTGAGTCACTCTGGTTTACTGATTGGAGAATTGATGCCACTTAACTGATTTGCGGGAGAGATAGACCCGTTTCCTCCAATTCCATTTCTCATGTCCAGACAAGCATGTCAGACACCACAAGACTCTGCAGACCATGGAGTTTCCAGCTCCTGTCCACTTGGAGTCACTCCAAGGTGAACGTTCAGGTTGATGGATCTGGATTGGATCTTGTAACCTGCCAGTCAGAGCTAGTAGGTACACACTCTGTAATTCGTTATCCACCATTAGGTTCTGGAAGGTTCTCCACTGCCACAGCTCCAAACACCCCACATTCATTAGCTGGAGGAAATGCACAACTACTCCTCCATCTTCAAAGAGATGTGTGGTTTATCTGACCCAGTTCCATCCTGCCAGCTACCACTGCCATGACACGTGAATTCATTCTGTGAGGTGCGATGGGTTTAGAAAAACATTTGCGCGCTTCTGTGAAGACACCTCAGTCGCTCGCATCTATCAAAGCAGATGCTCAGAGCTACCCTCGCTGGCGATGAGTTGCAAAATTATTCTCGCACCTCTTAGTGCGTTACTCAGCTTCATTTTTACAAGGCACAGCCGGTGGAGCAGGCACTTTCGGTCCTTTGTGGCCGCAATTAGAGGAGCCAGATTTTTCCTGTTTCAGCTGTTTTGCATGAAAAACTCCAATGAGCCAGCAGGGATTTACGCTCTCCTCTCCGGAGAGGGACGCGGGTTTCTGACGCGTGTCCCTTTAACCTTCAAGCTGCTTGGCTGTCCTCAGCAGCTCACTTTCCTTCCCTCTTTGTCAGACCTGATTTTGTTTTGCTCAATACTGTTGGATCCAGCGCCGCGTCTTTCATCCCTCCAGCCCACGACTAATCCCCAAAACAAGCTCATTCAGGCCTTGTTTTTGTGTGTGAAAGGCCAGCCTAATTTATTGCCTCTATTAACTGCTTTTTCCTCTGTGTGTGTGTGTGTGTGTGTGGTGTGTTCTCGTTTTTTTTTGTTTTTGTTTGTTTTTTTGCATGTCCACATACATGTCCACATCTGCTTTTCGCGCTCCCATTTGCCCTTGTCCCGTTCCCCCTCCCTCACCACACCACTTTACATGTCTCTTTCTCTATCCCCAAACACACACACACACACTACATTTTTTGTGGCTTCTGCCTTCTTTTGTCTTTAATTTTTTTTGTTTAGATTTTCTTTTTACAGTCCGCCTGCTGTAGTGCAGGCTGTTTAAAAAGAATGAAAAGCCCTTGGTCTTTATTGTTAGTTGGGTCCTAGCTTAGGGATTTGTTTGTTCGTGTCTGTTCTAGTTTTGCCTGTGATCCACACTGTTGTTGCAGTGGTAGCCGCACAACTCTAGTGGCTGATTCCTGCCAATTAGGACTTTGAGTAAGCCTGTGTGTGTGTGTGCGTGTGTGTGTGTGTGTGTGAGAGAGAGAGAGAGTTTATGTGTGTGTGTGTGTTGTGGGTGAGAAACAGCAACTCAGCAGTTAGCTTCGGATGCACTCATCGACATCTGCTTTAGCTGTCAACCAGGGCCACTGATACTTATGCTGCCTCCCCCCAACACACACACACACACACACACAC
>JAGFZM010000093.1:516305-526084 GCA_017657215.1 Limnothrissa miodon | reverse complement strand
TGGGGCTGCAGCTGGTGTAAGACTGGAGGCTGAGCTCCGCTTCACTGTGCTGCTGATTGCCTGGCAGGCAGGGCCACCACACTGACATCGCTTCTCCACACCACTTCTCCCTCCCTCTCTCTCTCTCTCTCTCTCTCTCTCTCTCTCTCTCTCTCTCTCTCTCTAACTCACTCTCTCTCCTCTCTCTATGTCTCTCTCCCTCTCTCTATCTCTTTCTGTCACCATTGGTCCTCACATTGAGCGGCAGAATCTGTGTCCTGAAAAAGAAGCACACAGCTGCCAACCACACCACCAGCCCCCCATCCCCCCTCCACACACACACACACACACACACACCTACACACACCTGCGCAATACACAACCGTCCCCCAACTTTGCCTGTGGTCTCAGGGGGGCAGCTGTGGTTTTTGATGTATAAATCTCCCCTCATCTCAAACATCTCCCCTCCACCACCGCCACTCTGAGACTCCTTAATTAATGACCCATCTGTCTGCACCCGGTGAGTTTTGAATTTCAAAACGCTGACACACGAAAGCACTCTCTCTTTCTCTCTCTCTCTCTCTCTCCCCTTCCACCCATCTCTCTCTCTCTCTCTCTCTCTCTCTCTCTCTCCCTCTCTCTTCTTCCTCCCTTCTCCCTCTTTCTGTCTCTCTCTCTCCCGCCACCCCCACCCCCTCTCCCTCTTTCTCTCTCTCTACCTCTCTCTGTCTCTGTCTTTTTTTCTCTCCTCTTTGCTGGTCCTACTTTGTGTTGCTGCTCCTCTTAGGCGTGCTGATGCAACGCGGCGCCCGATTCGAGTAAGCCGCTGCCCAAATGCCTTCCATCACTGCGAGTCTCCTCGCCTGCAACCTTGCACACCTGCACAGGGCATAAATGCACCCCCTGCTGACACAGATACACACACACACTTACACACACACAAATACACTCATCAGCCTTATGTCTCTCTCTCCCTCTCTCACACACATACACACACAGTCTCTAAAATCGACTCTCCTGCACAAAACCTCCTCCACCCACGCACAGGTGGTGTAGCGTGCTCTGCTCCGAAGGACACCGCCTGTCTGTCCCTCCACCTTCCTCATCCTCCTTCCTCCCTCTTGCTCCTCGCTCCTTCGTTCTCCTCACCTTCATCTCGGGCGGCGTCTCGGCTGCATGAGTCCAGGGAGGGTCAGGGAGAGAGGAGTGAGGTAGGCTGTGTGTGCCGTTGCAGTACGTGTGGGCTGTTTGGAGTAAGGGCTGTGTGTGTATATGTGTGTGTTCGTAGGCTTTTCAAGTGAGCCCGGGCAGAGTTTCAGAAGCCGTTATGGAGGCATCAAAGACAAGCGCCGCGGTGAGTCACCGGTTGCCTTTTTATTAAAGAAAAAAAAAGAAATCTCTCATTGTCCTGGATGTTGTTCCTTTTTTTGTTGGTTTTCTTTTCTCTTTGTGCCTTTTCTATTGTTGTGATGTGTTTTTGTGTGTGTGTGTGAGGGGAGATGACTTTGAGCCATTGTAGACTTGGTCCAGCTGGAGCAGCGCTTTTCAGCTTGTGCTTCTTGGGCATGAATAGGTGGCTTCAAATAGACTATTGCCACCCTCCAGCCAGCCCGCCATTGCCATCCCATCATCCCCATTCCCATTCCCTTAACGCCTCCTTTTACTATTTGTTTGCTTTTGATAGATAGAGCACTTTTCCACATTGTTTATTGTTGTTGTGTTTCTCTCTACATCTCTCTTTCTCTCTCACACACACACATATACACACACATGCTTTATTTTCATCTCAAACCTTCTTGTAAATCTCTGTCCTTCTCTTTCTCTCTCTCTCCTTCTTGTTTTTTTCTCTCATGCTCTTCTTTTCATCTCCAACCTTCATGTAGATCTCTCTTTCTTTCTATCTTTCTCTGTCTTTTCTTTCTGCACCTCATGTCAAACACTGAAACTATTTGTTGATTTGGCAGTTCTCCTCTACAGTATATAGGATGGCATATAAGTCTCTGCCTCCCCCCCCTCTCTCTCTCTCTTTCTCTCTCTTTTTTTTCTCTTATTCTCCCCTTTTCTATTAAATGATTTGTCAGCTCTCCTCTATATAGGATCGCATGGAAATTCCCCATAGCATTGAAACATTCATCATCTGGTTTATAGGCTCAGTCGTCAGTATGACTATATGAATAAGTATGCGGCATGCGTATATGAAGTTGTTTACTCCGCGCTGCAGTCATATGCCTCGGGAGCTCGACAATCGGCTCATTCAGCCGTTCGCTGGGCTTGGATGGAGTTTCTCCTGACTGGGTAGCTCTTGTCCTTGCGAGCATAGCGAAGATTAGTCACTGGATAGATGCATGGTGTGTGGGCTCGCACCTCCTGCTCAGTGCAGGACCAGCCCAAAGCAATCTGTCGTCAGACGTCGACACCTGTCCACCACCGCCACCGCCACGAATAGCGCTGCAGTGGCATCTGTGTATGTGTGTGCGTGTGTGTGTGTATGTGTTTGTGTGTATGGGGGTATGTGTGTGTGTGTGTGTGTGTGTGTGTGTGTGTGTGTGTGTGTGTGCGCGTGTGTGTTTGTGTGTGTGTGTGTGTGTGTTTGGGTATGTATGTGTGTGTGTTTGTGCCTATGTGTGTGTGTGCGTGTAAGTATGTGTGTCTGCGTGTGAATGTGTTTGTGTGGATGTGTGTGCGTGCGTGTCTGTGCATGTGTGAGATCAGCTGGTTTTGGCTAAGCGGCAATAGCTCCCGAATTAGGCAGTTCCTTCCCACCCCACGATGCAAGTGTCTGCCAAGTCACAGATGATTACCCTCTAGTTAGGAGCAACTGATCTGCTCAAAGGCTGCTCACTTAAAAAACCATCACACTCTCCTTCACTACAGGAGGAGGATAGAGGTCATTCCTCAAACCGTCATGGCATTTGGTTGCGGTTATTTTCTAAATAATCGGTCTGGCGGAGCGGTGCTCAACTGAAGGCAGAGTTGTTGTCAGGTGTTATAGAAGAGGAAACTCCTGCCTCCTGGACTCCTGCCACCTATTAGCCTATTAGCCTAGCATGATTGCGCTTATCCGGCACATTGACAGTGCTGATTTAGCCTAGTGTGCAGATTTAGCCTAGCATGATTGCACTTATCCGGCACATTGACAGTGCTGAATTCAGCCAGTGTCTCCGCCAAAGCTGGATTTTACTCACTTAATGATCTTTATTTAAATGTGAATTTTAGTTAGTTAATGATCTTTAATTATTTGAGTCCCCTGTACCACATTTCCTTCTTTCACATTTCCACCGTTCAGTCTGTCTTTCCATTTCCTGTCTTCATTTGAAAAATGACCTCATTGAATATTGTTTGATTTTCATTCAGCTGTTTTGTACTTACCTTTCTGTTTTGTACTTATCTTTACTTCTCTTTTTTGTTTCTCTCTCCCTTTCTCTCTCTCTCTCTCTCTCTCTCTCTCTCTCTCTCTCTCTCTCTCTCCCTTTCTCTCTCTCTCTCTCTCTCTCACACAGCAAACTCTGGAGAACAACCTGACCAATCTGGTGAAGCGGAACAGTGAGCTGGAGAACCAGATGGCCAAGCTCATCCAGATTTGCCAGCAGGTGGAGGTGAGTGTTAACCACTGCCAAGCACCGGGCCCGCTCGGCTGACCACTAGCCTTTTGCCTTTTTTAGGACACCACTCTTGACGCCCAACCACACGGTAAAGTGGTTCTGGCATTGTGAGACGTATCTTTCCTCCTTTCAACAACAACACTGGTGCCATGTGGAGGAAAAGAAACACAGCAGTAGGAACTCAGCGTTGACCTAAAACCATTGCAGTGTGGACATAGCCTTAGGCCACTCCCTGGCACCCACCCTGCTCACCTGCCTACTTGGCCCTTTGACTTTAGCCATGGGCTCTTTCAGGTCAAGTGAAAAAGCTAATTAATCATCCTATCTCCTCTTCCTATTTGTTTCTCTCTCTCTCTCTCTCTCTCTCTCTCTCTCTCTTTCTCTCTCTCGTGTTTGTTTAACACCAGCTTGCTTCCACTGGCCTGCAATCACGAGTGCATTCATCATGATTAGGGAGCACATATGACTTCCACCTGAGGAAAGGAGGAGCAGTCGTTGCTCTCTTCTCCCTCGTTTGTCCCTTCTGCAGCTTTTTCTGTTTTTCTTTTTTTTCATGGCTCTTGTGTATACTATTCTTCTTGGGCGATCTTTATTCTTTCAGGGGGGTCTTTTTACAGTGTGATGTTATCAGTGAGATAAGGTAGACACAAACAGCAACACACTATAACATTTCTAACACCCACAGACAGAGAGAGAGAGAGAGAGAGATGGACACAACCTTGTCATTCTGCAAAGATTAGTGGTGCTAGCTGGTAAATAAGCAGTGGAGGTCATTGCAGTGAATCACACGCATACATGTGCACTATCTGTACCGAAACATGCATCAGACCCCACAGCCAGTTCTGCAATGCAAATGCATGGCTTTAGGGCAGATATGTCCTTTCTGAGATAGCAGATACATTTAGTATGGATTTGCTATGGATTTGTCGGAGCACAGACAGACAGCAGCGCCTGTGGCCACTCAGACAATGCCGGCTACGAGGGAAGAGCACGGGAGCGGCGGCATCAATTTCCTGACGTTCTCTGGAATGCACACTTCATGCCATAATTCATCACCACTGCATCTTTACAGGGCAAGCTGAGCTTCCGAATATTTTATGCGATTTAGTAAAATTGAGTTATTGGTTAGAGTGAATGCATGGGGAATATTTCAGATATGTCGAGCAAGGAGAAAATGAAAGTGGTAAAACAAAGTCGTCGTCATTATTAAACAACGTCGGGAGTGAGAGAGCAGCATTTTGCTTTAACCGGAGCATCTGTTTAAGGCCAGCAGGGAAAACATGGCGAGTTGAAACTGGGACAACAGCATTTAATGACACGCCAAACAAGCGTCCTTGCCACGCGCTGCCTAGAGAGGCAAGTGACGAGTCATTGTTATTTTATTACCCCTATTAGACGGAACCCTGGGAAACTGCTTGCGCAGCCAGCAGGCCTGTGTCCTTGTATGCACCTGAGGGAGGAGCGAGTAAACATAGCTGGCAGACAGACAGGCCAGGGGCGGGCGTAGCTGTGGCGGCTATGACTAGCCTAGCCTAGCCAAAGCCTGGGGGGCTGGGGAGAAAAGGGGCCGAACCGCGCACAGTGTGAGCCCCACAACGTGAGGCTAAGCGGGCCGGCTTTGTGCTTGTCGTCACGATAAGCAGAGCCGCCGCTCGACTCCTCCAGAGCCCACAAGCTCCCCTTGGCCCCCCCCCCCCCCTAAAAAACTCAAACAGTTCAGTCAATCATGCTGACGCTAAGCTTTGCCTGGGCAAAATTGGCCATGGGATTAAGTCTTAAGGGTAAATCCTACACCAGCTGTAATTTCTCCCTGATCTGGAGGGTGTCATCCAGCAAACTCCTCTCCGACTCGTCTTTCAACGTCTCTGCGGTGCGCCCCTCCAACCTCTTGTGTAAATTATTCAGGTGCGCACACACACTGCTGTGACATGCACCACTATCTGAGGGCCCAATTATCAGAAGCAGCGTTTCCCCTCACTGTGCCGAGTCTGTGAGGTAGCCGACTCACATATACACACACCCAAACACACACACACACACACACACACATATACACACCCAAACACACACACATACACACATATACACACCCACACACACACACACACACACACACACATGCTGTGTTCAAAGGCCCAGTGAATTATTCAGCCCCCCACAGAGACTCCTGTATTCGTGCGGTCATGGAGGGTGTGGAGTGTCTGGCAGAGATGGACCCCACCCCCTCGGCAAGGGTAGTGCTGGCCTTGTGTGTCCCCACCAAGAGAAAGCCCGGCTGGGAAGATAGTGTAGAGGTGGGGTTGGGGGGGGGTCTCTGTTGCACTTTGTCTGCCATATTTGTTGGTACTGATGCACCAATGGAGAGAGGGATGCCACCCACTGGAGGTTTTCACTGTAGCTGCCTGGCTCCTGCCTGTGTGTGTGTGTGTGTGTGTGTGTGTGTGTGTGTGTGTGTTTGTGTGTTTGAATGTGTGTGTGTGTGAATGGATGTGTTGTGTATGCTCTGGCCTGTCCACGGAGGGCTTTAAGACACCTGAGGGTGTGCCGTGTCCACTCAGCTGGGTGGAATGTGCGTCTCTGTGTCACTGAGGGTCAGTGCGCAGCTGCTTCTCCTCTGGGCTACGCTCAGCTGCTTCAAGAAAGGGGGGGGGGAAGGGAGGAGAGGAAGAAAAAAAAGAGACTTTTTTCCTCTTGTCAGTTTGTTTTCATTGTGCTCCTCAAGAGGAGTTTTTCTCACAGATGCAGCCAGGTAAGTTGCCCCGGCGACAGCAATCCAGTCAGCTTATTCTAATTGCACAGATAAGCGGCACACCCCTCTCTAATCCCGAGGGAGCCCGACACGAAGAGAGAAAGACAGCGTTCCTGGGAACATCGGTTCCCCACAGGCACTCGAGCCCGGCTTGTTTTCCCACGTCTCATCGCAGAGCTAACCACATACCATTTGACCAGCTGGGCTGCTTCTACTCTCCCCTCTTTTCTCTCCCTCTCTCTATTCGGAGACAGGTTTATTTTGACACGTCCCTAGTCAGAGGCAGCGCTCGTGGAAGACGCAGTGTGAAGCACAGTGCACACACACACACACACACACACACACACAGCATAGTCATGCATATTTGATGCAGACCCTGGAGTCTGCACACCACATGGTGAAAATGAGAGGAGACACGGATCCAGTCAGACACTTAGCTGCTTTTTTGGTGTCGCAGTTCCCCTACAAAAGCATTTTCATAGACACAATCTCCACAAAAAGTACTTGTTTCTCTCTCATTCTCTCTCTCTCTCTGTCTCTAATGTCTGCTTTTTCTTTCACCTTTTTGTACTTCTTTCTCTCTCTCATTCACTGTCTCCCTCCTTTTCTCCCTGCTCCCTCGTCTGCCTCAGTCTGTCTGGGCCAAGCCAAAGCCCTCCAGTAATTACTCTGGAGCCAAAACAAACAAGGTCACCACTCAGTATGATAAATTCACTCTACTCCCTCAACCTCCATCTCTTGTCATCTTCTGAGGCTGTGTAGGCTGGTCAGCCCCTGCTGTGTGTGTGTGTGTGTGTGTGTGTGTGTCACTGTGCGTGTGTGTGAGAGAGAGAATGAGAGAGAAGAGAGAGAGAGGAAAGAAACAAGAAAGGAGAATTGTAAATATGAGGACTTCTGTGTGTGTGTGTGTGTGTGTGTGTGTGTGTGTGTGTGTGTGTGTGTATGAGAGAGAGAGAGAGAGAGAGAGAAGAGAGTTGCCAAGGACTGCAGTGCTCTAATGAGCCTAGCTTTATTAATAGATCATCAGTGGCACATCCTATTTTGTGGTGTGCTGAAAGGTGGCACATTTGAGAGGTGTAGCAGCAGAAGGCTCTGTGGCAGCAGCGGTGGACAGGGAGGAGGAGCTCCATTTTTCAGCAGGTGTTTATGCGCTCTCTCCTCCGCCGCCTAGGTGTTAGCGTGGCGGCTTTATAGTGAGCCACGGGCCCGCCATCACATCCAGTCTCTTCGTCCGCGCTTTCACTCGCGCTTAAGTCTGACATATCCCCTACATAACACGCTGCTGACTTATCCCCCTGTTACATAGACACACACACGCACACACACATTACCCGTCACAGGCTGGGCTCCTCCTCACTGCCAAAAAAAGCCTGGCAGCCCGGATAAATGGGATAAATCTGCCCAGAGTGTCTGGGAGGTAGACGAATGCACGCGCCGTCAGAGACAAAATGGCCTCCAGACAGCGGCCGTGTCGGGCCCCGAGGTGTCGTCATGAATCTCCCCATCAGCACACGGCCGCCACTCCGGAGGCTTAGAGAGAGACGGCGTGACCACCAGCCTGCGGGAGGAAGAAGGGGAAGAGGAGGAGGAGGAGGAGTGGTCAACACAGAGGTGTGCTGTCCAGATAACGGGGTGAGGGATGGGGGTGGGGTAAGGGGGGAAGAGACACCCAGACACACTGGAGCTGCGGTAGAGCCGCATAGAAAATCCCGGAACACAAGCACTTAATGCCTCCGCCGAGATCAGAGCACAAGAGATACGAGGACAAGTGTGTGTGTATATTCCAGAGGGAGAGAGAGAGAGAGAGGAAGGGCGAGGCATAGAAAGAGAAGAGACAGAGAGAGAGGGGGAGAAAGAGAGAGAGAGTAGGAGAGTTTATGTCTCTGTGAGGGCAGGGTGGATGGTCACAAGGGGAGTTGCAGTACTAATGTCACCATGGCCTGTGATAGGGCATCTATCACCAAGGCAGGGTAAAGGGGGCCATCAGTCCTATCTGTCAGTGACTCAGCCAGGCTGCCGGGAGACTGGACATCCCATAGCCGTATGATGGAGCAGCCTGGGCAGAGGGAAGGAGCCTCTGCTACTGCAGCTAATTACCGCCCCCCTATAAAGCAGCAAGGCTAAAATGGAATTAATGGTGTGTGTGTGTGTGTGTGTGTGTGTGTGTATGTGTGAGTGTGTGTGTGTGTGGCACAAATGAATGCATGTTTATGTGTATGTGTATCTTTGTACGTGTGTGTGTGTGTGTGTGTGTATTTTTGTACATGTGTCTGTTTGTGTGTGTGAGAGAGAGAGATAGATTAATGCTGCTTAAGTGGGTTTTAACTAGCATAATGAGCTTTGTGGAAACATTTCCGTGCCGTGTGATGGAGGGGGAATCAGGTCATTTTCAGGGCTTTGATGGGGAGTCGTAACCCTGTGTAATTTAGTTTTTCGGGGAGGGGCGGGGGTGTGTGGGGAGGGGGGAACTCCCACTATTGAGGATTGCTGATAATTAACAAGCACAGTGCAGAGAGGGCGGATCTAGACCGCTGTGAGTCTGATGAGACCCAGATATCAAGACATCCCCCAATCAGGTCAGCCTGACAGAGCCCATATCAAACACCTCCTACAGTACGTCAACAGCACTGTGTAAATGTATTGCGTTCCTTTAATGGGATCTTCCATTACATTCATTACCAGGTGTCATGTTCAACTGCTGTTCCAGGTGGTAATTAATAAATGTTACGGAATGTCAATGTAATTGAAATGCATGTAGCACATCAGTAAAGCTGGATTCATACTTCTCTGTCACAGTGATCCAACGCCACCCGTCTGCGTGCCTTCATGATGACTGTGTCAGAATGACGCAGAAGTATAACTCAGCCTTATGTAATTATGTGATATACAATTCCTCTCTATACAATTCTCTTTTGACAACACAAGTGCAGTTATTGATTTGGCGGTTTAAAGAAGCTCTCAGTAAAATCATAAAATCGCTTAGAAATCATTTTTTTCCATTAGACTGGCCTGTTGTGTTGGAAACGGCGATTGAGCGCACTGCTCTACAGCCCTGTATAGTGAATATGGAAAATGCAACGTGTGAGAGAGCGCACTGCTAGCAATACAGCTAACTGTACAATACAGCAATACAGCTAACTGTGCAGAGCTCCCTCTACAGCTTTGAGGCGGTTAATGCAGGGATAAAAAAAACAGACTTACTGAGCGGTTCTTTAAGTAAGGGCATTGGCGTCTTAAAGAGGGGCTAAGCAACATTCTGTTTTTCTCTCTCACGAGCTCCCTCTAAAGACCGCTGTATTGCATTGTATTGCACTGCATTCTATTGGAGGTGGTCCGCGCTGCTGAACATTGCAAGTGCTGTATCTACCGCTATAGGCCACGGTGGCGCATTCTACACCATTCGTTCGCCGTGTAATTACTAAATTTAGCATCCTAAACAGGATGAAACA
>JAGFZM010000093.1:483645-501387 GCA_017657215.1 Limnothrissa miodon | reverse complement strand
GGTTAGGATGGAGGCCCTAGTACCACTGTGTAGGGTTAGGATGGAGGTTGAGCATGGAGAACAGAAAGCATAATGACCTGCTCACTAACAAACCCACCAGCCCTCCATCCCTGAGTAATCACTCATAAGCAGGTTGTGTTACAGGCTACCCCAAATCTTGCCAAATTCTGCACTCGGGGGTGCGGCAGGACTGTGGAAAGCGTTTACCTCAGCATAGGGCAGAGGGGTTAGGGATGGGTGATGGGGGGGTTAGAGATGGTGCTGAGCAGACGCCTCCTGACCGCAACGCGGCCTCAGCGAAAATAACCCCCTTATCGCGCACACGCATCCGTCTGACTGGACAACTATGCTCGGATGGCGAAAGAGCAGGAGAAACCACAAAACTACATATCCATGTCTAGACCTCCAGCTCAGCTTGTCTCCTATCTGTGTGTGTGTGTGTGTGTGTGTGTGTGTGTGTGTGTGTATGTTAGCCTGCGTGTGTGTGTGTTTACACTGTGGTCATATTTTGTGTGTGTGTGTGTGGTGGAAAGTGTACTTTCAGCAGTGCTGATAACACCCCCCCACACAAACACACAATCACATACACACACACAACCACACAAGTCACTTTTCACAATACAAGGGCAACAGGAGGGTTTTTCCTCTTGAGCAGACAAAGAGGGATCGAGTTCACACTGTGGACCAGTGAGGTCCGACCGGACTCGATTCTGACCAATCACAAGCCACCGGCCCATCCCCCAGATGTGCCAGGCTGGATATTACATGACAGGCAGACCCAAGGGCAGACGTAGTGTACGTGTTGCCGCTGCCCAACCCTGATAATATTTACTCATCCGACACACACACAGACATGGCTCAGAGTGTCGGCAGCTTGCACGAGACAGAAAGGCACTGCGTGAGGCAGCGGGTCTGCCCGGCCAAACGCCTCCCTCCAGGGTAGCTCACCAGGGCACTTCCTTGGGGCCAGTGTGGGCAAAGCCTTGACGCCCATGGCGAAACGTTTGCCAGTGTAAATGTTTCACAAGCCAGCAAGTTGAAACCCCCCACCTTTCATCTGCAGCATCAAGGAGGTTTCCGTGCCACTGCCACACATCCCAAAAAGAGTCTCATCTAGCTAATGACTCAGGCTGTGCTTAACGTCCCAACAAACATGTAATCTGGGTTTCCTAGTCATCCCCAGAGTTACATAACCCTGCCATTGCAGGTTTCCATCACTGCTCACAAGCTCCAAGCTAACTGTGGAGAAGCTAACATCATCATTCCTCACAAGCTCCCCAACTGTGGAGAGGTACTAGCGTCCAAGTCTGTCCAAGCATAAAGGGTCCACAAAGACTCCACAAACCCATAAAGGAGATAACGATGAGCTCACCCTCGGTTTAAAATGGCCCTGTAAAATGGCCACTGTGTTGTCATTTGATGATGGTGTGTGTGCGTGTGTGTGTCTGTGTGTGTGTGTGTGTGTGTGTGTGTGTGTGTGTGTGTGTTTGTGTGTGTGTGTTTGGGGCACTTACTCCTAACCCATCAAACCTAGCAGTAATGGCTGCGCCGAGCTCTCCAAGATAAACTAAGAGCTCAGAGGGGAGTTTTAACCAGTGCTGCAAATGAGTCTGCGTGGGAAAAACAAAAGACATTAATGTCCTCCAGCAATTCCCTTGTGGTCCGAGAGTACAATTGCACAATGAAAAAAAATGTCCCTGGGCCGACTTAGTTCTTTTTTTTCCCCCTTTTCATTTTTGAGCACAATCCCTGTGGATTTGACGCAGCCAAAGTTTTCCAATTTTATTAAATGCATACACTCCGAATCAGATATCAGCAATGGAATTATGGAATGCAGAAGGAATGCATTATGTTTCCTGTAGCGAGTCACTAATCTCAATGCATTTGAATGATCCACTGTCCCCAGTATGACCTGCTGGCCACTGCCCATGCAGTTCAGTGCGGACCCTCAGTTGTGTGCACTAAAAATACACCAGAGCTCCAGGAACGAGAGACGTGTCCTCGGAGCGCACACGCAAGTGCAGTTGGCAGTGACAGCGTGTCGCATTGTTGTTGCATCATCTCGCATCTCCGTCTCCCTCGGCCAGTCACGTGTGCGCATGCTGTCCCCGTTTCTGGTTGTTGTTTTTCTTTTTTCCCCGTCTCACATCCTGGTCCCCAGGAACGGCCGAGCCGGAAGAGCGGGAGGGTTTGACTGCGTCTGCGCTGGCAGCGATAAGCAGTTCAAAGACAAGCGGCGTGCAAATGGAATTGGCTTCCAGCAGCCGCCGCGCCCGAGAGCCCCATGGCCCAATTGATGCTCTCTCTCTCTCTCTCTCTCTCTCACACACACACACCCCCACACACACATAGCACAGATTATTAGGGCCTGCTTTGTTAGCAGCGGGTCGGTGGGGAGGGGGTGGTTTTTGCATTGTTTCCACTGTCTGCGCTAGCATTGGGATGCGGGTGGCATCTAAGCATAAAATGCCAGGTCTGCAGGGTCCTAAAGGGTGACCTCTACCTCCCTCACGTGGCACCCCCGAGGAGAGGGAAAATTCTCCATAAGCTCCAAGTCTCAGCCACCCCAGCTTTATCCTCACTTCACCTCACCTCTCCTCCCCCCACCCTCTCTCTCTCTCTCTCTTCTCTTTCTTTCCTCCCCTGCTCTCTCATCCTGTTTTCCTCTCATCTTCGCTACCCTTCATCTCTCCCTCAACCCATGATCAGCCAATTAGGAGCAAGAGCCTCCACCCCAAGAGCCAGCATCAAAAATGTGCAAGCTCACAGCCAGATAGATGACTTCAAATTTACCCTTGGCCTTCTTTAAAAATTCACAAATACAGTAGACGGCCGCGTAGCGGATCTCATTACATGAAAAGCAGGCCACTGTGAGTGGCAGCAACCAATCCGACATGAATAATTCTCAGCACTCTCAGTGATCCTCCTCATGTTGGCAGACACGATTATTGCTCTGGGTGACTCAAGTGCTCTCATTTCCAGAAAGTTTCCGAGCGACTTATGGATGTTGGTTAAAATTAACACCCCACCCCACCCCCACCCCCACCCCCCCTTACTCTCTTCCCTCTGCAACCCCTCACCCCATCTTCCCTTCCCCTTCCCCCCATCTTCCCACCCTTCTGCCCAACAGGCCAGCCTTTCAAGCTGGACCCCAAGACGGCCCACAAAAAGCTGCGCCTGTCCAACGACTGCCTGACCATGGAGAAGGATGAGAGCTCGCTGAAGAAGAGCCACACGCCGGAGCGCTTCAGCAGCACGGGGGCGTACGGTGCCGCCGGCAACGTCTTCATCGACAGCGGCTGCCACTACTGGGAGGTACTACTGGGAGCCTCCACATGGTGAGTGAGTGGATCAGGGATGAAAGGAACATTGCTTTTTGTCTGGCGTTTTGTAGATGGAATTGATGTTTGGCTTTAGATTTGGTTCAGATATGAGTTTTTACCTGGGATAAAAATCGTCACTGCCTGGCCAAGCACACAGTTACACAATTTGCAATTAACTCACAACTCTTAACCCCTCACATTCTGAACCCCTTGCTCCCTTTCTTCAGGTACGCGCTGGGCGTCGCCTACAAGTCCGCGCCCAAGAACGAGTGGAGCGGCAAGAACTCCTCCTCGTGGGTCTTCTCGCGCTGCAACAACAACTTCATGGTGCGGCATAACAGCAAGGACCAGCTGGTGGAGGCCTCGCTGCAGCTGCGTCGGCTGGGCGTGCTGCTGGACTACGACAGCAACGCGCTGTCCTTCTGGGACGCCATGAACGCGCAGCACCTGCACACCTTCCACGTCTCCTTCCTGCTGCCCGTGGCGCCCACCTTCATGATCTGGAACAAGTCGCTCATGCTGCTGTCGGGCCTCCCCGTGCCCGACTTTGTGGACTGCCCCGAGCAGCAGGAGGGCCTGTGCCGCCAGCAAGAGTCGCCCTACGTCTCGTCCACCATGAAGGGCTGCCACTGAGATAGGAGTCTGGGGGTGGGGGTAGAGTGGCAAGAATAAGGGGTTTTCGGTGGATGGACCAAACTCCCCTGTCCTCAACTCGACAGTAATGGACTGGACTGGAGCTACTGCTTAGGCTAACAGCCTAACAGGCTAACAGGCGGCCGTCTGCGAAAAGGTCTTCCCCCCCTTCTTTCCTGAATCTTCCTCCTCAGTCTTTTCCACGTCCTTCTCCTCTTCTAATGTTTTTCGTTTTTTGATCTTCATCTTTTTATTGCTCCTTCTCCTCTCATTGGTGGGTGGCCGCCGCCCCGGCTTCTCGGTTTGATACATTTCCTTTTTGCAACAGTTTGACAGCTCTCCAAAGCGGCCGAAAAAGTCGACACGTTTGGACTTGCGACACGTGACTACTACTTGTGTATAAAGTGTCCTCTGATGAAGACAAAGATGAAGACGAGTATGATGAAGAGGAAGAAAAGCAATTGTAAATTATTTGTCACTAACAATTTGGTTTGCTTTTTGTCCGTTTTGATGTAAACCTGATGCACTTTTTAGATTGGTTTTAATGCCCCTGTGTGTAAAAAGCGAATCAAATTTGGGCAAGGTTGCTCTTCCTTTAGATAGAATAGAAGAGGTTTATCTTATTAATAAAAAAAGGGATAACAAATTTGATGTTTTTACCGAAGTAATGAATTTTACTACCTGATGGAATTATCACTCATCGTTTTTATTATATTCAGGGAAGACAAAGCAATCCATTCATTAGCGATTTGTTGTAGACGTTATGGCATGATCCGTGTTTCCTCCGTGGTTTGTTCACTCTCCTTCCGTTTCTACTACTAATTATTTTCTTGTGACAAGCATGATACAGTTAGGTATGCACCCACTGGTCCCACGTAGTCCACATCCATCCACCCCTCTCAATAGATTATTGCACTGTGGAAAAGAGTGATTCGACCACACCCTCCATTTTCTCTCATGGCTCCGTCACCTGTTGCGTCAGGGCGGCATGGTGGAGCAACATGGAGTCGTGGATGCAGTCATGGTATTCAGTCATGTGCATTCAACAATGAAATGCCCATATTTGGTTTTTTTTTTGGGATGCATTCAGACATACAGTATGTAAGGATATGAACATAACCAACCATGGCAGCTGCCTAAACGGTTTGGAGTCAAATTCTTTACACTGAATCATCACAGCTGCAGCGAGCTCATTGAACGGTGTCATGATTTTTAACAGTGTTGCGTACTGTATTTCTGTCCTCCATGCTCCTCCTATAGTCTGGTGTAGGTGTGAGGCCATCTTCCTCTGGAGAGTATTCTGGGCTGAGCTAAGAGGACCCCTTGACGACAATCACTAGCAATGCAGGCAAAGACGAGAGTGTAGCGAGGCAAAGGCACAGGAATCACTTGAGGCGTCAGAGCCGGTGTGACACTGTACCTCTTGGCTTCGTGCTGGCGTAGGGCTTAGCAACAGAAACATACTACGGATGCCACTGGCTTGCGTTGCTTTTCTTGACATATCAACGGCTCTGCTCCGCTTCTGGATGTCGGCCTATCTCACCCAGTCTGTCGTTCTCCCTCATGAGCCAAGGCTGTAGTTAGCAGGGATCCACTCCGACAAAGGATCAAATGGCTATGGGTAGCAGGTATCTACTGATAAGTATCAAATGGATATGCTATGGTTAGCAGGTATCCACTGATAAAGGATCACATGGCTATGCTATGGTTAGCAGGTGATAAAGGATCACATGGCTATGGTTAGCAGGTATCTACTGATAAAGGATGAAATGTTCCTCAGGATCTGCTCGTAGATTATTGGACGTTCAGTGGTAGCACCTCTGTTGGATTCAGCACTGTTAATATTCATTTTGAGACGGTTGATGTTTGTCAAAACTCTCCCTCTCCCGCTCCCGCAAGTTTGAAATGTTACATTCCAAAGAACAGAGCTGTGGATTGTCTAAAAGAACACTAGTGTGTTCTATTGACTATCTATACAGGCATTGAGTGTGTACTGGACTTCACTCTGAGGTTTGGTTTAATACTTCCAAGGTCACAGCAGGGACAGACTTGACACAGCTCTAACTGACCACCTCTAAACTAGACTAATGTGCTTGGTCCACCTCACGCCCATGTACAGTGTGTCATCCAAACGTGACCATATGATTCTGGCGTAGGGCTAGTCCATCTGCTCTTTGCCGTTCGAATCGAGGCATGTTCATGACGACGGAATAAAAGTACTCCCAGCTAAGATATCATGCTCTGATACACTGGTGTCGCAACATATCAGGTTTCCATATAAAAACAGGACTCTGTGTGCTTCATATTGTGAATTCTGCAGAAATAACCTAATTTACAAATTACTTACGTCTTATAAATGACTTTAATGATGTTTTCTCTCTCTCTCTACTCTCTCTGTCTTTTTCTTTCTCTTTATCACTTGGGTTTCTGTTTCACACTTTATTTCTTAAAAGCTTCCTTTTTAAAAAAAAAAAAAAAAACAGATTCTGCATCTCTGGTTAACAGTGGTTGAACAAATCCATTTCTTTTGGTGTTTCAGAGCTTTAAGAGGTGATCAAATCAGCCATGCTCATCTGCTTCATGCTTCTGTTTCAATAAAGATGACTTTTAGAGGAAAAGAATGTAAATCATAGGGGGAATATATATTATATAAGAATTGTATAATATACAAGAAATATATATAAATATGAACTATTGTTATTTATGTGAGCTGAAGTCCAATTAAAGGTCTGATCCCAAGCAAGAGTCCTGTGGTTTGTTATTGTTGCTGTCCTTCAACCCTGTCTGTCTCCAGGGCCCCATGCTGTACTTCGAGACGGAGTGGCGTGCACGCGATGCTTCCTGTTCCGTGCATGAGTGAGCAGCAGTCGTTGTGGACTGGCAGGCCATCCGCCGCCCGCGATCGCACGGAGGGTACGACGCCCTCTCCCATCAGCTGTCGCTGGGGGTCTGGTGCGATGGCGGGGCAGCATGACGTGCCAGAGCACGAGGTCTGGGGGCAAACTGGTTCAGCAGATGGGCATGTAACAAGCTGAGGGGAAGAATCAGTATTTCACCCCAAGCAAGAGCACACTGAGGGAGAAGCCAAGCCTCCATCTGGGATTCCATTGAGGAACGAAAAGGAAATGTATAAAACCGTTTGCTTGTTTTACAGGCATTTTCCAATTTTGGTTTTAAAATGTATTTCACTTCCCATGAATCCGTGCAATGAAATGGAATGTCAGTGCAGCATTGGAATGAGACCATCTCATCAGCCCTCATTCTGAATTTCCTTCCTCCTGCTCTCTCTGTCTTTCTGTCTCTCTCTTTCTCTGCCTCTTTCTCCCTCTCTCTCACACACAGGGAGCCATTTGGAGCTGTACGGTGTAATTATGCCCTTCTGCTGTAATGGGCCTTATCTCCATCACCACACCAAGGCACACAAATCACCACAAACTACCCACATTCACACACACACACACACATATACAGTCTTCACTTTAGAAAAGAGACAATCTCTTTAATTGCTTCACCAGGCAGGCTAAAGCCAGCAAATTGAAATATCGACAGCTTCATGTGCTGGAATCCTAGTGCAAAATAGAAAAAAAAACCAGTAACACTGAAACAGAAAGAAGCCAAGAAATTGCATTTCCACCTCATTCGTGTGCACAGCCCACGATTTCTGCAGAAGATGCATAGTTTGAGCTGAACCGTAAATGCCACCGTCAGAATCTAGTTAATTACGGGCTCAATGAAACCCTGACTGCGTGCTCTAATGTGATCTCTCACATTCAGATAGTGCCAGCCACGGCTGATTCTGAAAATAAACATGAGAGGTATCTGGGTAGTAGATACTTGGATATTCTTGTGTAGGTACGGTGAACTGTGTGTGGTGGGGTAGGGGGGGTGGTGCCTCTATCAGCTCTTTGAGTCACACTGTTTACAACAGCGGCCGCCTAAAATGACACAATCCCAAATGATGCAAATTAGGCCAAAAGGGGCCATCTCTGTATGTGAGCTTGTCCTGGGCTATTTTTGTTGTTTTGTTTTCCTTGTTATTGTTGTTATCTTGCCACTGTCACACAGGGGGGGGCTGGATAAATACTGGCGGAGGAATGTTTACATACATAGAACAGGACAGTGCAGTACATTCCGCAGCCTACTTTCTGCTTTACCAAAGCAGTTTATGGACAATTGTGAGTGAATATTATGTATGTGTGTGTACACGTGTGTACTTTCATCATGACAGACTCACACACACACACACATAGCTACATTGTGCATTAATAGAAGTTTTTTTTTTAATGTGTGTGTGTATGTGCGTGTGTGCCATCATGAGTTCCTGTCAGTGAGGTTCAGGGCTGACTAGCTTAAAAGGGAGAGCCGGGGTGCACATGTGACAGATTTTCCCCGCAGCCGAGCGTGTCGTCTGTTCTGTCACACGCCATGAAGGAAGAGCCCCCTCCCCCCCGCCTCGTCAGTACATCTCTAATTGCAGCTGTAATTAAAGGCTCCCGAGCAGCTTGTTAAATCATTTGTCACCCCGTCCCCTAATGTGGTGTAAAACAACAAATTAATTAAATGTGCTCAAAAGTACATCCAGCCACACACACACTGAAGCTAAACCTGTTGCCTAAAGGATCTCTGCTAATGTGTCACTGATTTCAACAAACATGGACAGATTATTTTTTCCTAAATGACCACTGTTTGTGTCTTGTGTGTTTTTGGCAAGAGTGTGTATCACAAAGGTGTGTTTTGCAAGAACAACACTAATGTAATTCTTTTCAGCCCCCAAATGTCTGAGCAGCATGCTTGTAGCAAAGCTATTTTCTGAATCTGATAGCTTTTTATTAGTTTAGATACTCCTGGCCATGTAATGTAGCTTTCCCATAAACTACATTTTCAGAGCATTTGCTCATAGCGGCAAACCTTTCTTTTTTTCTTGTGTTGTATGTGAGGAGACATAATCCAAAAAAAATCCACATTGTATACAAAAATCAATTATATTTCTATTACTCAAATGTAAAATTATATTAGAAAGAATTATATAACAGAATACAGTGGCATTATATGAAATACTGTTTAACCATCAGTACCTAATAAAGCACACACATGCATATTCTCTTCTCCCATGTGCAAATAACACCCTATGATTATTGTTTTATAAACTAAAAATAAAAGTGCAATTACTTGCTATTAGTGTTAATATTGCATGTCTATTGGAGAGACCTGCTAGTTTGGTCACTAATAGAGTCTTAATTGTTTGGGTAATTTCATTTATTTATGTAGGCCTTAGTAAATTGTATACTGTAGTACCTTCACATGTAATAAACTACTCCTGCCATTTTTTGTGAGACCTAGCGCGCTATATTTAGTCTTAAGTTAGCTTCAGTGTAGTGAAACTTCATCTTCAGTAACTGGTAGCTTTGATGAGTAAATTTACTGAGTAGCCCAACACTGCACGTTTGTCTGGTATTGTTACAGACTGCTGGGCCTTCTGCTGCTTGGTTGTCTCCCTATTTGCAGGTGTACCTGATGCCTGAGGCCTGCAGCTAATTGATGATTGGCCACACCTGTGGGAAGCTTCCTCTTCCATTTGAGGAGGCCATTTCTATATTGATTTTGAGCAAACAACACCACACTCAGACAATCCAATCCACACTCGGAGATTTCAAACAGCATTCATGCATTGCTGATGACTGACATGGGCATGTCTAACTTACTGTTTGGTTTTGATATATGTTCTGTTTGGTAAATAAATCTTTTTTTTTTATATAAACAAACCTTGTGCCTCCCTCTTTTGTCACAGACTCCAATCCTACGTCATAACAGTAACCAAAGACCAGAGAAGCTTATAAAGCTGTGAAACACTTGTAAAGGCTGAGGTGATGATTACATATAACATCTTATGAATACAGTAATGAGACTGTATGAACCAGTTGTGTAGCGCAAGAGTGTATTTGGCAAGGGTATCACAAAAGCGTGATGGAGAGAAGAGACTATTGGTATGCGTCTGTTGGAGATACCTGCTAGTTTGGTCCCTAATAGAGTCTTAGGAGGTTGGACTATTTCATTTATTTATGTAAGCCTTGGTAAGCTTCACATGTAGTACCTGTACATTTTTGTGAGAATGAAGTTTTAAATACTAATTTTATTAGATATTACAACTTGCTTTGTTTTATAAACACTTATTATTTCTATGGATTCATAGAAATTCAAGTGTTCCTAAAGTATCTATCTATCTATCTATCTTCCTATCCATCCATCTATCTATCTACTGGAACCAGAAGCTGCTGGAGTTTAGGAAAAAGATGTAGCCACACAAGCCTGTGAAACCAGACTTAAGCATTATCAGATGGAATCAGCAGTTGTCTTTCAAACAGCCTTTGCCAGAAGCCTGATAAGCCATCAGCAGGGAAGCAGGTGTCTAGGCGACTCGCTTCAAGGGCCATGTGATGAGATTTGTCTGACCAAACCTGGGAGAACAGCTACTAGGGCCGCAGTCTTTATTTCTGGATGTACCTGCACTTGAAACCTTTTGGTACCACTAGGACACGTCTAGATTTCTAAGCTACAAGCGATGAGGTTTGTCTATGACTTTTTCTGTGGGTTTCTTTGGTTTCTCTCAAGGCCATCAGATCGGCTTGTCTTTCCGGTGTCTTCTCTCCCGTCCATGAAACTAATTTGGCCTGTGACACAGCGTGTGTCCATATGAGTGTGAGGTGACGGTAGATCATCTCTGCTGGAGGCTAACGAGTGTAAGGCCCAATGAAAACTCTAATCAGGCCACAGCTGAGTGGCCCTTCACTGGCACCAGCTACAGCTGCATCCACCTGGTGACACTGACTCTCTCTCACACACACACACACACACACACACACATACACTTTCATATACACACTCCCTCTCTATCTCTCTCTCTCACACACACACACATACAGGCACATGCCTTCACATAAATACTCTCTCACACACACACACACACACACACACACACACACAGTGTGTCTCTCTCACACACACGTACACATTCATATACACTCTATCTCTCTCACACACTCTCTCTCTCACACACACACACACACACACACACACACACACACACCAAAAGCCTCCATCTGTTTCCAAGTCAACTCGACCCCGACCCTCGGCAGAGCGCGAACTCCCAAGCAATCCTCTCTCTCTCTGTCTCACTCTGTGCTCCAAAGTCATTACTCAGACACTGGGGCCACAGTAATGGACAAAAAAGTAAGCAGAGCTGGCAGAATAGGAGGCTGTTAGGACTTGAGCTCGGGAACTTCAGAAACATGGCCGCCATCCTTTTTCTCCCCTTTTTTTTCCCCCTGCGCAGAGTCTGTGTGGCTCGAGAGCCTCAAAGTAATGGCGTGTCAGGCTGAAGGCTGGGCACCGTGCCCGCTGCAGCTGCCTGATGGACAGGGACTGGGAGACCCAGGAAATGAGGATCTAAGGAGGCAGTAGATCATTACCGGGGCCCGGACTCCATCCCGATTCATCTCCGAGAGGGGCATCAATCAAACGGGCCACCCTGCCTTTCGCCGAGCCTTCAGGCTTTTATGGTGTCGGCTGACAGAGAACGATGGCCCCCGCGTCTGAAAGGGACTACAGCAGACTCCTATAGATAGAGGGGGAAAAAAGACGAAGGAAAAAGACGGCACGCTCCTGGGCACACCAGTGTGTTCATTTCATGTTTTATTGCAGTTGATATCAGCCAAGGCAGAGGGACAGACCTGTAGATATCACGCTACTTCTGCAATAAGGTAAATTAACTGTCATTCACTGGGTGGTGGGAGTCTTATCTAATGTCTATTTGTAGATCCCAAAGCCTATCCCTCCGGGGAACCCATTTTCTGGAGTCGGAAAGCAGCCAGGCAGCCAGGCAAGCATCCACACCTGTGCGTTTACTCCAGTGATCCTCAGTCGGAAGGAGTAAAATGTGAAACGCGCTGCCTTTCTTTAGCTGCACCTCCGAGGGAACAGAAACACTGGCGACCTCTCCAACCTCCCACATGGTGCTGGAGACATGCGGCCCTCCCGGTGGAGCTGACGATCCTTCCTTCCACCCCCCCCGCACTCACAAAGAACATGGGTGAGTCAGCCCGTAGGTCAGGTCCTCCACACAGCATGGGATAGAGGAATGTACCAAATCAAACCTCGATGAGGGGGAGGACTGAATGAGGAATCGTCTTGTTTCACCCCAATGCTGAGGAGCACATATTCACTCTCTTGGTGCATTTTTTTGGTGTGTGTGTTTTTGTTTTGTTCACGTTGTTCCTGACATTTCTGGAGAACATTCTCACTCTCTTCACCTAGGAGGCCAATTACGTGGGTTGGTCGGAACTCGGCCCGGTATCCTCACCCCAACATGTTCTCTCCAGGAGAAAGAAGACAAACTCACTCAGTCTGTACTTGGCGAAAAAAAGAAAAACAACAAAGACAAAAAATATAAGATAGCAATTGGAGGAGGGATGGGTGAAGAAGTGAAGGAGTGAGAGAGAGAGAAAGAGAGAGGGAGGGAAAATGCTATAAGCTAGACAAAATCTAATTTAACATGGTTCTGAAGGGAAATGTATTGACACTTTCCACACTTTGTGGAAGCATTTGTGCCCTGAATTTGAAACTGCCTGTATCTCATATCAGCAAAACTGCTTTGGTCAAGATTGTATTTTCCCTTAATGTGAAGTCCAATAGAAATCATTTCAGTGGGATTTTTCAGTACAGCTTAATGCATGCCAAACAGTTCTCTTAGTAGTGGAAAGAAAGGTGGTTTGCTTCTCGTCAGAATTTAATTCTTGTATGGGAGAACAAGGGAAATAATATGCACTAATAAAGGACTCCGAAGATGTCTAGGACTGTTTGGGACATGGAAGTAACATTCTTATTGCATTTACAGAACAGAATATTGATCTTCTGATTTCCATATTGCATTTCCAAATCTGGCGTCTTACTGCTGGCTTATGTGTTGGGACCTGGCAGGTCTTCCTTCTCCCTCACCCTCCCTGGGGCTCCGGCCTGTTGCTACTGGTGGTCTGTGAAGGCGTCCTGCGGGGTCCTTCTCCAGCTCTCTCTCCTGCGCCGTGTGACAAAAGCCTTTGGTGTCACCACTGCGTGACAAACAGCCTGCCCAGGTGACAAAGAGGGAGCTTCCGGGGGAAATTCTTTTGTGCATCTGGCGTCCCACCGGGGGTGTGATGAAGTGCACATTGTGCGACACGCACACGTCAACTCTGCATGAGCGAGGTGTAACTACAGCGCACCTGCACTTTTGTTGTTGGCTTGGTTTTCACCAGTGGATCTACCGAGTTACATTCTGGAAGGATCTGTTTGCATTTTGCGTTTGTCACTGACAAGGACAAAGAAACAGATGAGGAGCACTGAAGATCCCATTACCAAGACAGCAGAGCGTCTTTGCATGGGAGACAGAGGGAGACTCACTGCCGGGTGGTGATAGATGGGAAATAGCCTACAGTCTATATGACATACTACTGACAAACCAAATGGCCCACTATAAATGATCTCCACAATTTATACAATAGGCTATATAGAAACATGACCCTTTCATTTTGCCCTTTTTGCCTGTTGCCAGAGTCTGCCTTTCGAACCATATATAAGTTGAATCACCAAAGTCTTCCTAATAGCTTTTATGTATTTTTATGGTACCCAAAAAACACATAATTACTGTTATTTGTTATAGTATGATTATTAGTATTTCTTGTTGCCATATCTAGAGTCGGTTGTATGGGGCTTGTAGTGTGTTATCTAGAATCATTGCCCTTGCAAAAAACAAACTGTTTTGGGAAATATGCATTTTAATATAGCTATGCAGTATTTTTGTTTGGTAAAATGCATCTTTACAATGCAAAATGCAAAATGCATCTTTACAATATTTCTTGCATTGTTTTTGTAGTGTTTATCATGAATGCAGGTTTTTTGTGTCAAAAATAATACCTTTGCTGCAGTAACACTGTATGTACGATTCAGAAAGGTTTTCTGCCAGAAAAGAATCAGGTATCCCATTATATCTGTGAAACAATGTTTGATTTCTCTTCATGATAAACACATATATCATACAGGTTGTTTTTATAGACTGCTTGTATATTGTGAAATAGCCTATGGCATTAGAGTGAGGTAGGGGTGTTTGAGGAAGATTCAGCTGGCGTGAGTATTGTGATTAAGTACTGCCACTTGCCTCTGCTCTAACAACAAACATGTATTTGGGCTGAGTGGGATCGATGTTTGTATACAAGCTGTGGGAATATGCACCTGAGGCCTTTGATCTGTGAGCAGCCTAAATATAAACATCCATCCAGAAGCTGGCAGTTGCCTCGGCCTTACAGACACCATACTAGTGCCGTCTGGGGCTTTGATATGTAATCAGAGATGAGTCTTTTCACGTGGATAAAGCAAGATTATTCAGGACAAAAGAGCTTTCTTAATTAGTTTCAGGGCACTCTGGAAAAGGAGCAGAGGCAACCTTGATCCACTCTGTTTGTGTAAATTGCTTTTCATAAAAAAAACGTGCCGTGGACTTTTTAATTTCATAGGAGGCGTTTAAAGGCACCTGGGCATTTGTGGTCATCCTGCCAGCTGAGCAATTATTCCACAAGAGCCTGACTGCACTGAGAATCAAGAGTTGAAGGCACTTTGGGTTAATCGGTAATTGGATGTCCCACGCAAATAAATCAACACCAAAGCACACCACCAGACGTCCATGATGGCTCTGTCCTCCTTGTTAGCCTGACAGCAGAGCTAACTCCATTAAGAGGGCACAAGTTCTCTCTGTAAACGTGACTCACTGATCGACTTTTTGGTTCCTGTTAAAAACAGAAGGGGGCGGGGGGACCATTAATACCAGTACACAGCAGGAGGTGTGACGCTGTTCTTGTTGTAAGAGGAAAGCCATGGAAGACTCTCCTAGGAGGCTCCCGCACAACCAGTGGGGGGCGATTAAAATAGGAACTGCAATTCTCCCTGGGCTTCAACACGCGTCGTCTAATCAGGTTACTACCTGTGTCCACTGGCAATCCGGATAAAAGCTATAGAAAATAGACAGCATCCATACCAAGCAAAACAAAAACTGTGCCACAACAATAAGTCTCTGCAGTGTTTGTAATTCGTTTAGCAAGCAGGGAGGATTTCTTTCATCTGCAACATTCAAGAACATTCAAGAGGAGGCCACAGAGAAAGGGATTGTGGCATATTCTCACAGAGAGGTTTGTGGTATTTGAATGCCCTTGTTTTGAACTTCTTCCAACATGGCCTCTATGCAAAATGCCACTCTTCAGTGGGGCTCTTGTGTTATTTTTCTCTGTCCATTTACCAACCTCCATTCCCCACCACTTACACACACACACACACACATACACACACACACTCAAACACACAGACACACACACACAACACGGCAAACCATCTCAAACGGAGGCACTGTTGTTTAACCCGCAGCGTCCCATCGCTTCTCCCCCTCCATCACAATCCATCATCCTCATCTCCACCTGGCCTCCTCACCCCCGCGAGCCCAGTAGCCACTGCTGTCACGGCAGCCGAGATGTAGCGGGGTCACTGAGCTGCGTCCTCTCTCATTATGGGTGATGACATTTCGCCGAGGCTAACGAAGAAGGGCCTCGCTCTCTGCCACACGACTCCATTCAGGCTGGGTCGGGCGGGGGTGGGAGTGGAGGGTGGACGTCTCTCCATGAGATCACTGGGCATGATTTCACAGATGCTGATAGGGGAGACAGTGATGACAAATAAGATCAGTGTCACAAGGGTTCTCACGCAAACTCCTCCAACTCATTTGTGAGTCCTTTGATAAAGATGTGTTAAGGGTTGGAAAAAGTGTGCTTTTTGTTATTGTTGGCTGGAATGACATTCTCCCAAGTTCCTTTTAACCACTGATGGTCCTTGCTTTTGAACATCTGTCACGATAAGAGAATTGACTGTGACATCTAAATGCCATTGACTTGTAACAAGAAAAGACATGCTGCAAGGAATGTTTAATGTGGTTATCATCATTTTTTATTGGGTACTATAACAAAGACATAAAGTCATTGTTTAAAAAGCAGATGAAGTGCCCAATTGCATTATGTGACAATAGCTGCCAAAACTACTGCATGATGAAAGCAAAGTGAGCGCAAATTCTTTTTACGGTGCACTGATGTCTGCGGACCTGACAAAACGGCCATTGTTCTTAGCGACTGACACCTCATGAATCACGCTCATCATTGATTCATGTTCGGCGTAGGCTGCCATACATCTCCGTGAGCTTATTCGGCCTCGGGAGAGCATTGTCTGTTTGGTAAGGCTCATGGCGTAGTAATTATTAAAACACCTTCAGCTGCAGTCGCAAGAAAAAAAACATACTGTTTAGTGCAGCCCGGCGCATGATGTAAATATTACAGTTAGTGGAGGTTGCCCAGTGGACGCATCCCATGGTGGGTTTTAGCATCTACATGGTTTGGGTTTTCCATTTGCGGTGGAGAGCAGGCCATTTTCAGGTGACTAGAGATTGAGAACGATGTGTAGGAGAAGCACTCATGCATGAAATGCAGAGTGTGGAGTCATAACTATTGTGTAGACCCAGTAAAAAAAAGAAAGGAAGAAAGGAAGGAAGGAAGAAAAGAAAATTGGCATGTCTTTAAAGTAGCACCCTAAATTGTCATTTGAATTGTTTTAAAGCATGACTAATAGAAGCAGTCAGGTTTACGATGCTGTAAAACCTGACTAGTGGATACATCAGCTCTGCATGCCTCCGCTATAAGGCTGGCAACACACCACTGGTTTTATTTATTTATGATTTGCTACCAGCTGCAGTGTATTGGCCCATGCAGGAGATGATAATTCTGTTTCTGGTTCAGCTCTGACTGAACGCTGTGGAACCCATTCTGCCAAGTGCATTTACCATGTTTCATTGATCAAAACTTTTTTTTTTTTTTGGGATTGTGTAAGGGAGAAATGAGAGTGTTGGACCCTGCCGAAGTGGAACTAAATAGAGATTCTTGTGAGGCTGTAACAGCAGGATGTTCATCTAGAGTGCTGCAATGAGACGATTCACATATCTGATTGCCGGCTCACTGACCTGGATTTAACGTAATGGCCATATGAAGATTCATGTGCTCCTGAATGCATATAAAACTCTCGCTAGCTTTACATTTATTCTCCCCTTAGAAGCCATAGCCTACATAACATAACATTCCAACCGAGTAGGCTGCACCAAAGGTCATCAACATGTCAGATTGAACATCAATGAAATTATCCCTAATGATTTTTTTATTATGAATACAATAACTGTATGGCAATAGGTGAAATATTAAGAGCAGTTATGTGATAAATCACAATTATCTTAATAAAAAGGAGGATCTTAAGAAAAGAGGACAGGTCACGGTGCTATTGCTCACACAGCTGGCTGAGGTAAAGCAAGAGACAAATGATTTAAAAGAAAGTAGAGCACCTCACTATTTTACACGGTTAGGTCTAATAAAGATACACATAGGCTACAGCCCAAAATGACACCAAAATATTACGTAGCTCTTGGTTGCCTAGTAACACAGCCAAGCGACCTACTAAAATGTATCTATAAGCATTCTAAACGTATTTTTTTCAATAGTAAATATGAACTCATGCACATTTATGTATAGAATATGCAAGATTTAAACTGCCAGCCTTTTCTAGCTGCCACACTTTTTACACTGGACCAGTGTAATTCATTTCCCATCAGAGCCTGCAGGAAATGGGATTGGATTTCTCTCTCTCTCTCTCTCTCTCTCTCTCTCTCTCTCTCTCTCTCTCT
>JAGFZM010000093.1:391234-473027 GCA_017657215.1 Limnothrissa miodon | reverse complement strand
ACACACACACACACACGTTTAAGAGGTATTTAGACACACACACACACACACACACACACACACACACACACACTTAAGAGGCATTTAGATAAGATAGACTGATGTTTTCAGCTTTCCTCACCTTAAAGAATGGAACCCTGGTGCCCTCTTGGCACATAATGTTTTCATCCCCAAATGAAGGCTCGGTGAGGACACTGTCACTGTTACTGCTACTGCATTCTTCTTCTTGATCTTCAAAGGAAGCCTTCCAACAGAAAGGAACATTCGTTAAGTCTATTTTTTTTAAAGCAGATTTTAAAGATGCGTGTACATAAAGAGACAAAAAACGATGATTCACCAATACCTGATCAACTGGCTTGTCCTCATCTTCCTCTTCCAGAGTGACACACTCCTCTTGCTGAGCCAGGAACTGTTTCATCAGCTCACTGCGGCTGCGGGAACGGACCAGCTCACGTGGGAATGAATACTCCTTCCTCTCGGGCGTCATACCTATACATATACACAAAAACAATGCAATAAGTTATATTCGACTCCAATTTCAGGATGGAGACCACTGCACAACCACTTTTTCCCCCCTTCACCCTCAGTTTTAAATAAAAACCCAACAGCAAGTACTCCTATACAGTAAATACAAGTACTTCTGTACAGTAAAAACCAAAAAAAGTACTTCTGTGCAGTAAGTACTTCTGTTCAGTAAGTACAAGTACTTCTGTTACTCTGCTCCGTAGGCCAGAAGGCAGTTTCTCCAGCCACTCACCAGTGGGCACATCCTGCCTGAGCTCCTGCAGGAAGCCGTGGACGGTATCCACAGCGTGGGCCACCTGAGAGGAGAGTCTCTCGTTCTGTTGCTGAGCGATGCAGCGGTCTTGGGCCGACTTCTCCTTATCAGCAGCCACGAATACTTTTGCTTGTGTGCGCTGGCTATCGAGCCGCTCGCACAGTGGCAGCAGGCCTGAGTCGGCACGGGAGCTGACATTCTGAGACGCGTCAAACAGACAAGGGACATGAGAGAAGAGGAGAGGGTCAGTTCAATGCATAACCTTTGAAAAAAATAAATTACTACCAAATTTGACCATTGGGGTTTCTGACTATGGAATTGATAAGCCTTGAAGATGGCATCTTCTCCAAATGCCACAAACCATGAGTGTATCAGACAGTGAAGCACACATATTGTAACTAGATCATAATGCTACATGCTACATCCATTCAGCCGGGGTGTGTGTGTGTGTGTGTGGGGGGGTTCATATCTGATTACCTGCTGCAGGTCCTGTAAGGCTTCTCGATTGCCATGAATGAGCGCAATTTGCTTCTGGGTCCTAGAGTCCACCTCAGCCTTCACCGTGGAGCACCAGAGGATGGCGCCGTCCCCTAGGGTGGAGAGGGCTGACTGGATGGTGCGGCAATGACTCTGGGACTCCTCGACGGTCTGAGTCAGGTCGGCGGTAGACTTCTGCGTCCTGGTGATTAGCTCCTCAGCCACAGCTCCCAGACGACCCTGCGCTTCAGTCACCGATCCCTCAGCCTCAGAGCACGTCCTTTGGGTCAAGAGAACATGTCGGTGACACACTTCTAGAAGAGTCAAATCCCCTCTAGACAGAGCCCAGCATGTCCCCAGAAAAAGATAATTTCTTATAGAAAAAAAAAAAAAAAAAAAAAGTTATCAAGTGATTTTTCTACTCTGTTAGATAAGAATCTAATTTCAAAACAAACTGCCCAAGACATGATGAAATTTTGAATAAACCCTATACATTAGATACATTCACAGCATCCACACTTACAAATCACACACACACACACACACACACACACTTACTTCAGCAGAGTGCTCTGAAGCTCTTGCACAGGGTGAGACAGGTCGTTTGCGGAGCTCAGAAGACCATCTGCATCTTCCTGCATTTCCGATGCCAGCAAATTCATTTGTTCATTCAGCCGCTGCAGCATCTGGGCAGAGAGGGGAGAGGAGGTCAAAAGGGGACATTTGAGCGGTCCAAAGGCCAAGCCAGGAAATTATGCACTCATAAAAATGTAAGTTAAAACAAGATCCCAATCAGCCGAGCCAAGTTTCAGCACGTTTAAACTTTAAAAAGTCAGTTTCAAACTCACTGTATTCTGTTTTTTGGAGTTTTGCCTTATTTTGGTCTTCATCCTCTCCAACTCTGCCTGAAGGGTGTTGATCTCATCCACAGCACTCTGCTTCATGGAGACAAATGCCAGAATCTGTTCCTTGGAATGGGCCTCCAAGTCATTCCTCAAGCACACCATCTGAGGGGGAAAAAAAAAAAACCCACAGTCGGCAGTAATGCATCATATATTTCCCTCACCCTGAAATTGGTTCAAACCACAAGTGTACAATATTAAATGTATAAACTCTAGGTCTAGTTTGGGCATGAAGTGGCCTACCAACCTTCTCAAAGAGCTCATGGAACGCCTGCAGCTGCAGTTTGAAGACATCATGGCGCTCCACAATCGCACCGAGTTGGGGCACTGCCTGTGTCATCAGGCTCTCCTGCAGGTGACGTCGGTGTTCATCCTGCAAGACACACAAATGTCCTTCAGTAGGTCTTAGCAAGCAGGCCACTGATCCCAAACCAGGCTGAGTCAATGAGCAAATGTACCCACCAAGGCCTTGTGCAGAACGTCTTTGGTCTGCTGGCACAGGTCGGCTTGCTCCAGTATCTGAGCCTCACACAGTCCGACGCTCTCCCCCACGGCGCTTCTCATGTTGGCCACCAAAGCCTCCGCGCCCTGGGCAGCCTGCGTGCAGACCTCATCCACCATCCCATGAAGCTGGGCTAAAGGACACAGAGACGAGTAAAAATAAAGTCTCCATACACAGAGAAAGCTTAGGAATCACCTCTGTGGAAGATTTTAATCTGCGTTGGAAGATTTCGCTTCCTTTTTTTTGGTTCACTTTTCTGAAAAAACCTTATGGTACGGCAAGCTTGCTGCACTCATAAGCTGTCTAAATAAAGATGAAACCTTTACCACCTGGCAGCAAGCAAGATGGCTTGGAGTTTCTCCATTGTCAAATGTAAAACACATGTATTAACAGATCAGCATAGTCTTTGCAACAGCTTCTGTATAAACCATTTTGTTACTTTCTAAATCTCTCCCACAAACACACACACACACACACAGACACACAACGTACACGCAGTGTTGTTGTAGTTGTCAATCATGGCCATGTGTTTGGTGTTGTTCTCCTGAATAGCCGTCTGCATGTGGCTGCAGCAGGTGTTCATGCGGCGTGCAAAGTCCTGTTGCGCAGACGAGTTGTGCTCTTCCATCTCTCGTTTCCTATCCAGCTTGGCATGGAGACCAGACACGTCGCAGACACTGACCTCGGCTGTGGCAAGGAGCTACAAGAGCAACGAAAGATCGGCATCGGCAGATGGTTTTCAGGTAAGATACCATGAGAAAATATGCAGCCAGCACATTGCTTCCCTGTCAATCAACCTCAAAGCATTATTATGTTACATCCAAATCTTAGAATTGGCTTTTATGACCAACTACCCAATTATTGTTATAAAAAATGTTTTTAAAGGACTACAGTCAGAGTTAGAGAGTGACATTTATGTTAATGTTTATTAATGTGTCGTGTTTCGAAATAATAAAATGAAGTGAAATGAAAACAACATTTGCCAGCAGTGTGCGTTACCCGAGAAGCAGTGCTATGCAGAGCTTCCTCTGTGCTTGCAAGCTCGGCAGTCACAAACTGTTCCTGGCAGAGCTTCTCTCTGGCATGCTGCAGGTCCCCCTGCATCTCCTGGAGCTGGTGGCTGGCCTCCTGGAGGTCCTCCGTGCACTGCTCCAGCTGCCGTTTGCTGTCTGAAAACAGCTCTGTAATCTGATGTATAGATAGAAGACAGTGACAGGACACCATTACGGTCTATAAAAGCCGCAAACGTCAGCAGGGGGCAGTAGAGAGACACAGGGAGGTAATTTAAGAGGATGCTGTAATTGAAATTTGAAAAATGCTTACTCGCTTCATCTCTTCCTCCATGGCATCGATTCTCTCGGTGTATTCTGCGATCTGCTCCTCCTGTGCAGTCACTTTGTTGTTGAGGCCCCTGCAATGCCACCAGACGAGTCATTTTTCACTTATTTGGCCTCATATCAACAATATGCCCCTTGTTAATGATTGGGAGTAGTAGTTATGACATTACTGTTGCCTCTCCACTCTTTCTTCATACTGTAGGCCATTCCCATTTCTCTACACTATCTCTTTACCTCATTCTTCACCCTCTCTCTTTAATGCACAATAGACAGACAACACCTACATTTCACTACATTTTTTATCTTTTAAAAAAAGTATGTGACAATAAATATCCTTGAATCCTTGAATCCTTGAATATCATGCAGATAAGACTGGGACAGAAAGTGAAGCATTATGAGCTGTTGTGAAAAGGACACATACTCAAAATTCTCAGGAGACAGGTAAACTCCATGTTTGTCACGAGTGGCAGCTAGATCACGTTTCAGACGTTCAATTTCCTCTGTATATTCCTATAAAAAAAAAAGTTTGTCAACTAATTTTTCTTAAACACAACGTATAAATAAATATATAAATAAATAAATAACAAATCACAAGATTTTAGCTTGTTGCAGCCATCATTTCTACCTTGATTAGAGCCCTCTTTGTAAGTTTCTGGTTGACTTCAGGTTTATTCATGATGTTCTTTGCCCGATTTGCATAGTCCAGCGTACTCAAAGTTTCCTGAGGAGAACAGACAGATCATCATATGAAAACAGCCCGCTCCTTACAACCACAACCCAATCCAGGTATTTTCTAACCTCCAGGTTGATGGAGGCTGGGGAAACTGTGGCAATAATGGACGTCCTGGTGTGGCCTCCCAGCGAGTCCTGCAGGATGCGGGTGAGCTTGGACTCCCTGTAGGGCACGTGTGGCGCCCGCTCCACCAGTGAAGTTATCACACGGCCCAGCGTCAGCAAGGACTGGTTGATATTGCCAGCCTCACGTGCACGCTTGTCCACTGCCCCGGAACGGCCAACGTTCTCACTGCCTGCCAGATCTACCTATAGGAACAGCACAGGAACAAAAGACCTTACCAAAAAAAAGTGCTTAGCATTTTCAGTAAAAGACACTGACATTTTAGTTTTTGTCCCCCCTTCTAAACTGACAATAAAAAGGTGTCAATCTGACATTTAGAATAGAAGTTTGGTGGTTCTTACCAAGTTGAGCTTGCCAATTTTCACCAGCTCCTCTCCCTCTGGGGTGACTTCCTTCATGTGAATTGTAACCGTGAAGACAGAGTGGGAACGGCTGTAAAAAACAAACAAACAAACAACAAACAAACAAGAATGAATGGGTCACAAAACTGCTTTCACAATACTGTAAAGAAACACACTCAGAATGCAATGGTGACCTATATTCAATCAAAATGCCCAAAAGTAATTTATATTCTAGGAAAACCATAAGTGAGGATGAAGGAGTGTACCTGGAGTATGCATTCATTAAAGTGCAGGCTGTTTTTCTCTTGGCAGTACCCCTCTCCAGAATTTGGTAAACCTCATTCTTATTATGTACTGTGATCTCCTCCAGTCCCTTCACAATGACACCTCGCTGAGAATAGAGTAAAAAATAAATAATTAATTTAGTTACTGTGAATACAGTGAATCGGCAATAACTCTCAAAAGGACATGGATCATAATTAGGCAGCAACAGTGCTAGATGATTGTTTAATAAAAGATACAGTAAATAATTTAAAAAAGAGCAAGGGGAATAAAGTGCCTTGTTTCGAGGATCATCATAAAGCTGGAGGCGTTCGGACATGTCCGAGGAACTCAGTAGGTCAAACAGCTCCTCGTTGTAGATCTCGAGCAAGGAAACTTTGACAGAAAACTCAGTGCCACTGGCAGTCAGCCTCTCGAAGATCTGGTGCAGCGTTCGAGGAATAATCCCTGCCAGAGGATCCTTCCAGAAAAAGCGGCCATATAAGATCAGTCATGAGTGGGCAAAGCCATTTCATACTGAGGTATTAACTTCCTTGCTCAGCAAAAATCTGGAAGTCATTTCACCTACCTCATCCCATGTGAACTCTCCATCAGGAGATCTCTCACCCTCCATTGTGAAGGTTTTCCCTGTCCCAGTTTGGCCATAGCTAGGAATGAATAGAGGCACAGTTCAGAATATGCCTGCTGTTGGGGGAGGAACTCACCGCTTCAGGCGGTTGTGTGACTCTCAGTTACAAGTACAGTAAACAAATCACCAGCATGAAATTGGATTTGACTAACTAGGACGTCAGTAGATTAAAATCACATGATGGGATGTCTGTGTGCGGGTCTAATAAATTCAATTCAATTCAATTTTATTTTTATAAATGAAGGAGAAGAACCCATTTATATATATATATATATATATATATATATATATATATTATAAAAATGTATGTATATGTGTGTGTGTGTGTGTGTGTGTGTTTGTGTGACAGTTTTTCTGTTCTGTTTTCTTTAAAGAAATCAATACTGCCACTGCTTATACTAGATCTACTTCCATTTGTACTTTCAGACTTACGCGAAAATTGTGCAATTGTAGCCCATCATCACCTCGTCTAAAATAGGACACACCACACTTTTGTATAAATCAATCTGCTTTGACGACTGTCCAAAAACCTAAACACAGAACAGGTGAAAGTAAGAAACTTGTCATGTGAGTGAAAAAAAATCTCTATACTCGTATTTGATGACTTACCATGTCAAAAGTGTAGGTCTTTCTTGCACTTTTGTCATTAACACCTCCTGTTCTAACAGTTAGTTCTTTTCTGGTTTGGTCACAATCGAGAACTCCATGTGAGCCCGACTTGCGCTCTGATGCGTTGAAAGGTCTACAGTAACAAAGCATAACATTACGGCACCGAAACCAGCCGACGTAAACTTTGGATTATTTTGTAGAGGACAAAAATTAAAACCAAGAAACACTTAGCTCA
Organism: Limnothrissa miodon; assembly: GCA_017657215.1. Taxonomy (NCBI): domain Eukaryota; kingdom Metazoa; phylum Chordata; class Actinopteri; order Clupeiformes; family Clupeidae; genus Limnothrissa; species Limnothrissa miodon. The sequence goes on along the minus strand of JAGFZM010000093.1, from coordinate 466,080 downwards.
CCTGCATCTTACAACCACTTGGATGTTTTTGCCTTTTTGTTCGTCCCTTTTGCAGGAACCCACTTGAGAACTCATTGTCAGAGAACGCCTACGAGAATCCAGTTTGTCAAACTTAGCAAACTATTTAATTCGTGAATTCGCTGAGTCAATCAACCGGAATGTACCGATGTTACAGAAGATCCGTAATCAGAGGTGATGTCCACTTAAGGTTAATTGCTATTCCCGTGACTCCCAATATAGCCTACTGTGGGATATGTAACGTTCCGCTGCTCGTACTTTTGCAAGTCACCAAGTTACTGATGCCTCAAGGTCCACCTAATTTCGGGGAAAATGCTGTCAAGAAGTATAGAAGGCTCCGTATTCGTTATCTTCCACACAGTCCACAAAGTATAAACACACCACCACCAGCGCAGACGCACAGATTTTTTTAAATATTGCTCTTAAAGCTAAAAGCCAATCGCTACAAAGTATCCAGTATACTTAAACGCTATTGGCTGGAGATATGCAGGCATTGGAAGGCTAAACTTTTATATATAATTTATTTTGTAGTTCGCTTTATATTCACATACTGTGCGTAATGTCATATAGTTATGAATTGATTATTTTTGAGGTTGAATTAATTATATACACCCAAAAAATATATATATAATACCTTACCCACAATTCCGTTTCTAGAGCAACTAGATGAGTTCAGATTTGCGCAGAACACTGTGACATTATGTTTTCATCTTTTTGCGGAAAAAATGGTCTCACATAAGGTTTTTATCTCTTGTTACACAAGTGTTTTCTCTAAGATGGTAACAACCATATACAGTAGGAGTAAATGTTGATAGCAGAGAAATTTTTAACACTTACATTGACATACATCGTCCTCACCCTAATGCGCTTTACTTGCGCAGTAACCGCGTGGGATTCTGGGGGAGCTGGGCAGTCGTGAATGAGACCAGCCTGAAAGTGTGTTTTGAATCTGCTTTTGTTTTTGCGCTCAGAGTTTATTTAATTAATCAAATAGATTCACAGGACATGCCACCCAAAGGAAAAGGTGGTAAGGGCGGTAAAGGTAAGTCGAAAGGGATGGCATGCTGGCTAATTCTGCTGCAATGTGTTGCTAGCTATTCTGACTATTGCTAACGTTAACTATACTAGCATAACGCTAGGCAGTAACGTCAAATAAGTGCTAGTGTAACTTAACTTGCTAGTGTCAACTTGTCAATAAAACTGTTAGTGAATTGTAAGCTGCCTTCGGTGATCATAGATTCATTTAAGGTTCCTATCATCATAGATCATAGATTCATTTAAGGTACCTATACCTTACATGACGTTAATACATTTCCAAAGCTGCCTCAACATCTGATGGATATGGGATGAGTTTGACAGTAGCCTTCTCACTTAACTCAGACATTTTTTCAAACACATAAAGGGGGTGGTGGAGGTGGGGCCTCTGGCAGTGGAGACTCAGACAAGAAAGAGAAAGCTCAAAAAGGAGGCACTGCTGTCAAGGTAAGGGAGATTTCATCATCACCTTTTTGTTACAGTATGTTTGATATCCTTTCTGTGATAAAATAGGACGTGACGACACACAAGTGTTGACAGTTCACAATCAGGAAGTCTAAGAGGATGATGGTATGACATTGTTACAGTTGTCATTGTTAGAGACTTTTAATAGGTTACTGCATGAAAGGTAGTCAATGGTAAAGCAAACAATGCTGTGATTACTTGTTCTTTATTTTTTGCAGACTTGTTTTGTCAAATGTAACACAGTAGGTCTGAACCACAACAAAACACACATGCCTCATAAAGTATTTTGAGGCCACACACATACCCCTCACTCTAATTGTTTGAGGGATACAACTCAGGGAATGATGTGGTGGTGAATTCTTAGGAGATATTTGCTAAATGTTATATTATAAAATATTTTATGTGGTCACAAAATGCTTTACTACATTTACAAGTATTTGGTTTGTTTGATTGATTACCAAAGTCATAGCCTGGTTTGCGCGACAAAGCTCATAGGAGCTTAGTCTGGCCATCCTACATTACTAAACGTCTTCTGGGAGGCGGGCTTAACCTGCGTCCATCAGATGCCTCTGTATACTACTTGACAAATCTACAACCAATCAGACCACTCATTCCGATGACGTATGCGTAAGCTCGTTTCTCATTGGTGCCCACAGATTTTGGAAAAATAATTCCTCTAAATCGGCACGATGGCCATACTGACTTGCTCGCGAAATTGAATGTAGCGTCACAGGAAGTATGGGCGGGCCCAAGCTACCAAAGTCATGGATTGCACAAGAAATCGATTGGTTTGTTGTGCTCACCAGGGCACATTTTTCCTTTTGTAATAGGCTTACATGGGTTGTTTACCTTTATAGGTCCGTCATATTCTTTGTGAAAAACATGGGAAATGCATGGAGGCAATGGAAAAATTGAAATCTGGTGTACGCTTCAGTGAAGTTGCCACACAGTTCAGTGAAGACAAAGCCAGACAAGGGGTAAGAGACCTTTATTTTTTCGGAGGACTACAATACTTCATCCATGGCATCTCAGAATAACAAGGAGGAAGTTGTGAGAAAATGTTTTTGGAGAGCTTTGTTGTTCATCAGTAACATCAGTTACATAAACTGCAATATTTCCCAAGTACACAGACGTTAAAGTTCATATTGATCTTCCTTCAAAATTATGTGAAACACTGTTTGAGCCAGAGAAAGAGAGAAGGAACAGAACACCTTTTTTATCCAAAAGCTTTTTGCATGTAAAAATATAAGTATATATAACCCTCAGATCACAGAAATTTGTGAATTAGACACATCACACAGTGAGATTGAGACACATGACACAGTGAGATTAAGCACAAACTAACCAGTGGCAGTGGCACCCAAGGAGCACCTAGGGTTTAGGTTCCTTGCTAAAGAGTCATGGTATATGGTGAATGGACTGCATTTATATAGAGCCATATTTACTCTTATGAACTGCACTTACAGTATATAGCCCCTCATTTACTTCTATGAGCACTCAAAGCACTTTACAATATATGCTTCACCTCCATCCATTCATACATTCATACACCGGTGGCCATGCAAGGTGTCGGCAAACTCACCGGAAACAATTTAGGGATCAGTGTCTTGCTCAAAGTACACAGGAACAGGGAATGAACCTGCAACTTAATGGAATGTCTACCACCTGCACCACCATCACCATCCACTGCTTAATTGGGATTAATGTGCATATATAAATTAGAACTAGATTGTTATCTGGGAAGTGACAATGTCTCTTAAATCCTAATCTTAATAAAAACCGGGTGTCCCTTATAACAATATTTTTTTCTGGGTAATTTTATTAGGAAAGGTTTCCAAAGAAAAAAGTTTCCAAAGAAAAAAAATAGAATCTGAAAGCAGTGCATGTGTCTCAGATTGCCATTTAAAAATATATGAACATGCTCCAGTCAGAAGAACTTGACTTCAAAATAACCTAAACTTACTTTAGGCTCCATCCTTTTCCACCAGGGGGCACACTTGTGCCGGGTGTTTGCAAACTTTAAGATGAACGTGCAATAACATTTTGTAGACTATTTCTTGCTCTGGACTCATTAATGCGTCAGATGAAATTGGTTTCCAAAATCTTGTCTACTCACTAGTGCACAGCTGAATGACTTGAGTTGTATTTAAACACAATTCCAATGCAGATAGGCTGATAAAACGCTCTTTAATTGTTCTCAGTCCTCAGCCGAGGGCGTGTGTACCATGCAAAACAGTAAACAGTTGCATTTTTGCATATGACAGGGTGACCTGGGATGGATGACAAGAGGATCAATGGTGGGCCCTTTCCAGGATGCCGCATTTGCCTTACCAGTTAGCACCATGGACAAACCAGTATATACCGACCCACCCGTCAAGACGAAATTTGGATATCACATCATCATGGTCGAGGGAAAGAAGTAGCCTCAAGCATGGAACCTGTACTGTTTGGTCCTCATGCGCTACACAGCGAACAATGCCCAATTGTACACCATTTGATAAAAATCTAACTTTGCTTTGTAGGTGCTGTAACAACTGTAAGAATAAAATGCTGCTGTGTATTGTAGAAAGCAATGAGTGTAGATGTGACGTATATGAAACAAGTGGGGTTATGATATAAAAAAACACACTTTCATTTTAACTCCTCCACAAAACAGTTAAGGCACACCCGCCCATATATGGGACGTCCATTTTCACCCATGTTTTTCTGCTTGTGTCATTCAATGCCAGAGGGAGTAACTTCAAATCAAGCAAACTGACATGAAAGCCCAGGGTCTTGGCTTTCATTTGAAACCAATTTTTTGTTTCTAGGTAAAGGGGTTTTTCCCAATCAAAACGCATAAACATATTTTTCAAAAATGTATATTCAAAAATCATATTTTTGGTCTTTTTACTTCTATTTTGTTGTGTAACAGGTTGAGAGATGGAGTTAGGACTTAGATTTCTTTATTTGGGGGCATCATATGGATGGTACCTTCATATCCTAGTTAGTTCATAGACATTTGAAATGAGCGGAAAAAAAACTTAGTTCCAACCTCTATAACTCTGTGTCCATATGTCACAGAAACATACATATTCTTCTAGAAAAAACTTGAGGGTGTCACCTTTCCAATGGTATGAGGCACATCCCTGAGTCTAAAACTATTTAGGAACTGTCAAGCTTTCAATTTGGGTATGCCGTTGTTTTGAAAAAAAGGAAAAATAGGGGTGTGCCTTAAGAGGTTTTAATGACACACATAGTGGGTGAAAGAATGGATTTGTCAAAAAAAAAGATCCTAAAAGCTCAACAGTGATTATAAACATGGTGAAGCTCCACCAGGGTCACAATTATGTAAAATCATGAAAATAGACTGATAATTATACCAGTTAAATCCTTGTGGCTGTATGTTAAAAACTGCTATCAGTACAGTGAGAATACTGGATTGTGTATTGTCAATTGAGTGGAAGAGGGAACTTGTCTCAGTTTATGTGAAATCATTTAAGCTTCTAGAAAATATTAAGCTTAATCTGTTTAATGTTTTGCAGACAATTTTGTATCAGTTGAAATGGGTCTCATATCTCATCCAAACATTCCTCCATGACTTATTTTACTCAGGCAAAAATGTCAGCTTGATATGATATCTTGTTTTGTTTCTGAGATATGGCTCAAAAGATTGAAAACCACTGCAAATTTCACTTTTTTTTAATAGGACCACTATTTATACAATATTATAGAATATAAAATATAGGTTAATTTATTTCATATGATAATCTGTTCCACCTTTCATGTCTCATTCATTGAAATAAAAACATTTTTTTAATAGTGTCTAAAAAAGCCTGGCTTAGGCCTAGCTAGGCCTATGACTCATTCACACGTTAGATAACGTCCATTACAAAAGTGTTGCCATAATGTGAATATTCAGAAAATGTTTTATAGGGATAGGCCTATTATACCCTGTTCATCTGTAATAAGCCAATTCGTTTATAAGCTACTAACAGACGAAAACAGCCTGAACACAAAAAGGTACTGTGAATGCAATGCTATTCCACATCATTATGGCACAAAAAAACAGACATACTGTCCTTGGGGTCTATATTGGCGTCACGTTATTCGTGTTACATAGTTCAAATGAAAATTAAGCAAAATGCCACAACATTGTCAATGGTCAGGGAAACACTAACAAATCCATCCGTGCCGTGTTTGTTGTGATGGTCTAATATATGATTAATGATTAAATCGGTATGTTTTGAGTTGAGGTGATGCTTGGGTTTGTGTGAGGATGGGCTGATTTTAACGGGATCACTCTCAAAGTCCTTGTCATCAAATCCCTCCCTGACGGTGTGTTTGTTTGGATTAGAACTGTGTTCTCACCTACGCTACATCATGAACTGCGTTTTGGCAAAAAAAAAAAATATGATAAAAAGTGAAAAAATATGTCCCTCTGTCAGAATGGTGTCTATCCACTGACACGGAGTTACATGCTTGCACTCCGGGTGGCTCAACAAGGAAACCATGTGAAAGTCAGTATTGTTGTGGAAGCTTATTGGCTCAGAAATATGGAGTCAGATGACGCAATTTTCCGTGTTTCCTCTGAGTGGCGAGAGGCAGGGAGGTTACTCTCGGTCAGTTTTGTTGGCTGAGACACTACGCCGACTTGAGTGTGCAGGGGCTGAAGGTAAGACTGTAACTAACCCTACCAGATAAGCGGGTATATTGTCAGCTTGGCACTACAATCTCATGGCCTGGCTAATCTGTACTCAGGTGAATGTAACGGCTTTTGTCTTTGGTTATGTGCCCTCTTGGCAAATTTAAACTGCTAGCTTACCAGCTAACGTTAACATCATCGGGAAGGATGAGGAGAGGGGAGGAGGATGCGTTAACGTTAGCACGCGGGTTAGCAAAATGCTTTGTTTTCCTCCCCCAGCAATTCGTGAACTTTTCAACCGTAAATGTACATGTTTAACAATAATCTTCTACGCTTTTTTCCACATAAGTTAAGATCATACGATTCCTAAAGTATGATGTGATGATGCTCACATCTCTACTGAATAGCCAAATTATGTTACAGCTGTTGAATGAAAACGTTAGTTGGCATTAATTTTAATAGGACTCCTGTGAGCCTAATAAACTTGTATATTTTACTGAACATAATATTAGATTGCGTCATTTTTTACCATATAGAGTGCGTAACGAATTGACCAGAAATCACCAGAAATTTACATCACCACAGAGACGTAGACTACTGTAATTGAATTGCACCTGCTTCTGCCTAGAATTAATCATAAGAAGTAAGAATATTTTAAAATACACTGGAAAAACATCAGCGCATCAAGACTAAAAACAAAGAAAATAAAAAGATAGTTTACTACAACATTTGAAATCTATATTTGTATACCGTTATTTGTATGTGTAAGTCAGTTTGTATATGGGAAACCGTTATGTCAAATACCAAATAACTCGGTATGTTTTGTTAGAGTGGAGGTGATGCTTGGGTTTGTGTAAGGATGGGCTGATTTTAATGGGATCACTCTCAAAGTTCTTGTCATCAAATCCATGGTGCTGTGTTTGTTTGGATTAGAACTGTGTCCTCACCTACGCGTGGGGTGAGCGTGAAGGCGGCCTATCATTGGCTATCTCAATCACCCCTGCATTGTGGACTCCACGGACCAATAGCCAGGATGAAGATGCTTTGAATCCATGCATTACCGCAGACTTCGTTGACCTTAGGGTGGGGTGGGGACTGGACATAAAAACCGAGGTTCTGTGTGTGTGAGATGGATTTAGCCAGGTTGATTCACCCAGCACACAGCTGTCATCCACGTCTGCTAATTATTTGGTCTGTAAACGAGAGAATCCTGCCTCAGAACTTGGTAGTGTGTCAGTCGTTTGATTTTGCTTGTTAAATCACTATGTATATAATATATAATGTATAGCTAAACAGCAACACCATAATCATATTAACTGCTTTAAGGTATGTCCTTGTCTTTTTCATAAGTAATCACTCACCAAGTTAAATGAATTTGATGATTTTAACTTGGTTTAAGCAGTAACTGTTTGGAATGGTGCAATGTTGCTGGTTGTTAAAGGTAAATGTGTTTGCAATTGGAACATGATTTGGACTAAGCTTGCTCATTTAATGGAGATTATCCATTCTGATGTAATGAGAATTAATGGAAATCAAATAAGAGACAAATGTGCTATGGTTTTGTGTGGATTTGCTTCATCCGCTTGTTTGCTTATTTAACACTCGTTCTGACCTGAGGTAAGTGATGAGAGGGACATTAGCCTTGTAAATACACATTCATTAGCTTTGTAAATACATTTTATAATATTTATATTGTCTTAATGCCCATCATGTGTCCATACCAGTACTTCTTGCACTGTATGTATACTGATGGATGTCCTTGTTGCTTGTGTAAAGAGCGGAACGCCTACCCAGAGTCAAATTCCTTGTGTATGCAAGTACAGGCTACAAGTTTGGCCAATAAAACTGATTCTGATTCAGAAAAAAGCTTAATAATTGACCGTGGGTCCTTAGGTATTTCTTGGGTATTCCTCAGTAGCCCAGACTCTTTTATCAACTGTCTGTTGATAATGGTAGTGGTATCTTCACTTCCCTTTCATCATCAAGCATGATGGATTTGACATTATCAGAGGGCAGGACACTAGTTTCATTAGGGCTGCATCCAATCACTTGGTAAGGACTACCTGTCAGAATGGGGCAAGCAGAGTCACAGATGGCGCCACTTGAATGAAGAGATTGTGACTCATTCAGAACAGCAGATCCTTTTTTTCTGATTAGTTTGTTGTTTGAGATAGATGATACAATGATTATGTTGTTAACTAATTTAAATAGGTTAGAGTTCAAGCGGAAACGGGATCGACATTAGTGAGACCATCTTCTTGTCTGATAGCCTGTCTTTAAAATTGTGGGGGAAACAACCTCCTATAAAAGGCTGTGTGGCGTGGTAAAAGAGGAAGAAGACCCACTTGAAATGGTTAAAGGGTTTGGTTGCCTTTCAGCAGAGTCTGAAAGAAGTCTCAAACAAGCCTGGATTGCAGTCACATTGGAGGAGGAGAGGAGGGCCTTTGTTTGATGTCCAGTACGTTTATGTGTGCGTCATAAACAACTGGCTGTGACTTCCCTGCAAATGTGGCCATGTGACCCAAACAGTCGTGACTTCAGTTAAGAGAGCCATAGCCTAGGCCTTCTCTGATATCAGACAAACAGGCAGACATGGTGTGGGATCTAAAGGCTGTAAATGAATGAGTGGAATGTTTTTCGAAGAAATGGGTGCACTGAAAATGACCCCTCCCCCACTCCTTTCTCTCCTTCCCTGCCTCCTTCTCTCTCTCTCCCTCTCTCTCCCCCTCTTTCACTCTCTCTCCCTCTCTTTCACTCTCTCTCCCCCACCCCTGTTTTGATATTTTCCATCAGGCAGACAAAGACATCTGACTTTCACCTCAGCCCCCAGAAACACTCTTGAGTTCAGGACGACCGCGTCTGTTGCTGTCATCCCTCTCAGAAACAAAGCCCCTCCTTTCTTTAGACACCACAATCACCACCACAGCACACCTCTACTCCTCCGATACGCCCTGACCACCGCACTCCTCTCCTCCTCCTTCAAGACTCCCTGACCAACATACTCCAAGATGGGCGTGAAGCTCGACCTCCAGACCGTTGTGCTCCTGCCCGTGCACCTGCTGGTGTGGCTGTATTCGCTGCTCGCCTTCCTGCCCTGGTACTTCCTCACTGGGGCCCAGGAGAAGAAGGACCTGGCCAAGCGTGTCAAGGCCAAGTCCACCTCGGGCTGCCCAGAGGGCCCTTACCGCTCCGTCGACCACTTCAGCAGCCTCGCTCAGATGGACTTTGCTGGGAAGGATACGCTGGACCAGCTGTTTGACCACGCCGTGGAACGCTTTGGCCCCAGGCATTGCCTTGGCACTCGAGAAGTGCTCAGCGAGGAGAACGAGACCCAGCCTAGCGGCAAGGTTTTCAAAAAGGTAACGCACACCTCGAGAAAGCGTGGGGGATTCGCCTAAGGCACATCTTAAAAAGCAGATATGTATTTGTACACAAGCCAATCCTGGCTCGTGCTAATCTTGCTTTTGAGACCTTCCTTAATCTAGGCTAAGTGTCGCATATGAATCACACAGTGGTTCCCTGCGCCATTCAACTAGCAGACTAACTCTGTACTCTCTTTCAGCTCATTCTGGGGAATTACAAGTGGATCACCTACCAGGAAATGGATGTCATCGTGAATCACTTTGGCAGCGGCCTTGCCGCCCTGGGCCAGCAGCCCAAAAGCACCATTGCCATCTTCTGTGAGACTCGGGCGGAATGGATGATCACGGCCCAGTCATGCTTCAGGCGCAATTTTCCCCGTGAGGCCCAATGTTATCTTATGTCACCACTTCCCTCATGTTTTGTCCTAACTTCACCCTTTCCTCTTCCTGTGTGCAGTGGCTGACATAGGAAACTCTTGAGAGGCCATGACCTAACTCTAACAAACTGTTGTGTATGGCAAAATTAATTTTCTCCTGACTAGGCTTATGGGGCATTTGTCAGTGATTTTTGGCAAAAAAAAAACAACAACAAGTTAAACAGAATAAATTATAACCACTAGATAGTGGGTTAACAGTAACATTGAACTGGACATAGTGTGTTGTACCGTTTCAGTAGTAATGGACACACATGGGCAGCTTCACAAAAACTTTAACCTTCAAATTCACATTCAGAAAATGAAAGTTGATTGGGAGGTGTGTGTGGGAATGGATGTATTTTAGCCATGGACTACAGCATATCCCATTTTTTAGCTGGTAAACTAACGCGACTAACATTATTTTTGTTTTTTTTTGTTTGTTGTTTTAAATAATGTTTGTTGATCCGTGTCTTCCAGTGGTGACCTTCTATGCCACGCTGGGAGAAGAGGCCGTGGCCTTTGGCCTTAATGAGTGTGGGGTGACTCATCTGGTGACCAGCGCGGAGCTGCTGGAGACCAAACTAAAGGTAAACAATCGTTCTGTCTGAGAGTGAAGTAGTATTTGCACTCGCCCTACCCTCATACCAGCCCGTATTAACACTAAGGAGTATCAGTGTACTGGCTCCAACCTCATATGTGCCAGCCGTGAGATCTAAGCTCTGGGCGCCAACAGTACACAAAGACTTTCTTGGCCTGGTTTTTAGAGATTGCTGCCAAAGGGATGATGGATGAGGCGGTCAAAGGGGCTGAATCGAAAGCCAATCGGACTGAGCCCGCTTTTGTCCCCTTGTCTTGTCTCTCAGAGCGTGCTTCCTGAGATCCGTAAGCTGAAGCACATCATCTACGTGGATGACAAGACGATCAGCGCGGCGGGCTACCCCGAGGGCGTGCAGCTGCACAGCATGGAGGCCGTGCGACAGCTGGGTGCTGTGCCGCAGAACTGTAAGTGGAGCCTGCTGGACAGGGTGTCAGACATGCATACTGTAGCACTAATATGTCAGACTGGGATTAAAAACTTGGATTACCACACTGTCAATAAAATAATTATAGCCAGTGTCAAGACATATATATATATATCCACATAGCATGTCTGACACTTGCTATTATTATAACTATATTATATAATTCTCTCTCTCTCTCTTTCTCTCGATATTTATTTAAAAATCATTTTATTTTTATTTTATTTTTTTTAAATGTTATTATCATTTCACTTTTAAGATGCTACTATTCAGGATTGCTAGATGGAGATGTGTGTTCAATCCTTTTTTTCTCTCTCTCTTTCTCCTTGACAGTGAGCCGGGAAATCGTGAAACCCACCCCTGCAGACCTGGCGGTCATCATGTACACCAGTGGCTCCACTGGTCGACCCAAGGGAGTCATGATCGTCCACAGCAACCTCATCGCGGGCATGACTGGCCAGTGTGAACGAATCCCTGGGCTTGGGTGAGAGTCCAGTGTTTCTTCGCAAGATATAAAAACACATTACGTAACTGCAGCCTCTGCCAAGTCCTAAAACATAACATAACTATGAGAGGTAAGTCCTAAGGCTGTAACATAACTATGAGATGTTTCTTATCAGGCCCAAGGACACCTACATTGCCTACCTCCCCCTGGCTCACGTCCTGGAGATGACCGCCGAGATTTCGTGTGTGACTTATGGTTGTAGAATTGGCTACTCCTCTCCACAGACACTTTCAGACCAGGTAAATACCCAGAATTTGGCAGATTTTACCTTCAGAAAGTCATCTGGTCTCCATTGAATTTCACTGAACGTTTTTTTTTTTCTTCTCCCCACCTCTCCCCCTTTTACAGTCAACAAAGATCAAGAAAGGCAGTAAAGGAGATTGTTCCGTGCTAAAGCCCACGCTCATGGCTGCTGTTCCGGTAGGTTCTTTTGCCAGATGTGTGATAGACTTAGGCTGCGCTTAAATAGCAACTTTACTAAGGCATGGCACCTGTGTCTCTCTCTTCCCCCACTAGGAAATCATGGACCGCATCAATAAGAATGTCATGAGCAAAGTGCAGGAGATGAACTTGGTACAGAGAACTCTCTTTAAGCTGGCCTACAACTACAAGCTGGATCAGATCAAGAAGGGCTATGATGCTCCTCTCTGTAACGCGTAAGAGCATTTGTATACTCCTGTAGTCAACTCTGCTGAGTCCAATGACACTTGACCTCAAAATCGCACTTAAGCTCTCAGTGGTTTAGCAAGATTACAGCATATGAAATGTGTTTTGTTCTAAGGGAGGGTTCCATTCTTTCTAATCAGATGTCGGTCATATAATCTCCCCTTTGCTGTGAAATGTTTTAAGTAGTAGAGCGTGTTGGATGAGTGGAGCGATCAGCTTACATGCTGTTGTTTGGGATTGTGCAGGCTGTTTAAAAAGGTGCGGGCCCTGCTGGGAGGAAACGTGCGCATGATGCTGTCAGGAGGGGCCCCCCTGTCGTCGGTGACCCAGCGCTTCATGAACATCTGCTTCTGCTGTCCCGTGGGCCAGGGCTACGGCCTCACAGAGACCTGCGGCGCAGGGACCATCACTGAGGGTGAGCCTGTCAGACAGATTCGGCCCGTCTTAAGATGGCGGTTTCTTTGTCTATTCAGCAAGGGCTAGCGAGTACCCTTGTGGCAATTCCTGATTCCCAATTCCTGTCATAGTTGTGGAAGTAGTTTTTTTTTTGTTTTTTTATTTTAAATGGGCTTCCATGAAAATGTAGTCACTGGGCTAAAATAGCCTGTGACAAAATTCTAAAGTTGCTGTTGTTTTCTGAACAATTCTTTTTTTTTATTTATTTAAATGTTTTACTACATTGCATAATGTATATTTTATAATGTATGTAAGTATTACTTCTAGCACATTTTTCCTAAGGGAATGAAATCTTACAAATACAGTCTGAAGTGGGTGGGAATCGGCTAGTGGAGAACTGGGCAGGTTGTAGCGTGCCCCATAAAACCAGTGCAGAAGCAAATTACACAGTAGGGCTCAGACAGACATCACATGATATCCTGTGTGAGGGCTGCTATTTACCTCGAGGGTGTGACTGTCGTTGTGTTGTGTTTGTTTGTGTCCAGTTGCGGACTACAGCACAGGCCGAGTGGGAGCCCCTCTCATCTGCTGTGAGATCAAGCTGAGGGACTGGGCTGAAGGTAGGTCCAAGCAGATGTCTGGCACCACACTTGTTTTCGGTTTTTCATGAGGCTTAATCTTGATGCCCCCACCCCCTTGACCCTGAGCCTTATTAAGCATGCATTGACTTGATTGGCTGATTCATATTCTTGACTTAAGTGTTTCATTAGGCTGAATCCTAATGTCCCCTCCCCCTTAACCTCTGAGCCTTATTAAGCATGCATTGACTTAATTGGCTGATTCATATTTGATCCCGTTGTCCTGAGCCTTATTAAGCATGCAGTGGCTCATTCATGCTCTTGACTTGATTGTTTAATTAGGCTGAATCCCAATACCCCTCCCCCTTCAAACCCTAAGCCTTATTAAGCATGCATCTTAATAGACCTCTCCCCTTAACTCAACGCTTCCCTTAGGTGGTTATACAAGCCAAGACAAGCCACACCCACGCGGAGAAATCCTAATCGGAGGACCAAACGTCACCTTGGGCTACTACCGCAAAGATGGCAGCATCAACAATGACTTCTTTGTAGACGAAAACGGCCAGCGGTGGTTTTGCACAGGAGATGTTGGAGAGATCCACTCTGACGGCTGCTTGCAGATTGTGGGTAGGTGGCCACTCTTTGTGTGTGTGCGTGTGTCTGTGTCTGTCTGTCTGTCCTCATGCTGGTAATTTTTTTGTTTGTTTGTCTGTGGTACTCTGGTCTAGATCGCAAAAAGGACCTTGTCAAATTGCAAGCTGGGGAGTACGTGTCACTGGGCAAAGTGGAGTCCGCCCTGAAGAACTGCTCTCTCATCGACAACATCTGTGCATACGCCAACAGGTATCCCAGCAGGGGTTTGATCTATTTCGTCTGAACAAGCTGTGATGGAAGCTGTTGCTGCTTTCCATGCATGTCTGTATCTAGCTCCTGACCGCTCATGTCCTTCCAGTGATCAGAACTACGTGATCAGCTTCGTGGTGCCCAACCAGAAGAAACTAACCTCACTGGCCGAGCAAAAAGGCATTCATGGAGAATGGGAGGACATCTGCCACCACCCCCTAATGGAGACAGAAGTTTTAAGAGAAATTAAAGAAGTTGCCAGCACATGTGAGTCTTGTAACAGTGTTTACTACGCAGAGTAAGGATGCAACTCTTACTCTTGCTTCTTGAGGTATCAGCGATCAGTAAACATTCAGATGTGCTGTCTAACAGTTGGAAAGAATAGTTGGCACTTTGGGAAATATTTGATTCTGGTATTTATGCCATGGCATTTCAGCTGCTCAAACACTACAAAGAATAGTTTGATTTAATCTCCTCATGGGCTGCACACTGCTCCCTAGAGGCACAGTTCAGATTACGCAGGTCAGATCTTGTGCCGTGGCACACCATTTGTTTCTATTTTTCCATATTTAGCAAACCCTTCCGTCCAAAGAGGCTTCTGCATGTACGTCACTTTAGAGGAGCTGACTAATGTGGGCCAGGGTGGAAAGACCAAGATGGCCACTGTTGGTCATTATTATTAAATATTAGATATGATTTTATATTTAATCATTTGTTAATGAAGTGTTTTAATAATTAAACTATTATTAGGTGCTGTGCTAAACATGGTCTTGTTCCACAGCAAAACTCCAGCGCTTTGAAATCCCAGTGAAGGTCCGCCTAAGCCCAGAGCCTTGGACACCCGAGACGGGTCTGGTCACCGACGCCTTCAAGCTCAAGAGGAAGGAGTTAAAGAACCACTATCTCCACGACATTGAGCGAATGTACGGGCGGAAGTAGGGCCAGCACTTAAGCCAAAACCCAGTCTTCATCATTCCATTTTAGCGCATTGGTTCAGATCCGTTTAATATTCCCAGTCTTACTGTTAGAAGCTTAAAGCTAGCATGGAAAACACGCAAACACATATGTTGAAGTTAAAACAATTGTAGCTTTTGGTTTGTTTGTTTGTTTTGTTCATTTATTTTCTTTTGTTCGTCCAAAGCTTTTTTGAGCATTCAGATAGTTTAGTGGCTTAGCAGTGGACTTATAGCAGTGGACTTGTAGAACTATGAGAACTGTAAAATGTCAGTGGCCTGACACATTGCACCTAAGACATGATGCAGCTTTATTGAAACTCATTCACCTCTTTAAAAGAGTTCAGCCACACAACAGCAAGAAACTGCCATTCATCTTTTTAAGCATTTTTGTAACTACAGGCAAATGTCCATATTGCTAGTGTTTATTTAAGTAATAGTTATCCATTTTTCTTTGCGGTATGATTTCACCCTTTTCAGCTTAGAAATGGGAGCTTCTTGAATGAGAGAGGTTAATAGTTGTTTTTTACTGTTGCTTACTCCCTCCTAGTGGCAAAAAGTGTGAAGCATTGCCACTGTGCCTTTTGAAAGACGTAATGCTTCATGAGAAACATCTGTTTATTTGATGCAGATGCATTTATTTGCAGTAATGAAGGAATGGATGGATTTTTTAATATGAGAGGCCCACTTAAACAATGTGGGTGTTGTGTCTATGTCAGACAGGACTTGCTGTCAAAATGTATGCCCCTAATATTAATGAATCTTAAATTATTTGTCCTGTGTATAAACCACAAGGAGTTTGCCTAGTGGCAGTTATTTATTTGAACTTGAATATAGTCTTCAATTACAAATGGTAATTGGGTTTAGTCTCCTCATTTCAGCAGTGAAATGACATATCACTTATTTATTTCTGACTGACTCAGGGCGGGTAGAATTGGTAGGTTATCTGGAAGGTTCCAGACAGCTGTAGAGAACAATTTCCAAAAGCAATTCAGGTTATCTTTTGTCAAAAGGAAGATTATCTGTCTTGATTAACTTCTTCAGTTGATGATGAAACATTAGGCCCTGACTATTCTAAATGTTACAAGTACATACCATTTCACGTCTAAGGCCATACTGAATTGTAGGTTGTTTCAATGTTATGTAGGTAAAATGCACAATGATGTGGTCCATTTTTGTTTGTTCTTTTGGGACTTTGTATTCAGGTGTAGATAAGTGCTTTGCTTCAACTTGCACATTTTATCAAGTTATCTGCAGTGTCAGCAGCAATGCACCATCAGTTGTTTGTTAATTCACCACTGTCACACTGTCAATCAGAATGTATTCTGTCAGAATTTTTATGAGAGTTTAAGATCCTGATTGCATTTCTCCCCTTATCTGTTAAACACAATTATTTACCGGTATTTGATAAGTTGAGGGATACATTTTTTTTTGGATGAATTACATTACACTGCCTTGTTATGGTTGTTTTCTCTTCTTTGGAGTATGAAATGATGCTTATATGTAAGGACGCTTTTGAAAGACCAGCATGGTCTGTACATTTGCTCCTCACTTTAACAGTGAAATAGAGTAGTATCAGTACTGAATTAAAATCGATATCTTCTAAAATGTAAAATGTGCTCTCAGCTATTGCTTGCTAATGGCAAATTTAGCTGCTGGGCATAAATTTGTCCTTAAACATGCAACATTTTAAATGGAAAAATGTTTTTTTTTTCTCAGGTTGTGATGTCAGAATTCAGTTAAAACCCCTTTGGCCACTAAATTCTTGAACATCAGGAATTTGGTGACTCTTTTGTTTTGGACAGTTCAGTTGAAGAAAAGTAATCCCTGTGAAGTACATTTGCTTGTTAGAATGTTTTATGATGCTGTTATTTATTCCATTGTGTGTGTCACATTATATAACATACATTGTGATAAATAAAATGTTTTGTAATACAGCTTACTTTATTTTTATTTAAGCAACAAATTATGCTTGATATCATAACCAAAAGAAACTTTATTTACATTCTTTACCAAAAACTAATTGTTGACTTTACAAAAACTTCAGTTGGCCCAGTCCTGAAAACGGAAACAGTCACTAGCAATCTTCCAGACAGGTTGGTCACTGTTGGGAGAGGCTTGTGCAGTCAGCAGAAAATTCTGATTGAAATAGCGCTGTTTGTTTCCATCAAACTTTACTGAGCCTGCTGTAACAACAAGCAATGTTGTCTGTCCTTGAGTGGCTTGTTCTATTAAAAAAAAAAGCCAAAAATATATAAATTCAGGAAATATGAAGGTTTCAATTTCTGACAAAATTTGATTTAGTCTTCTAAAATGTATAACACTACATACCGTGTACAGGTTGACAATCGAGTGTATGAACTTGAAATTCACTTGAAGGAAGGGATTCAAAGAATTCCCCCAGTGCGTCTTGTCCAGAAACTGCGTTGCCATTCCAAACCAAGGTGGCTTTGTCCAAATAAAGCCTTGTCAGGTGCTGTGACACATAAGATAACACATATTCATTGTATTAGACATCATACTAATATGATATATTAATTATTTATTTTAATTTATTGTATTAGTTATTGTTAAACAAAACTGAGTTGTGAACAGCATTATACATACCCTCCTCTTCTTATCCATGCAGTCATAATAAATGTTGACAAATTCTTCTGAATATCTGCAGGACTGGTCAACATGGGTTCTGAAATCCTGTACACACGATTAATCGATTAAGATTAGAGACGTCAGTGTGGAAATATCAGCAGTTACGTTAGGTGTGACGGGCAAATTAGAATAACGTTACAGCATGTGCGAAAACTCTGAAACATTGTTTTATATTGTTCATAAAGAACAATCACTTTGTCTGGTCAATTTTCCAAGATTGTTCAGTGTGACACCGTCTACTTGTCGCGGCCGTGCGTAAATCAGTGTGACACACACAGGTAACGGTTAACACAAGAAACCCACAAGCGTTACTACTTACATGCATAGCGTTACTTATATGAAATTGAACACTCACAACTGTCGAAGCCATGTGAAGGTACAGGCAACTATTGAAGTCGCAGAGTAGTAATTCTCGAAATTAAGCTTTTATAGTAAGTCCCTTAGTCCAGAAAAAGACACCATTTTAACAAATACACACTGTAAGCTACTAGCTTTTCTACGACAAGATGTTATCACTAAGAACATACAGAAATCCGCTGTAGGTTTTTGACTCCAATGCCCGCCGTTACTCTAGTGTAATCGCAGCTAGAAAAAATTTAATTAATTAACCGCACGGCCTAAAATCCACCGTAAACAACTGATCAAGCGAAGAATCACTAGCACCATTCACACACACACTGGTCCGAATCCTGAATGCAACACAGTTGCCTTTCCGTAAGTTCACAAAAAAACAAAAAATGGTTCCGCTTTGTAAGTCCATGAACAAAAAGCGTTTTACTCAGCTTACTCAGTTTTACTAGCGTATCTCAATTTAAATGATAAAAAAATAATAACTTCTTTTTAAACACACCCAAGTAATAAATAAAAATGATCACAACACGAAATGGAGGTATTGTTTTACACCGGAGATGGCGTCATGATCCACCCACTGTTTCTTCCGACCGGGTTCAGCAAGTCATCTCCCTCCGATAAAACCCAACCCAATTCTTACTTGATGTGATAACATTCACTGAAGCAGTAGTCATGGAGAGTTCTGTGTCTAATTTAGAAGTCTGCAATTTGGCCTATTCTGGAAAGGTTGATGAATTAAAGAAATGCATTCTTTCCGATAAATCATTGGCCACTAAAACGGATCAGGTAACGTTTAGAAACGTTAACAAATAGCGTAGCCTAGTGTTACAGACAACCTAGCATTACAATTAGCACACATACTAAGTGATGTACTGGATGGCGATAATGTGTATTAATTTACATTATTAACTTTTAAGTTTAATTTTATTTACCTTTCCTAGGATCAGAGAACTGCTCTTCACTGGGCTTGTTCGGCTGGCCACACAGACATTGTATCATTTATGTTGGACCTTGGTGTGGAAGTGAATATAAAAGATGATGTGAGTGAGAGACACCCTTTGCATATTCCCATTTTTGCATAAAAGGTTAGGATCTATTAAAGATAAGTGGAACAACAGTGAAAACCAGATTTCATTATATTGGTCAGATACATAGAGCAGGTTTTGTTTTTTGTTTGTGTTTCAATAGGCTTGCTGGACTCCCCTTCACATTGCGGCCTCAGCTGGCAGAGAAGAAATTGTGCGATCATTGATATCGAAGGGTGCTCAACTGAACTGTGTCAACCAGAATGGCTGTACACCTTTGCATTATGCTGCATCGAAGAATAGATTTGAAGTATGCATGCTTCTCCTACCCTATGGACTGGTTTTGCATATGGATATGGGTATTTGTGTATTGTGTATTTGCTGTGTATTTATTTTATTTATGCCCATTTAAACAAAGTCCTTCTATAGCTATTGTATATTTAATGGTTTCATTTTAGTTAGAATTTATGTCCACGCTCTTTTTCTTGAATTTTCCAATAGATAGCCCGCCTATTGCTGGAAAATGGAGCGGACCCTAATGCCACAGATAAACTGGAATCCACCCCATTACACCGAGCTTCAGCTAAAGGAAACTATCGATTAATTCAACTTCTGTTGGCACAGAGTGCTTCAACTAACATCCAAGATTCTGAAGGAAACACTGCCCTGTATGCATCAAATACATATTGAAGTTGACTTGAGCTAATATTCTTTCTTTCTTTCTCTTTCAAGATTTCCGGAATTACTTGAGTGACCATTTTTATTGTATTTTCAGGCACTTGGCTTGTGACGAAGAAAGAGTAGAGGCTGCAAAACTACTTGTGGAACATGGAGCCAGCATTTACATTGAGAATAAGGAGGAGAAGACCCCTGTGCAGGTCGCTAAAGGAGCCCTGGGAGCACTGCTGAAGAGGATAGTTGAAGGTTGATTACCAGCCTACCAATGTGTCGAATGACTCTGGCAGTAAACTGTAACTACTTATAATTATAACTTTAGCTGTCTACGCATGAATAAAAATCACTTCATGTACGATGCTATATGAGTGTTAAACAGATAAGCAAAAAAAACCTTCTACAACTTGAAGATGTCAGCCATATAGTGTGTTCCAGGTGTTAATTTTGTTTGCTGGAAAAGGTTTTCTGTAAAACCTTGCACTTACTTTGAACGTTGTGTACTTTAAAATAACTATTAATTTGCTATTTGATGCCTAATTGTATAATTTTTGTTTGATGTTAACTTTAGGTGTGGATTACAGCTTAGCTGATTGCTCTTGTATGTTTATTTTCATATTAAGTATAGTACGTGTTTTGTATGAAAACTTTTCCCTTGCTTTGACCAAATTGTACATAAATATAAAAATTGAAGTAGAAATGAGAGTGGGGGCATTAACAGACATATTTAACTGGCTTATTGAAGACAGTGTGTCAGTGTTTTCCAGACAGACCCACATTGTTATAGGTTAACGAGTAAACCAATTACATTGACAAGAATTAATCAGTCCCATTGGACAGAGAGACTTGACCTACGGATTTTGGAGTGGTACACTATGTAGTTTTTCACTGGGTTTTAAAGCTTGGAGTTTTGCTTGAGGAAAAGAGACTGAGCTGAAGATTAAAAAACGATGAAGCAGTAACTGCAATAAAATGAATAGGTTTGGGCAGTAACTATAGTAGCATTACTATTTTGTAGTTTAGTAATTACTGTAGTAACTCTGTGTCATATAGAGTATTGTCCAGGGCAGAAAAAATCTTGATTATTGATTATTAATTATAATTGGCATAACGTAACTTTTAACTGCCATGTAACACCTATGACATTTGATATTCTACCATATACCCCCTGTACCACAGACAGCGTGCTATAACAAATATAACGTAATGTTTTTCTAGATATTACTGCATTAACAAAACATTAACTCATGTTGATACTTAACTGTAGTGTCAGATGTGCCAATATCAGTGGTGTTGTTTTCATTCGAATGTAATACATCTTTACAGTACCAATAGCATAATAAGTGTATGTAGGCTCAAATTAATTCTGTAAATCAATCAATTGAATCAATCAATTAAGCTGGTGAATGCATTCAATTCTATACTAGCAACACAGTGAGTTTGACAACAGTATTTTCTCATGGTGCTTTACAGAAAAAAAAATTGAAAGATAAATTGGGTCAAGAAAAACACGTGTTTTTTATGTTGGTCTAGGACAAAAACTACAACAGATCTACAACAAGTAAGTTTTATTGTCAATTTCTTCACATGTACTATACAAAGGCATTCTAGACATACAAACTAAAGTGGATCACCCAACTGTGTAGGATCATGCAGAATAGACAGTGAAAAGGTTCAGTTGCAGGGCCTCAAGGAAAAAGGATAAATTCTGATATGGGTCTCCCATAAAATTGTTCACTCGGAGGGAGTTAATGACAGGAGATCAGTTGGTGGGAGGCAGGGATGAACCTCAGCAGAAATAATGTGGCACAAGTGGATGTACCATATGTATAAATGGGGCGGATAGGAAGGTTTAGACTGCACATCAACTGCATTAAATTGCAGTCATGTTTTCAGCTGGGGTTAGCTTATCTCATCACATTTATCTAGACATTGAGAATCACAATAATTCTTAGAATGACATTCTAAGAATTATTTTGATGTCACACTGAATCAAATTCTACTTTGTAGCAACACCATGGAAACAAGATCTTCTTGATACAACAGACATCAACAAGTCTCATTTTCCCTTTGCTTTGTAGAGTGTGGTTGCTGTTTGATATTGCTTGATTTTGTGTTTCATTTTACTGCTCCAAATGGCTTTAAAACACCTCACCATCATTATGTGGTTATGTGCCCTGTGCTACCTTGAACCTGGGCACACTGGTTGGAATGTTCCAGCACCCCTAATGGTGTCCAGGCTGTGGTCCCGTTCTCCCAGCATTTCACCAGATCCTTTCAGTGCTCTGCATCAATTTGTCCGGCAACTGATGGTCAAACAGCATGCGGAGAACACAGGGCATCAGAGAGTCAAGGTCACCCCAGTGAGAGCCACAGTGTTTCAGCCCTGTCCCAAAGAGCTCAAACTCTTCATGGGAGGACAATGCAGGGAGGAAGAGGACTTGCTGTTACAGAGAGGCTACAGAGAGAATATCTTGGATTTCACAGGCAAAAGGGATGGTGTGTTTATTAGAAACAGAGTCAGCCAGAGTCCGGAGATGGAGAGAGCAGAAGAAGCTTCTCTCCAAAGGACTGCAGAGAATGATGCTGGTGTCATTGTATGGGTGATTTCCTTTCACCACGTCTGTCTGCTGGTCATCATAGGACTTTTGGCCAGGATCACCATGGGTGTATTTCTGCAGGTGACTGAATCGAGAGGGAAAGGAGACAAGGGAAATCCAGGGAAAATAGCTTTAAAGGGATAGTTCGGTTTTTAACACATTTAGCCCCTTTCACAGGTTGTCTAAAATGCAATAAAGTGGTTGACATCGAAATTTTGACACTTGCTTCTGTCTCGGCTATTTGGGGAATGTAGAATCGCCTCTGCCTGCCTTTAAAATGGCTAGCAATGGGCATGTGTTGTTTCTATCCTTAAAACACTGGTTTTAAAAAAGTGCTATTCACCAAGTGGTTTGTGGTGCTCGTAGCGAAATAAATCTTCCGTCATGTTTTAATTGGCACTTTGTTTATATGAAGGAGCAAATAGACCCCTATGGGACTTACAATATGGCAAATAAAACATGACAGAAACTGTATTTTGCCACGATACTTGGTTTGGAACATCAGCAAACGCCACTAATCACTCCTTGAGTAGCACTTTTTTAAAACCAGTGTTTTAAGGATAGAAACAACACATGCCCATTGCTAGTCATTTTAAAGGCACGCAGAGGCGATTCTATATTTCCCAAATAGCCGAGACAGGAGCAATCATCAAGATTTTGGTGTCAACCACTTTATTTCATTTTAGACAACCTGTGAAAGGGGCTCAATGTGTTAAAAACCGAACTATCCCTTTAAGGTGAAGTTTTATCATTTGTGAAGTCAACATGAGTGATGCATGGTTGCTTATGTTGTCATGGACCCTTTTAACAGAAACCAAAGGTGTGTGACAGAGAGACAGATTGGGATTTGCCTGAGACCTGCTTCAGAAGTCACACAGCCTCTAGCAGAAGGAGGAGGAGGAAAGGGAAGCGGAGCAGCATAAAATGCTGTGAAACATCTATACCTTTATTTATTTTCAAAGAGTTCCTTTTAAATGATGCAACACCTTGTTATTCAACATGACCATTTAAGATAATAGCTTATTTTATTAAACTTTTTACTATTTTCTGCAAAAAATTTGAAGGGTATTTTTCTTCAAATATACTATTAATTTTTCAGCACGATTGGCCTACTGAGAGTGGGCAATTAAGAGCCCTGTTAAAGAACAGAAAAACACACTTTAAATAAGCATATCATATTCAGACTTTCCGTGGTATTAGGCTACTTCTTAATGGCAGGAATGTGTGGAAAATCAGGTGCACTTATGACGAGGCAACGGTATTTTATATACAAAACACACCAGCACAATATATAAAAGTTACATGTTGAAGCACCTAAATATATAGGCCAATGCCATCAAAAACAAAAACACTCTTCTTGTTTGAACACAATGTATTTTCTTAGTATTTAGTGTTTAGCCAGATTATTCTCATTCAGGTAATAATTTTCATTTTTCCACACTCTGGACATGGCTTCCTCCCATTTTCTTTTAGTCATCTTTCTTAAGGAACCTTCGATTAATTCAGTGCAGAAAATGTACTTCTGTACTGTATCTTTTTCAAAGGTGGCTTCAGAATATTTCACTCTGTTATTCACAGCGAACCACTTCATTGTTGACCATGCTGAGTTCAATGGGTTTAGATGCGCACATTGGAAAGGAAGTTGAAGAAGTTCATGTCCATGTTCTTGTGCCACTTTAGGGCAACAGCGCATAGGCAGCAAATCGACTGGGGACGCTGGAGTCTGGCGACACAAACTTGAGGGATAACGACGAGGCGTCTTCCAGCTTTGTGGATCAACAACAATCGCGCATCTTCCGTAACATTCTGTTAACGTTGAGCAAAATTCTTGAAACATTTCCTCAGACGCATATATAATTCTGGTGTTTAAATGAAATAATAATTTATAATCCCATGGTACCCATCCTCTCACACCTCCAGCGTGAATTAGGCTCCAGGTTTGTTTTCTTGGGTCGTTATTTAAGCTAGCAGACGTTATTTCTCCTGTTATAAGGTATTCAGGAATTTCGGTCTCCCCAAGGTACACTCTATAATAACCGTTGCTTTGATGTTTTCGGATTTCTCTGATGAAATCTGTGCACTGTGGACCATGATTGTTTTTCCGTTTCCACGTGCGTTGAAGAAGACGGTGCAATTGTAGACGCATGTTTCCACGCCAATATTGGCCCACGATTTAGGTTGTAGGCATAATCAATGAAAACAGAATTTCTCGTCACAATGCAGTGTCACAATGACTTTAAAATATTTAATTTTTAGCCTACACACTACCAGAGAGTAGTGTGCCTCGTTGCACTGTAATCATAACATCTATTTATCCTTAAAAGTTTTGTGGCATACAGTGCTTTGTGTGAAATGCAACTAAAACCATGTATATGCCTCTGGTCAGAATGCTCAAAGTGTCACTATAAAGTCCCGAGGATCAGAGGAGCCACTACAAATTTTGGGCTGTATGACTTTTGGCCACCATAACATGAATTAATAATGAATGCACCCTTACCTATTGATCTACAATTATTATCATTATAATTAGAATGTCCTCTGGAACTCAGGGATCCTTTGAATAATCAATTTCCCTGGTGAAGCCTCTGCTCATGATAGTCTCATGCCAAACCTGGTCAATCAGGGTGCAACATGATCCTAAATGGAAGGGTCATCATCAAATTGGATACACTGCAGTGGGCTAGTGCCCCCCACTTCTTATGCTAGTGCCACCAACTATCTCTAGCTTCACTAACTGTGAGCCAAATGTTGTCCAGGCATTCAGTCTACAATGCACTGAAGTGAAATTCCCATCACCTATAAAGTTCACAGAAAGAATATGTCCATGTAAGGGAAAATATACCAATTGAGAGATTCCAGTGAAATGATGTGAAAGCGTGTGGTGAGGAAGAGGAAATGAAATTTGATAAAAGTGCATCTGGTTTAGCCACTCAGGCTTGGCTCATCGAACATTTCCTTATATGGCTTTTACCAGGGGTGTTTTGGGCATACTTCTGAAACCAATCATTTATGTAGGCCTATTTCTCACTTTGATTTAAATTAGGCATTTATTTATAACTTTTTATAACGTATTAATAAGACCAGTGAGACGTATCAGACAGTCATTGGAACCAAAAATAGCCATGTCAATTATATGATTTATTTATACATTGAAAATTGCATGTTTAACCTATTTAACCGAAGGACTCTTTTGGGGTATTGAAAAGATTATTACACTTATACCTTTCAGAACAGACTATATAAATCTGTCCGTTTCATGTCTGTTACTCTCATGGCTGCTGAAATTTGTATAAATTCGTACAAAAGAATGTCACCTAAATAAATGATGTGACATGGAAGTAGTGTTGTATTAACACTATTTGCATATAAATTCAGGCCTTATTTTCCTGCAAACCTCACAACGAAAGGTCAGGACAGGCATGTGATATACGTTTGCTAACTGTGATGGAAACTTGATTTATCTGACAGGGAAGAATGGGAGCAAATTTACGTGCACTAGTGTTGATAGCATTATTATTATTATTATTATATTCAAGTTCAAAACTAATTGTCTTGTGAATGTTCATCAGCATAGCAAATAGACAAGCTGTTTAAAAGGTCAGGTTTTTACAGCTTCATATGATATGTGTTTGATATCTTTCTGGCCAAAACTCTGTGAGTATGCTTATCAGACAGGGAGTGACTTCTCAAAAGGGCACTTGGGACGTGAAGGAGCAAGGGTGCCAGGCACATATGAAGCAAACTTCTCCAATAAACCTTCTAAACAAATACAGAAATGTATTGCCGCAACATATTTGTTTTCAGATTTTAACTGGAAAATACAGTGAATAACGTGATCATTTCATGTTATAACTCCCAGTCCAAAAAAAATCCCCACCAAAGTTTTGGGTTTTGCTAAATACTTTTTCCTCAGAGAAACTAAACTAAGGAGAGGAACAATTCAATAGTGGAATGTTTCATTTTCATAACCCTTTTTGCACAGTATGGGCAGTAATGAAACTACTGCCCTACCCTAATGCTCAGAGGCTTTCCCAGTCCGTTTTCATTGTCTCTGCACACTGGTGTTATACTTTTTTTTTTTTTTTTTTTAGGTTCAACTTGGACTTATCAAGATGACACTAAACAGTTATCATTATAATCAGAAAATGCAACGCAGGCCTAGCTCAAACTGCACTTCACTGGAGAAATACAGGACTGCAACAGCATATTAAACCTTTTATCAGGGGCATTATTTTCTGTATGGATAATCTTGCATAGATATCCGGGGGATTTTACTTCTGTATACGTCACTGATTAAAACTGAGAAAAGAAAAAAAATCGGGTGGCATTCTGTGTTCTCCCATTTAGTGGAAGTGGTTGCGTCAAGAAGATAGAAGAAGGTCAGACCAGTCTATGGGTCAGACTTTCGAAACGTCACATCCGGAACGTATAAGTATACAGTCAGAACAGATGTCAGTCGGGAGGACAGACAACTGAAGGTGGATTTGTATAGGACGTTACGATATAGCCGTACTGTTTGCTGTTCTGTTGTACAGGGTTAAATAACAAGAACAACGGTCAAGGTAAGGATTGTGATGCAATCATCTAGTAACTTGACATGTACTCGCGATAGTCAGCTAGCACGACTAGCTTCTTAAGTTAGCTGATTGACATTTGACACAAGAGACGTTCAAAGTGCAAAATGACGAACCTTGCAAACATTTCCACAGGCTTTTGTAGTTTTCGTCATCTTTTATGTGAAGGGATAAAATTCTTTGACAGTTAGAAGTTAGAAGCAGCTTTACAAAAAGGTTAATCGTGAAATAGGCAAGAATACACCTCCATCATCGGTGGTGTTGTGATTGCGAGATTCGATGTTTGAGACATTTACATCGTGGTTAGCTCTGGTTAGTTAGCCGAGGTACTTTGTTTTAGTTTTGGTGATGGCAGATAGATCTACACACAGGTCGCATATTGCAAAATCTCCAACATAAGCAACGGTGTTTGGCCTAATGCGATAACTATAGTGAAAAATCGCGAAGGTACTCTTTTGTGCCACAGTAAGGCTGAACACAGAGCCTCTGCCATGTGTCAAACTGTTTAGTTTTATAAAGAGAAAGGATGGATTCGCTAAACTTGTCATATTCATAACTGTTGTTGGGTGCGTTTGGGTATGGTATGGAAATCACGACTAAGGTTATGTCTGACTATTGTAGGCCTACTGCTTAATGTTTTGTGTTTAAAACTTAAACACACTGTTGACTTTACAATAATGCTTTTGGTTCTCATGTCTGTGGTAACGATAGCCTGGGAAATCTGAAAAGAGCCTATAGTGAAAGTAACGTTATACTGGGGAACAGATACACTTGTCGAGGCTAAGGCAGTTCAACCTATCAAAAAATGATAACGCGCCAACGCCTTCATTAATTTAAGGATGGGCCATTAAAAACAGGTTCACTTGCATTCCAAGAGTTATGTAACCTTTAATCTGGCCTTCATTTTGTACATTATAAAGATAAGTGATGACGATATGCATAGCTAAACATAGGCAGTTTACACTTGCAACAATGCTATTTTTCGTTGTTGTCGATGGTTTCCACAATCCACATTCCCCTCATTAACGCTAAACTTCCAGTGTGATGAGCGCTGTGCTCCACCCACAGTGCACATGCAGATAACAAGGCACCCATGTGACACACGTTGCTCAAAGGGCCCAGTGAACTGCGTGTACAGCAAGATTACTGTTTGTATTTTAAAGTCTAGGAAGCATAATGTAAAAAATAACAATGGCAATTCTATAAGATTTAAAAAACAAATTTTTTTTTTTTTTTAAATAGACACTTCACATCTGTTGAACTATGGCTGGAAACGATGGTGAGCTGCAGACAGATGATGCAATGGACTGGTCCACCATTAGTGCCCGTATCAACTCCTTCCGCCACTTTCCCCGTGCCAAGGAGGTGTCTGCTGAGCGTTTGGCCAGAGCTGGCTTCTATTTCACAGGGGAGTCTGACCGCGTGCGTTGCTTCAGTTGCCAGCAAACAGTGGAGAACTGGAGCAGTGCTGACACACCCGTCAACCGTCATCTGCAGGCGTCACCTGCTTGCAAATTCCTCAGCTGTGTGCACCGCACCGGCAATGCAGGCTCGGCCCCGCTGACCAATGGCTCTGTGTATGATGAGGAAGCCGAGGCCATGGAGTTTAGCCTCCGCACCGGTGAGGTGGTAGATGAGTCCACATACCCCATGATGCCCCACATGTGTGAGGAGGACGCACGCATCAGGAGCTTTGGCACACCGTGGCCTGCATCTGCACCGGTCCGCCCACGCCAACTTGCCCAGGCTGGGCTGTACTACCTTGGGGAGGAGGACCGGGTCCAGTGTTTTTGTTGCGGGGGCATGTTGGCTGGCTGGGAGCCTGGGGATGACGCGTGGAATGAACACTCCAAGTACTTCCGCAATTGTTTCTTCATTCTTGGCCATGATGTTGGCAATGTTCCATCCTCACAGCCTCCAGAGAGTGATGATCAACGGGTTTCAATGGAGTCCTATGATGCAAGGCTTGCCACTTTTGATGGCAGACAGCATCCTGTGGACCATGACCGGCTGGCCAGAGCAGGATTCTACAGTGCAGGTAGACTGAAGCTGAGGCATAACACCTCAAAGAATTATTGCCAACCTTGGGCCACATAGTCTACATTATTTAAGCAGTGTGATGTTCCTATTTTGCCAACTTACGTTTTTTTACAAGAAAGTGGGAGATGTTTATTAATGGCTGAGCCCACCTTTTTTGCATAGGCGTTCCCGATGTTCCTCACTATTTAAGCTTATTAAGTATTTTGCATAGGAGTTGCAGAGGTGTGCACATCCTGTATGAAGTATAATGTAATGTTGTAATAACATAAAAACAGCTTATGTTTCATGCTGCCCTATGCTTAACCAGTTAATAATATCCCTAGGTGTGTCAGATCGTGTGACATGTTTCCAGTGTGGGGGCGGGCTGAAAAACTGGCAGCCAGAGGAAGATCCTTGGGAGCAACATGCCAAATACTACCCTGGGTAATTATCTCATTAACTTGTCAAGTTCTCTGTTGCCGTATGCTCAGTATGCTGTTGCAGTATGCTCAGTGGATATGCATTCATTTGTATTGCTAATTTTACTCCATTTACAATACCAGGGTGTGTGTGTGTGTGTGTGTGTGTGTGTGGATATGGGTGGATATGTTGCATGTTCTTTGTGTTGTTGATCATTGTGTATGTATGTGTAATCATGTCTCATGCATCATGTATTATTTTTAAAGAGACAATAAAGGCTCATCTTATCTTATCTTACTTTTAAAAATGAGATATTAATCATATGCATGTATTTCTTGTGGTTTTGGATGAACAGGTGTACTTTTCTTCTGTCAGAAAAGGGTCATGAGTTTGTTAATAGCATACAACTTCAAAATCCAAGCAGGAGTCAGGCAGTAAGTTGATCATTAACCTATCAAAGTAATGACCTCACAAAATACCTGTGTCAAAAATGATGTACTTTAATGCTTTGAATTCCCTTCATTCTTTATTCAGGCTTCAAGTCCCCATCAAAATGGCTTTTCAAAGCATAACAAAGGTAATAGGCAGATTCCTTGGAAGTGTACCTTCAGTATGAGTATGTCTTAATAAATAAAGAATAAACCTGGAGGCCTACCACCATAGCAACTCTGCTCTTTTGATTCCGCAGTGACAAACACCATGCAGTCAGAGATTGCCCAGAAAGCCGTTGAGATGGGTTTTGACCCCGTCAAAGTGGAGAGGGCCATTCTGGAGAAAATACGTAGGTCTGGGCAGGGCTATGCCAGCGTTGAGAATCTTATCCAGGATGTGCTCAGCAGCTCTGATGAGAATGACCCTGAGGTCTCTCATGGAAGTAATGGTAGGTATTGTATTGTATTGGTTCTGCTATTGTTCTTTTCGATCTATGGCTTGGTTAAAGTGTGTGAAACGATTCAGTCTCTTATTTATGTATTGATTGATTGGTTGTGATCATAATGCATCATATAATTTCAGATGAAAGCCCTTTGGAGAAGCTGGAAAAGCTACAGAGGGAAAAGCTGTGTAAAATCTGCATGGACAATGACACTTGCATCGTGTTTGTACCCTGTGGACATTTGGCTACATGCAAGACATGCTCAGATTCTTTAGATAAATGTCCCATCTGTTGTGCAAATATTGTACAAAAAATTAAGACCTATATCTCTTAATTTTTAAGATTTAGATATTCAAATTGAAGTGCTGCTTTGTATTATTTTATCAGACCTTTCATTCCCAATAGTGTGTGTATATAGATTTTATTTCAGTACTTTTCTATATGTAGACAAAAGAAAATGTTCTGCAAAATCATCTTTTTCTATCCCATGGTTATGATGTACAGATGTATAATATAATTGTGTTCGATTACACAGCAAGTAAAAGGTTATTTTATGAAAGATAAATCTTTTTGTTTGTCGAACTACACACTCTCAGATCTAAATCAAGCTATACCTTGAGTAGGTTCCTTGCAACTTGTCAGGTTTGTCATACTCATACATACATACAAACTGTATATGATTATTTTGTTATTTTTTGTTATATAATATTATTTTGTTAATCTGAGTTCCATCGTGACGGGGACTAGACAACTCAAATCATCTGCTTGACTGACAAAATATTTTAATAACCAGTTTGGACATTCTTCTAATGCAGGTTTGGCGTTTTGCACTTTAATATCATGTTTAATAAATTGTTGAAATGTATTGCGTTTGCGGTTTTTCATGTTGTATTTGTCTTTGGGTACATTTCATGCATAATGTCAACTAGAACACCGCGTTTTTTTGACAGCGCAAAATGTCGAACAGTTATCAACACTCCGGTGACGCTCCTTCTGTCCAGCAGATGGCAGGTCTGCAGCATGGGTTCGCCTCGCTCATCGAAACAACAAACCCAACAGAGTAAGCGGGGTGAGAGAGTGTCCAAAACCGCCTCTGACCGCCACTTTCAAACTCGTCTACTAAATCGTGTAGAATTTCTTACTCTCCTTTCCAGCGACACACATCAGTCCACAGAGAACCGTGAACATTTGGAAATAACATTTACGCTGAGGTAAGTTAAATATAAAATGGCGGAAAAGGTTCTGTAAGTTTGTAGGTTTAGCTGGCTATTTTGTTGGTCTGCTAGCTTTAGCTTACTAGCAAAATTTGCGGAGATGTGCGAATTCAGACGAGAAAGAAAGTCGTCGCTGTTTGACCTGTTCGGCACGACATGGTTGTGTGCAACTTTCTTCTTAGACGATATTACAGTTTTCTCCACCTCTTTGTAATTATTAAGCGACCCGGAAAAGAGAGTGCGGTATATTATATGTGAAGTCTGATGTCCGTAAGGTAGCGAGCTAAGCTAGCTAGCTAGTTATTGAAACTCAAATTCAGAGGCAAGATGGAGGACGCAAGGACGAGATGTTTTTCCACGTATAATTATGGTAGCTTATGGGAGCTTCCGGGAGTCACCCACTCTTGAAAATATTTTGTCAATATGAGCGCGAAGTCTTTGGATTAAACCGAACAAGTCACCGCTGTGACATGAGATTCATGAGAATGACATCAAAACAAATATGGAGAATCACGAGAACTGCCTCTTGAGTAGGTCCAAGATGGAGATTTGTCTCCCCTGTGATTCTCCCTTGCTAACGTTAGTTACTGGCCTGCCGTGTTTACTGTTTGGACACTTAATTGTGGTTTTGGAGTCAGTTGTGATTTAACGCAAGCATTCCAAAATGCTTGAAAAAGTGGCAAAGTATTCATAGGACCCTAAATATTTTGAACTCGTACTCAATGTTTAATCGGGAGGAAATAGGCTTAGTGGGTATTGCTAACCAGCTAGCTAGCCTAGCTAGTTTAATATTAGCTAGAGAATCAAGTAGCGTTATTACTACAGCTATTTGTTTCTCGTAGATGGATGACCATGTGACTATCTAGGACTAGGCTATTTAATTCGGATACAACAATAATTGCTGTAGTCAGTTTTTGATCGGTGGCCCCGAAGAACAACCTAATGATAAACTAGGCTGAAAATATAATGTTGTGCAAAGCAAGCCAGTGCTGCAGCCAAATAAAGCCCGCTTGCTTGTAAAATGACAGAACCGATAACCAGCTAGCATTTAGTTACCTAACCTCTAGAACCAATCAGAACAAATTAACAATGAAGCGCCAACTGTCCAAAGATAAAACTCCACTAGTTACGGTCCCCTGCGAGATGGCCTGATTTGGACAAAAAGTAGTGCGCGTGAGATACGGATTTTAGTTAGCCTTGTCGGTGTGGCTACTAGCAGTGTTTGGCGCCACTTTTCTTAAACTGCATATGTGCTGTGGTTCGCTATGTATTTTTGTTTAGCTTAGACTTATCCCCTGCACGTTTGCCTGCTTTCTAGTGCCATATATATTTACAAACACCATGTTTTGTTGCCAACAATAGAGATGAAATCACCAAATCAGGATTGTTAACCAGTTCATGTGTAGGTTGATTTACATAATTATAACGCATTGATCAATGATCATAAAAATGCTTTATGATGTGTGTGTGACTCCTGAACACAGTCTAATGTAGAACTAAATGTACCGACCATCGTTGCCTGTCGTATTGGGCGATTGGTGCGTGTTCACTGTAAACGCTCCATGGCTACTGTTCGTGTGCATGATTTTGCAGTTACACAAGTATGTATTTCTAAGACGACGACCAATTGCTGCACAGTGTAACACATTCCAATAATTTATGAAATGTAACATCTCTTTTTGCCACACCCAGTTTACAGTTTACACTTGGAAACTACGATTAGAGTCTTG
This sequence comes from Limnothrissa miodon, assembly GCA_017657215.1. Classification (NCBI taxonomy): domain Eukaryota; kingdom Metazoa; phylum Chordata; class Actinopteri; order Clupeiformes; family Clupeidae; genus Limnothrissa; species Limnothrissa miodon. The sequence goes on along the minus strand of JAGFZM010000093.1, from coordinate 433,072 downwards.
ACCTTACCCTATTTTGGGTACAAGTTGGTGAGAGCTACATTTTTACATGCCCGTCGTAATGAGGTAATGGCTTTAGACTGAAACAAATCCAGATATTATTGTCTTCTATCATCTATTGTGTTGGCCTGAAGAGTTTTATATCCGCTAATTTACTGTCGTGATGGAATTGCGTTCTTCAATGGTTTGTCTTATTTACGTCAATATAAGCAGATAGATGATTCTGATTGGTGCACGTGAATATGCAGGGCGGATAGTATAATTCCCTATATGGAGGTGTAGGGCTGTCGATTTCCTTGCTGGTGATGTTTCTTAGAAACCACGACCAAGCAACCAATGAACATCTAGCTGATTGGAAGGACGTCGAGGGGCACGCCCCAATGTTTTTGTTGCGGGTTGTGCTGTTGCTCTGGCTCAAGACTAGGTTTGTGTGTAAGGAATGGCCTGCAACTGCCTGTTGTAAGGAGACAGAATGGGTTTATTACTTCATTTCCTGGGTAACAATGAAACCCTGCACATGTGCAATGAATAAAGAACAGGAAGAAGTAAACTAAAATGTATTTAAAGTAAAGTGTAACTTTGGAGAATAAATAAGATATATAAAACTCTTCACTTACTATGGAAGTGTACCAGGTATAATATGCACACATGGAGTGTGTATTAGATATTTATGAGTGGAGGTGTAGTACTGTTTTAATGCTTGTATTACTTCATGCTCCAAATTTTGCATAGCCAGACTCATTGTTAGTCAGTGCTAGTCTAATTAGTAGCTTAACCGTGTACTTTAAGAGGCGAAAAGGTGAACCTCATTTCCACTACAGCAGTCTACATTTCTTCAGGCTAAACAGCCTGTCAGGACTGAGTCTTTACTGATCACATTTATCTGTTAATGTAAATATAGTGGGTCAGCTGTGGCTCTAAAGCAGGGGTGTCAAACCCATTCCCAATGGGCCAAAATTAAAAACTGTGACATCGTGGGCCAATCTACCTCTGGCCTTTCTTGAAATCTCCTGTTTTCCATCTTTCGTTTGGCCATGTTCGGGGAGGGGTGTGTTAAGTTTGTCCAAGGTGATTGCTAGCATGGATACTAATGACAGTCACTGGCGATCGTCATTGGCGATCCGGACTGAGAGGCCAATGCACAAACAAAGCCTTCACGGACTTGAAGCATTCGAGGTGTATGCTCTATAGCGGGCCAGCTCGAATACACAACTTTGACATGATCTCGCAGGCTCTAAAGTGTAAAGCCATGTCTGATATTTATCCATGGTGATATAATATTCTTGAGACAAGTTTTGTCATGTTTTGTTAGTTCTGTTATGATGTACAAGCATGCTGTGTAAACATGTATGGAAAAAAGAGGGATAATTTAGTATCTCTGCTAATATGTTCTGTGACCATATCCTTAAAGCAGCACCAAAGACTTTTTAAAACCTTAAAATAATGTTTTCAAAATCGTTTTCGGTGGTCCATCAACTCCTAACAAGGTGAACAATACTTGCCGCATTTGCACTACGGCCCTCTATCGTCATTAATGGCACTAAACAAGTTTGCCCAATTGGGTAGCAATCTGTGGTTCTTGTAAAACTACAATTGTCTTGCCCTATGGCAAGTTTCTGTTACAATCTGTAGAGTAGGGCTGGGCAATTAATCAAAAAGTAATCGTAATCGACATTCAGAACCTATAATCGATCAAATTTTTCCAGGTCAATTATTTCCTCTTTAAAAACACTACTGCATGTGGAGTCACGTGACCCTGCCCTGTTATGTTATTCCACCGACATGTTGAGCATGGAGAGCTTAAAAACAATTGAGATCTCCCACTTGCAATATTTGAGCATATTTAGTGTACAAAACTTGTCAGTTATCTATAAGGGCAAAATAATAAAATAAATTAAATAATCGTTCATTAATCGTAATCGAGTTAAAATGTTCAGTTAATCAAGATTTTGATTATAGGCCAAATCGCCCAGCCCGACTATAGAGGGTGCGATTTTCAAAACTCCTTGGTGCTGTTTTAAGTTCATTATAAGCAGGGAAGCGTACTGTCAAGTTTAAGAACCAATACTTTTGTCACATCAACATGTTACTTTGAAATGAATATAGGTGGATAAGTCATGAACCTCTATTTTGGATAAAGATGTAAAATTCCACTTTATTATTTAATTTTATTTTAGGGCATCATCAGAGATTCACTAGTAACCCCTGTAGTGACCAAAGATCCATTGTTCAGTCAATTATGTTACCTGTTCTCAGTATTTAGTTTATCATATTTTTGCCAGCCAAGCTGATTGCTTTCAGCCAAGAAAAAGATTCCACTGTGGTGTCTGTACATCTACCTCATAGTGGCCTGGAAACAGGATTAGGCGCTTATGGACACTCTGTTCTATGAACACAGTTCTTGGAACTAGAGTGGACTCTATCAGCTAATTTTTACTTTATTGGCCTATTTTGGTATTGGTCTCCCCCCATATCTTTATTTGCCAATGTTTATTTAAATGTACTAAATGGCAGTCTTATTTTAATTAAATTAAATTAAACATTATAACAAATGATACAAGTATACAAGGCAATTTTGTTGTAACAGCATTGTTTGTAACAGCATTGAAGGCAACAAAAACTTGCAGCAGCAGTAAAGTGCAGTAAAGTGCTTGGTAGGCTACTCTACAGATTACACTTAAGACATTTTTCTATGACAAGAATGAGACGATTATAGATTTTGTATGATTATTATTTTAGAAATATTTGAAATTATTGCAATTACTATTAAATTATGACCATGCTTGTTATTTACAAAATGTAAAACAAAAATAACATTTCTTCATTCAGGGCTTCTGCCTATAAAGGTAAATATTTCAATTTTAGATCTCAATAAACACAATCAGTTTTCCTAAAGCGAGTTACATATTTTCATTATTTGTATTGGCCAGGTCTATGTGTATCGTGTTTCATTAGTAATATTGCCAAATTTGTAGCTTTGTTAATCCCAAGGGGAGAAACTGAACTTCACCTTGGACTAACACACAACTTAGATTGTGAAATGGCTGAAAAGCCATTTGATATTGATATGGGCCTAAAAAAATGCATGAAATGAATGTCAACCGCTTCTTGGAACCACTGACTCTCCCAAGAGTCACACAGATTGAACTGGTATAAATAAAGTAATATAGGAGTCCCATTAGAATCCCAGGATATAGTCCCATGTCATTAGGCGCAGTCAAGCCAGGGGCCAGTTGGAGGCTGTATCATGTCATAAGCTACGTTAACGTGGACAATCTATTTACAAACTGCAAAATATCTGTCTGAATAAAAGTGACCCTCATATCTTATCCGATCAGTCAGTTTTCCAGGCGCATTTCTCATTCCAAATTTCTGTTGGCCTCCTGCTGTTAACTCATAACTGCGAAAAGGCGTCTTAATTGCTGTATTGAAGTTGATTGTGAACTATTCTATAACTATTAAAATGTTACTGTGTCGCACAGAGAAGTTTCAATCAAAACGGATTTATTTGGAATGATGCGTAGTAATGATAATTGTTCATCTTTACATGCCAATCGTTATTCATTGAGGCACAAAAAATATCATCAAATGTGCTTGCTCCACAGAAAATGTGTGTTGATTCTTATAATGATCAAAAAAAAAAATTGAGGACTTATGCTTTGTTTCTAAACACACCTGCATAGCAAAACCTATTGCTAATGCTTTTAGATATCTTTGCTATAAAAGCGTCCACTTAGTGTGTATATGTAATGTAACGTAAGAAAATAAAAGCAATGATTACTATAAGTGTTTTAATTCAATGTGAGTTTCAATGTAATGTTTCAATTCAAGGATGGCTGGCTTAATGGTTCAGCCTACACATCCACCACCACAGCAAGTGTTGCATTTCTAACACAATTAATGCAAGATTTACATTTAATGGTTGTGTGTTCTGTGTTCAGTCTGAAACTGTTAACCATGATGTGAGAATCTTCAATGTCTGCCATACGTGGTCTGCTATTGGTTGTGTTGCTAGAATAGAGGACATAATTTAGAATATTTTTGTCACTATAACCAGCACAATAATGCAATACTAATAAAAGTACAAAATGAATAAACTACAAATAAATAAAAACTATAAATAAATACAAAGGACAAATTCACAACAACCCACACTGACAAACTTAGACATTATTGCAGAAAACAGCAACTTTGTTTTTGTGGGATAGAAGCTGTGTGTGAATCTGTTTGTCTTAGTTCTGATGGGTATGTACAGCCTGCCTTACAGTAATAGCTCAAACAGGGAGTGACCAGGGTGTGAAGTGATTGTATTAGCCGTTTAGCTGATGGAGAAGTTCATAGGAAGTTTGAAAGTTACGGCACCTCTTATCTGCACAAGTGCCAGCTTGGTGTTGATGCTGGTTCACATTGTCGGAAAGGGAGTCAATATGGCGCACAATCCTATTTTTCGTAACAAATGTCATGTCAAGATGGCGGTGAAGGTCTTACGTATGTGAAATGCAGTGAATTACAGTAGGGCTGCTTTGTGTTGAAGAATTGCAATACCAGCTGCTCTAGAGTAAGATGTGTAGAATTGCCATCACATTTTAACATGGCTGCAAGATCATGATTGTGTGTCCTCGTTCTCTTAGCCATTAGTAGTATGTTTTCATGAATGGTCATGCATGTGTTTTCAAAATGCTTCCGACAGTTGAGACTAAAGGATGTAGGCAAATTACTATCAGTACACATATTGTGGATATCTTAAGCCTGGCTATACCCGACGGCTCAAAATGTTACTTAGTCAAATCTTGAATTTTTTTGTTAAAAGAAAGCTAGCATGTTTTTGTACCATATGATAAATGCTTCCTGATTCACTTTCACCACCTGATGACCGTTTCCAAATGGCTCAAAACCCAGGAGCCAACAGCTTATCTGGCATGTGGGCTCAATATGACTCAGGTGTTGTGTCTGTGTAATTGTTTATGGCTAAACTATGGACCTGAATTTTCCTTGGGATTGAGTGGACTGCTGCATAGAGGTTTGGTATGTATGGCCATGTATTGATCCTCAAAGTTACCCTTAGATAGGCTATGAGTGATTTTGAAAAGATAGTTGCCAAGCATGTGATTGGCCAAGGACAAAAAAAGCAGGAAAATATGTAGACCCATAATGCGACCCATATATGCTGTGGTATGGTGCGGCAACGACGCGGTGCGGGAACAGTGCAGCCACTATACACAGTAACCTCATTTTAACACTTTTAATGAAAAATGTAATGTGTATATGTGCATATTTTAGCCAATAAACAAACTGCAGTACACATTAAGTTATCACCAACATACTGACATTGTTGTTATGCAGCATGTATGATAATGTGCTATGCAGCCAAGATAAACTTTTTTATTATTATAGTCCTTCATCATTATCAATGTTGATATTATTACAATGTCTTCAGTAAAATGCCTCAAATGTAGCAAGTTGTCAAGTTGTAGGCATCAAAGATTCTAGTGCTGTCCACCAGAAGGCAGTGTATGAGTCCGTTACTATGGTTACATGAACATGAAATTCGGTAGGCCTGTAAGATCAGTATTCTGTTTAAAACGGTTTTAAAAAGATCCTGAATAACAGCCTACATGTGTGGAAGAGTATTGGAAGTGCATACCGGAAGATTCCTTAACACATATGTTATGTAACGTTGTATGTTATGTAACGTTGCCTACAAAGTTGTATCGTGCCATCATTCCATTTTAAACTGGAATATTCCCTACATTTAAAATGAGTCAGGATCAATAGACTATACACAGACTAAAGGTTTAGTATGCGGCTGTTAAAATTGAGAAAACAAGCTATTCAGTGTTGGAGTGAAGGAATACAGAATCAATTGAAGTCAGGACGCAATACGACCACGCAGTTCACATTCCAATAGAAAGAGTTTGCATGATCTCACTACAGAAGCACAGCTGACCAAGAATAGCCTTGCTAATGAGCTCGAGATTAACAAATAAAAAAACTCGGAGTGAGTTTAAAAGCAAACGCATTAGCAAAAAATAATACCCATAACAGATTTGAATATTAGGCTTTTTTATTATTCGAATTATACGACGTTCGGTGTCAAAGCCCAAGTTCAGGCAAGTTCATCATCAATTGCATTAAGCAACAGAGACGACGCAGAAAACGTTAGCAGAAACTATGGCGCTCAGAAGATAATTTGATAGGCTAAATTATGGATATGATACAAAGTCATTTCGCTGGTCTGCGCTCAATGTGAAGGCATTCCTTAGGCCTACTTCAGAGACGGGCAGTCTGCGTGTAGAATTATAGATGGGCTCTACGCTTCTGAAGGATGTGCTCGCAAAGCTCCAACTGGAGAGCAAGTACCAAACTAGCCATAGCGTTGTAATTGATACAACAATAAAAAAAATCATATGTATCCTAATGCAATAGCAGATTCTGCCTACCGGCAATAAATAAAGGCCTGCGTAAAATTAATAAGGCCTGGGCTTTGGGTAGCCTATTCTAAGTAAATAAAAGCCCGGTCCATATAATTTCAAGAAATACGTTAGGCAAGCTATTTCTCACTCAGTTCAATCTTGGACATATGAGATAATAGACATGCAAACAACTACATGGAAACAATATTAGCATAGGCCTACCTAGACCAAAAGACATTGTAGCCTACTTGACACAGGAGTAGGGCTGATACAAGACTGCTGCATGCATTCCAACAACTTCTAACGTGGTTCCATTTAACATTACTTGACTCCGGTCACATAAATGTTACTCTCGCGTTATGCATTTTGGGCGGGCTTTCTTTTTCATTATTGATACATTATTACAGTTTATAATCAATTATGCGTGTAGCTGCACATCCCTGGCGAGATTTGATTTTGATTGGCTAATAGGTTTGTCACTCAAATGTCAGAGGCGGGGAAAAAACCTCAGACTCCTGAGGTTAGGTTATTGCGGGAGTTAAAACCTCAATATCGATGCGATAAAGGTTAATCGTGCAGCCCTAGGTTGCTTATACTTAAGAAATCCAATTTGGTTTACATGATTACGTAATTTGGTCAAATTATTTTTTTGAAGTTTGCAGGTTCACAAACTTGTCCTGCACAGGCACAAATATGAAGATCTAAATAAACCCAATTAAGGTGTATACATGTCTCTAAAAAAAAGTCATTGATATTATTGATAATCTCATGAATACACTCATTCGCAATACTGTCCTAACAGTACTGTGTGTTTAGTGTGCTGGTGTGCTGCCTGTAAGCATTTGCTTACTGTGCTAGTCTCAAATGACACATCAAGTGCTGAGAGTTTGCTACTGGTTCTGTATTGCAAATGCCTGGAGAGTAACTACACAGCTTGTCAGGCCCAAATGACACTTACAGATAGATAGATAGCGATACTTTATCCCGAAGGAAATTGAGGTGTACTTTTTACTTTACTTTATGTAAAAATGATCTGGTTAACACATAATGGATATTTCTCTAAAATGTGTGTTAATATCCTTTCAAGCTGGAGGATTTACATTAAATTAACTTTTTTACATGAAAGAAATTCCAGACTACCTTCATGTTAAATATGAATGTGTAATAGTTTTGGATTTAATGGTAGATTCAAAACAGAAATATGACTAGGCACTCTGATTTGATTTCAGTAAAAAGTATTTAGTGTAAGTTTGTGTTTTCTTTTTGTAATAAATGCATTCACCTTAACAATTTGCATTACAATTACAGCTAATTTACAATTGCAACTAAGTCTGCAAATGAAGGGGTCTCTCAACATTGTGTCTGTCTTTGTGCATCCATCCTTCTCCTTGACTGGCTTCAGGCACTGAGTGGATTTGAGTGTGAAATCTTGGCCCCCTGCATGTAGCTTTGTGCAATCCTTCTGTCGGGTCTCTCTCGCTGTGTGAGAGGCACAAGGGCTTTGTGGATCCTGAGCAGTGCAACATTGCTCCCCTACTGACCATGAGGGGAATAGCACGCTTCGGGCTCACTTTTTCTCAGATTTGGCCTCTCTGTGTTGTGTTAGACTTGTCTCTTAAGATGCTGTTGGAGAACATTAAGCTGGTACTCCTGAGAATGCCCAAAAGTTAGGCCCTCGCCTTCCGTGGTGTATCAGTGATGCATGTTTTTAAGCGATGATGATCCTCTAAGTGGCGCACGCTCCATCCTAAATCCTCAATTTTAAGCTGTTCATGCGTTAGCGGATTATGTGATTTGCCCACCCCGACCCAAAAAAATATATATATATTTGTAATAATCCCTGTCAATTTCTTCATTGATACAGTGTATGGGAACTTTATTTTTCTAACGGGTTGCATTATCATTACCGTGCTTCTGTGTTATGTAATGCCTTACTGAGTACATTTTTCTCTTGCTCCTTCAGGTCATATGCAACTGATACTTCAGCCACTGGTCTGTGTGTCTTCTAACAGCTGGCAGAACTTAACTAGTTGAGTTGTTTCAGAAGATGTTAAAGAAATGCTAGCAGCACCAGAATTGCAAACGGAGTTTCATTATCCTCAGTAAGTATCTGGCCCACTTTTGAGAGCTTTCTCTCACAAACCCCCAAGTTTAAGACGCCCTTAATGAGAGAACCACTTCTGTCTTTACAGGGACACGGATACACGCTTTTCCTCAGACACCGACTTCGATGATCCTGATGGCAGGATTGCGGTCCAAGGCAAGGGGAAGGTATGTACCAGACCTCCAGGCGTCTCTCTGACTCCTCTCTCATGTGTTCTAGCCCCCATGCTGGGACCCTGAGAATGCTGCCGCTGTGGGAAGACTTTGGAATTTGCCATTACTGGCCACTTCCCCTTGCATTCGCAACCTACTTCTCCTTATTTCGCCCGACTTCAGAAAGGGCCTGTCTGATAAGACGGACCGGGTCTCGACATAGCTGATTTACTCGTGCGATTACTGATGCAGTGGTTGCGGCAGCGGGTTGAGCTTTACGTTTCTCTTCTCCTCCCTCGTTCCCTCCACAGACCAAGAAGGGGAAGAAGGGCCCCGGGGAGAAGGGCAAAGGTGGACTTGGAGGCAAGGGGGGCAGTCTCGGCCGCATGAATGGCCACCACCAGGAGAACGGCATGGAGAACATGATGCTCTTCGAGGTGGTGCGTCTGGGCAAGAGCGCAATGCAGGTCAGTGTAGTGTTTGCGGTGCTAGCACTTAGCTGCTAATGGCTTCAATACTGCCTGTGGAAAATATTGTTATGAGTCATTTTTGTTTGTCACTTAGAATAGCTCTGGCATGAAAATCAGCATATGTTATAAACACTGTGATGCTTGCATGGGATAGGCTATAGCGTCTGTTGTAATCACTGAAACTATGTCTAGATGTATTGTATCTGTCAATTGATTCAATTATGTTTATTGTGATCTGCGATTCTCTGATAAATTGGCTTCCACTAACCTCATCTGCCCTGTACTGATCTTCAAATTGTGCTTTCTCACAGTCCGTCGTTGATGACTGGATCGAGTCATATAAGCACGACCGGGACATTGCCCTCCTTGACCTGATCAACTTCTTCATACAGTGCTCAGGGTGTAAAGGTGAGACGCTGTGACTGTGACTGTAGTAGATCATCTTAGGTTCTCTTCCATTATTTGCTCCACGTCTCTAAACACAAGCAAAGGCTGTGATAAGGCTCTTTGATCAGTCCTGATTTAATTGTGTGTGTGTGTGTGTGTGTGTGTGTGTGTGTGCGTGTGTGTGTGTGTGTGTAATCAACACTACAACAATGTTCAATATCCCTTTGTCTGATTTCTACCATAGGTGTGGTCAGCAGCGAAATGTTTCGGCATATGCAGAACTCGGAGATCATCCGCAAGATGACGGAGGAGTTTGATGAGGTACCTCACCGACTCCTCCCACAACACCTGCACGCACATGAATGAGAGCTGGACACACACACACACATGAATTTCATGCCATGAATTTACTGATTTAGTTCTATACTCATAGACTCAAAAAGCAAAACATTAATTGTGCACTGACTGAATAAGTAAAACATCACTGTACGCTCAGTCTGAAGATGTTATACATGATTACTGTTTACATTACTAAACCCTAAAAGTTCCTTCATTCAAGAAGCAATACATTGCCACCATACTTTCAATCAAGAAGTAGTACTGTTTATGATAAAATGACACCACGTTGACAAACATGTCAAACACGTCTATGCGGCAAACCACACACTCAAGACACAGTGAAGCAAGAGCAAGGGGCCATGATGGGGAATGTGTTTAGAGATCCACCTAAAGCCTTTCTGTTGTGCCTTCTCCAGGACAGCGGCGACTACCCCTTGACCATGACGGGGCCGCAGTGGAAGAAGTTCAAGACGAGCTTCTGCGAGTTCATCGGTGTGCTGGTGCGGCAGTGCCAGTACAGCATCATCTACGACGAGTACATGATGGACACGGTCATCTCGCTACTCACTGGCCTCTCCGACTCGCAGGTCCGTGCCTTCAGGCACACCAGCACACTCGCAGGTCAGTCTCTCACCACCAAACTCTAAACTCACCAAACACAACAAGTAACATGGGGGGGGGGGGGGGGGGGGGGGCTGTTGGTTGGGTTCTTGTTTTGGCATATTGAATGTTGTAATTCCTTTATTTGTTTCTTTAGCTGTAATATTATCTGTAGTGTTTAGTTATTGTTGGTGATGGTGTGATGTTGTAACAGTTAACTGTTGTGTGTGTGTGTATATATAAATAGGCTGACATGACTAATTAAAATCCCTGATCCCTGTTGCTGTCTGTGGTTGATGTGCAGCCATGAAGCTGATGACTGCTCTAGTGAATGTGGCGTTGAACCTGAGTATTAACATGGACAACACTCAGCGCCAGTATGAGGCCGAGCGCAACAAAATGATCGGCAAACGCGCCAACGAGCGGCTGGAGATGCTACTGCAGAAGCGCAAAGAGGTGAGTGGAGTCTCTCTCTCTCTCATATAATCTCTCTCTTACTTTATCTCTCACTCCTGGACTGGTATGTCCTCTCCTGAATTCTGTTAGATTTAATTTAGCTATATCTACGTATACATACTGTACTTGGTTATTATACTTGTCAACTCCTAACAGTAGTTGGCTAGGCTGTGTCTTCCGTCAGTTTTCCACTCTTGCTCTACTGAATGAGTGGTTGTGTTTGATACCTCTCTCCACTCCGGCTCCACCAAACGAGTAGTTTATGTCTACTCTCTGTGTGATAATCTGTCGGACTGTAAATACAAGAGGCTTCCAGTGTTTCAGACTTGGTGCTCTCGCTCTCTCTCTGTGGAGGAGCCCCTAGTGTGATGGTTCATTAGCCACCGATGTCGTCGTGTTTAGGCGCTGGGCTGCTGGACCGAGCAATGGTGGCTAGGTGCAGCTTGCTGGAGCAGGCTCTGGTAATTAACCTGAGTGGGTTTATGCAGTGCCAGGCCCTGCAGAAACACCATCTGCCTGCGTGCCTAGAGAGTCAAGTGTAGCGGAGTGGCACCTCTGGAGCATGGGGGTCTGACTCTAGTGCTTGCCAATTAAGGGTGCTGTGACAAGAGCAGTTAAGCTGCTGGACCTATTTACTGTGTTTGTGTATTTATTGTTCAGAATGTCTTTTAGAGCTGCTGGATGGGGATCTTTCTCATTGACAAACTGTGTTCTCTTTCTTTGTAGCTTCAAGAAAATCAGGACGAAATTGAAAACATGATGAATGCAATTTTCAAAGGTGTCTTCATCCACCGATACAGGTACTCATGAGCTTGTTTTTGCATTGAATGCTTGAGCTTGCTCTTGTTCAGTGGAACGTAACCTTGTCTTCCTGTCCATTCCAGGGACTCCATCGCTGAGATCCGAGCCATCTGCATCGAGGAGATTGGTGTGTGGATGAAGATGTACAGTGACGCCTTCCTCAACGACAGCTACCTGAAGTATGTGGGTTGGACCTTGCATGACAAGGTAAGCTGGCCTTGCAAATAAACAGTGAAAGGTCCTCTTCTGTGTAAACATAAAGAACCCATACAGCTATGATCAGGATGGTAACTGTAATGTAAAAAAATGTGCACATGTGTCAATCGTTTGGTTGCATGTTGTCCTCGTAACATTCTTGTTTATTTAGTAAAACCGAAAAGAAAAGGGTTGAAAAGTAACTGTAATGTAGAATTTGTTGATGCAGGCACATTTGATTGCCCTCCGTAAGGCATTGTGTCTTAATTGGTCGTTGTGTGTGTGCTCTGCTCCTGTGCAGCAAGGGGAGGTGCGGCTCAAGTGCCTCACAGCCCTGCAGGGTCTCTACTACAACCGTGAGCTCAACACCAAGCTGGAGCTCTTCACCAGCCGCTTCAAGGTGAGCTCCATCTGTCTCCATCTGTCTCTCTCTCTCACACTCTGACTCTCACTCTCACTCTCTCCCCCTCATTCTGTGTCCTACTCCCTCTCCTTCCCTCTCTCCTTTTGTCCTGGCTTAGTGAAGTGTAATGTGCTGGCCCTGGTGCGAATGGGTCCTGTGTAAGACAATGTCTTGTGCAATGTCTCCCCACCGCAGGACCGGATTGTATCCATGACGCTGGACAAGGAGTATGATGTCGCCGTGCAAGCAATAAAACTGCTCACTCTCGTGTTGCAGTACGTTGTTCACCAACAATACATCAATTTATAATTAAGTTGTAAAATCTACACCATGTTCTAACTGCAAGCAAGCATAATATTGTTGGGTAGCATTGACTGTTTCCTGTATACAGTAAGTGCGTCAATGTGGCATTCTATTCTTAGAGATTCTTCATTCACTCTAGCTTAGTGCAACATGAACAACAGAAATGGTTAAAAGTCAGACAGCGTTGCATTACGCAGCAGTGTGTCACATTACATTCTGTTAGGATATTTCAATTGTAAATCAAACATTTGCCTGCTAACATTGAGTGATGATGCTTGCAGTCAGAACACTGTGTTAGATCTACTTCTAACTTCTTGAGGTAAACGGCGTGTGTGTTTGTGTGACATAACAGTAGCAGCGATGAAGTCCTCACCCCCGAGGACTGCGAGAGCGTCTACCACCTGGTGTACTCCGCTCACCGACCGGTTGCTGTGGCAGCTGGAGAATTCCTCTACAAAAAGTAGGTGCACTGTTCCCCAGCACTCCACCATTCCCTTGCATCCCTAACCCCCAACCAAAGCCCCAAACCTCTGCACCTGCTCCCTAGGGAGCCGGAGAGGTTGTGGTTTTGGTGCTGCTAAAGGTATGAAGAGTAGACAGGAAGTCAGGCAGCAGGGGAGGAGAAGGAGGAGCAGAGGCAAAGGAAATGAGCTAAGTGGAGATGAGACTGAAGTGAGCTGCTGGTGCATGAGGCAGACTCCCCACCGAGCGCACCTCTGGGACTGAACCAATCCATCTCTGTTTGGCTGCCTGCTGGAACAACCTGAAGCACGGCTAGACAAGAGACCGCCTAGTGTTTTGTTTCTGTGTTAAATGCAACCGTTTGCTGATTGGCTGTCTGTTGTTGGATGGCGCAGGCTCTTCAGTCACCGGGACCCCGAGGACGACAGCATGCCCAAGAGGCGAGGACGCCAGAGCCTGAACGCCACCCTCCTCAAAACCACCGTCTTCTTCTTCCTGGAGAGCGAGGTGAGCGGGCCTCGTCCCATTTCCCACAATACCTTTCAGCTAGTCATCCTGCCACACTTGGTTGACATCACACTTTTGTGAACATTCCAATACTTTGATAAAGAGTAGTCGTGTTTTAATCGTTGATTAATGATTTTGTGTGTGTGTGTGTGTGTGCCAAAATATCAGCCACTAATAATGAAGTGATATGTAAAGCAAGCGCAAAGAATCTAGTAAAGTACTGCTCAATTTCTGCAATATTCGGTGGTTTATTAATTTGGAAACAGATGTCATATCTACCCATAGTCAGTAAAGTGCAGGCCTTCCATGTTTGACCACATCTGCCCAAACCTGCAGCACATTTCCATTACAGTTTGGACCTGTAATTCTTTCCCTGTGGTGAAATCCGAATAAAAGTGTGAAATGTTTTATGTTTATGTGACTTGTGCCATGCTTGTTTGATGTCACACTCCAGTGCATTGATAAACAGTAGCCGTGTGTCAATTGTGATTGTGTGTGCGTGTGCGTATGTATATGTGACTTGTGGCGGTGGTTTTGCTCTGCAGCTGCACGAGCATGCGGCCTACCTGGTGGACAGCATGTGGGACTGTGCCGCCGACCTGCTGAAGGACTGGGAGTGCATGATCAGCCTGCTGCTGGACGAGACCCTGCCAGGGGAGGAAGGTAAGATGTCATACTGTGTCTACCCATAGTCAGTAAAGTGAAGGACTGATCAGTTGAAAAAGTATTCCATATTTGACCACATCTGCCCAAACCTGCATCATATTTCCATTACTGTTTGGACCTGTAATTTCTTACCTCACCATTGCCCCACCATTATTATCTCACCATTGCTTCACCGTTATTGCCTCATCAGAACCTGTGTTCTAAGATATTTTTTTTTTCTTTGAGGTGTTTTTGCTTATAATCAGATAGGACAGTATAGAGAATGACAGAAAACAAGTGGGGGAGATAGATTGGGTAAGATCAGGAAATGACCTTGGGTCAGACCCGAACCCAGGTCCCCAGATTTCACACGGACATGCTGTTTTGACCTCCTGGCTCGATTTCAATTGTTTCCCTATGGTGCGTCTTTGAAAAAGTTCCACTGCTGCGACGCTTTCGGCTTTTTTTGTCACTTGCATCTCCTTACGCGGGGCTTCTAAAAATGCGAGGTGCTCAGAGTTGAAAGTGGTTGAAGTTTTGAGGTTGCGTTTTTATTAACAATGGCCGATGCGTAGCAACGTTTATGCTCTTAACGGCAACGCTTTGCAAACTGCAAGTTTTTGGAATGGTTGCAACCCAGTAGGCTTTTTTTGAGGTGAAAAGCGTGTTTCGTGCGAATGGTCCCTTAGCCAGGTCCCTCAGAAAAATTATTACTGTGATATGAAAATCCTTTGTTGACTGACTGTTTTTGTGTGTGTGTGTTTGTGTGTGTGCGCGCCCAGCTCTGACGGACAGGCAGGAAACGGCGCTGATCGAAATCATGCTGTGCACCATCCGTCAGGCTGCCGAGTGCCACCCGCCTGTCGGTCGCGGCACAGGGAAGAGGGTGAGAACTACCGGCGTCTGTAATTAATTACAACGCAGCACGAGGGGAAGTCTTATCTGTCGTCTGACTTTTGTCTCGTTTGTCTGTGTGGCACGTTCTCAGGTGCTGACGGCCAAGGAAAAAAAAACCCAGCTGGATGACAGGACGAGAATGACCGAGCTCTTTGCTGTCGCCCTGCCCCCTTTGCTGGCTAAGGTCAGTGAGACTCTCTGCTGGTAACACCTGTGCTATGCTATGCTATGTGCTGTGCTATGCCATGTGCTGTGCTACATGCTCTTACTACATGCTATATGCTCTGTAACCTAACCTCCCCTGGGCCTTGGTTTGGTACAGTACTCCGTGGATGCAGAGAAGGTGACCAACCTGCTGCAGCTACCGCAGTTCTTTGACCTGGAGATTTACACCACGGGGAGGCTGGAGAAGGTCAGTGTGATTTGTGATTTTTTTATTCTCTTCTTGAAGTGGGCAGATCTCGTTTTGAGGGGTTGTGCAATAATTCGTTTTTACGATGGGAATTAAATGGCCCAGTCATGAAGATGCTGTCATGAGCACTCCAGGCTGTAAAGTTGTGGTTAGGCTTTAGTGCTTGGAGCTTTGGAGTGACATTGACACTGTTGGCTGCTACCACCCCTCTCTAGCACCTGGAGGCGCTGCTGAGACAAATCAGGGAGATTGTGGAGAAGCACACGGACACGGACGTCCTGGAGGCCTGCTCCAAGACCTTCCACGCGCTGTGCAACGAGGAGTACACCATCTTCAACCGCGTGGACATCGCCCGCAGCCAGCTCCTGGACGAGCAGGTGGACAAGTTCAGCCGGCTGCTGGAGGACTTCCTGCAGGAGGTGAGTGGGGACGCCAGCGCTGCTCCACAATGAGCCAGAGGAAAGACGTAGTAGTAACTGTCACTGAGTATGTGAAGGTAATGGGGATAGTCAGGTTTATTTCTTATGCTTTCCACATTATCTCCTGTAGGCTGTGTTGTCCGTCAAGTGGAGGTTAATGACGTAGATTCGTAACATGGAGAAACAAAATGAATTGATGTATTTAGTTTGTTTTATGCTGCAAAGAGTGATCTCCCGACCGGGCTACTCATACTGATCTCGCCTCACAGGGAGAAGACCTAGATGACGATGATGCCTACCAGGTGTTGTCCACACTTAAGAGGATCACTGCTTTCCATAAGTAAGGGACATTGCTTGGTTGGATACATTGTCTGTACTATTACAGTCGTAGAAATTAAAAGAACCATTGTGTATAATTGTTCTTCTCCTCTTCCATCAGTGCTCACGACCTTTCCAAATGGGACCTGTTCACCAGCAATTATAAGTTACTGAACTCAGGCATTGAGAACGGGGATATGCCTGAACAGGTGAGCTTGGCTCTGCATCTGTAATTCTAAACCATCTAAACCTGTTTGTTCTGTTGAGTCTAATCTGTCTCTCTCTCTCTGTCCTTCTCCCTCAAGATTGTAATTCATGCACTCCAGTGCACCCACTATGTGATCCTGTGGCACTTAGCCAAGGTCTCTGATGGCCTGTCCAAAAAGGTGAGTGTCCACCTGCACCTCAGTTTTATTTCATTTATTAGATATTATATATATTGTAATTTTGACTGTCCTACTGTTCGGCTGTTCTTGAAAAAAAAAATTAATCTTTTTTTTTTTTTAATCTATCAGGAGGACATGGTGACCCTGAGGAAACAGATGAGGGCCTTCTGCCTAATGTGTCAGCGCTACCTGACCAACGTCAACACGGCAGTCAAAGAACAGGTGTGCAGAGCTGTCTGAGTGTCTGGGGCGCTGCAATTGTGTGGCAAGTTTGCAAATGAGAAGTCCACCTTGCAGGAATTAATTTTTTGCTACCCCCCTTCCCACTGTTCTCCATACACAAACATAGGCTTATATTATAGGCACAATTTGGTTTGTATTATACATTACATCAAATCATGCCTTTAAAATCTTCTTTCTCCCTCTCTGTCTGTCTCTTTCCCTCTCTGACCCCCCCCCCTTCAGGCCTTCACCATCTTGTGTGATGTGCTGATGATCTTCAGTCACCAGATCATGTCTGGGGGTCGCGAGGCCCTGGAGCCTCTGGTCTACAGTCCTGACTCCTCCCTCCAATCAGAGTTGCTCAGCTTCATCCTGGACCACGTCTTCATTGACCAGGATGACGACGGCAGCACCGGTGCGTACTCTATTCCTTTCTGTGTGTGTGTGTGTGTGTAAACCTCACCGTCTGTGGTGTTAATCTCCAGATGGGTTTAAGAGGGTTAAGTTAATGGGATCAGAGGGTTCCGATCACTTGGCAAAGCCTCGGCAGGCCCTGAGCTGACGAGTCTTCCCAGAAGAGCTTGGCGGAAGGACTTTGTGTGTGTGTTTATGTTGCAGCCAGCTCTAAACTCTAGCCTCTCGAGCTGTTTTGTCAACAAGGTTTGGTGGGACAGTAGGGAGGGGGGTTCTAAATAAAGCTCACCACTAGGGGGAGACAGATTGCCCATTCGGGGAATCTCCAGGCCATTGGCAGAACTGATGCTTTTCTGCCTGTCCTGTGGTGTATTGGGCAGATGGACAACAAGATGATGAAGCTGGGAAGATTGAGGCCCTGCACAAGAGGAGGAACCTCCTGGCCGCCTACTGCAAGCTCATAATCTACAACGTGGTGGAGATGAACACTGGAGCTGATATATTCAAGCAGTACATGAGGGTATGTGTCTTACTCTACCCCTTCACTGTTTTAAAAAAGTCAATTATATTTTTCCACAGTTATATTCATCCACTCCCGTACTTACCTCCTGCCCTCTGGTTTTAGTATTATAACGACTATGGAGACATCATCAAGGAGACGATGAGCAAGACGAGACAGATTGACAAGATCCAGTGTGCCAAGACACTCATCTTGAGCTTGCAGCAGGTACGTGTCCCAAGCTGGACATTTAGTCACAGATAGAACTACACACATCTACTGTGAGTGTCCAACTATGTAGACCCAATCACATTCACTGTGAGTGGCCAAGTATGTAAACCCAAACACATCTACTGTGAGTGTCCAACTATGTAGACCCAATGACATTCACTGTGAGTGGCCTGTTACAAAGAGTCACACACATCCACTGAGAGTATCTCGCGATGTAGATCCAATCACACATCCACAGTGAGTATCATCAGAGTTCTTGAACTCCTTTAACCCCTTGTACTCCTTTTTTTTGCAGCTGTTTAATGAGATGGTGTCGGAGCTGGGCCACAACTTTGAGCGCTCGTCCTCGGCCTTCTGTGGAATCAAGGAGCTGGCGCGTCGTTTCTCCCTCACTTTTGGCCTGGACCAGCTCAAGACCAGGGAGGCAATCGCCATGCTGCACAAGTCAGTATTTGCCGCCATGTCTATCTCCTGACAACAATGTCTGTTTAGATAGCTATTTATGCTGATGGTTCCAATTCCATTAATTAAAATTCTGCTCTAAATTTGATATTCTAGTTTGTACAAATATCTCACTGTGCTTTAATTGTGCTTACTGAAAAGGGAATGTTGAACATTGGCTTTTTTTTAGTAAAGCAAGGCAAATGATTCGGATAATTTTTGTTACATGAAATCATTCAAAGTCATGAAATGCCCGCAAATACCCACATTTGATAGACTTGTGTTCATGAGTCGTGTTGAGGGGCTGGGGTTTACTTTGTATCAGGCTCATTTAAAGCCTTTATGTGTAGGATTTATCTTCTATTTATCTTCGTCTTTTATTAAAAATATATTTTTTATTTTAAAAATATAATGTAAAACGATAGTAATTACCTCCATGAATAAATTGTACTGTTCCCGTAAACTTGGTAATTTTCATTTATTTATAGATGTGGCTGGGTACCAAATGAGAATATCCATTTTGTGCCACCATTTTCAAAATGAGGACCATGGGAAATGAGGACCGTGGGAAGGGGAGGGCTAATACATTTTATTCAAACGTATGCAGTATACCACCTCGCCGATAGATGGGAGAAATTCTCATACGAAAAAAATAAAACTTACACAGGGGGTTTAAGATGAGCAAATGGGCATTAAAAAAATCTGTACCTATACTTTTGTTGGCAAGCGAAGTAGCCAGTTTTGGTGGTTCCCCCTTCGGCCCACTGTACATTGAGGAGTTGCCATGTTAGCGTATGGTACTGTGATGGTCCCTTTGAAGTGAAAGATTGCGTGAAATGCCAATTCCTTACACTTTGAAACGGTAACCAGAAACCTGACACTGGTCAATAACGCCTGGCTTGCAATAAATGTAAGTGGATTCAGGTTGTCTTGAAGTCGCGGTTGACTTTTCCTAAATCCTTTGAATCAACCTTTAGCTCTCCTTAACAAAGTCCCAAAAGGAGATCATAGAGATTATTCGTAAAAGGCCTTAAGAATTGCTTACCTTGTCCAAAGCCTGGTTTACCAGATGTTCTCTCTGGGGCACCAAAAGTGTCTAGAGCATGTTCTAAAGCACAAAGGTCATTTAGCTTTAATCGAAAAAAGGTGTTTTATTTATTGATTTATTTAGCTGTGCATTTTCCTCTTTGTAAACTGTATTAATGGTACAAATTGAAGCTCCTCTGACCTCTGCCTGTCTTGACCTTCCTCAAACCCCCCCCCCCCCTTCCTAGGGACGGTATAGAGTTTGCCTTCAAGGAGCCCAGTCATCAGGGCGAGGGAAATCCTCCAGCCAACCTGGCCTTCCTGGACATCCTCAGCGAGTTCTCCTCCAAGCTCATGAGGCAGGACAAGAGGACTGTGTAAGTTCACTATTCAGAGTCAGGACTCGCCTACTAGTTGGAGGTCTGATTGAGGATCTTGATTTCCTCTCTTCCTTTCTTTCTTTGTCTTTCTTTCATCTCTTTCTTTCTTTCTTCCCTTCCTTTCCTCCCTCCCCTCCTCTTCCCTTCATTCCTTCCTTCCTAATGGGCTCATTTCCTCCCGTGTGTGTTGTCCGCAGGCACATGTACCTGGAGCGCTTCATGACCTTCCAGATGACGCTGCAGAGGGAGGACTGCTGGCTGCCGCTCATCTCCTACAGGAACTCGCTGCAGGCAGGCGGCGACGACGACACCATGTCGGTGGTCAGCGGCATCAGCAGCCGCGGCTCCTCGGTCAGGAGCAAGAAGGCTAAACCTGCAACTGGCAAGAGGAAACTGCCTGAAGGTGAGGTCTCATTCACTTGCTTTTTATTCAATTCAATTTTATTTGTATAGCGCATTTTACAAAAGACATGTCTCATAGCACTTTACAACAAAGAGCACCAATGAGCAACATACTTCCTAGCAGACGGATACAAAGTAACACAGTCATAATGTGGGCTCTGGGAATCAAGCCTGAACCACCACTCTGCCACTGTGCACCCAGATATGAGATTCAAAGCTGCAACCCATTGGTAGACCAAATTGCTGATGGAATTGTGCTATTTTACATACTGCTTACAGCCTTGGATGTTTTTTGGTTCATACTGAGAAAATGAAATGTGTGCTTTATTGAATGGTTGCTATAATTTCAGTAAACAAGCACACTTTCTCTTGATTTCCCCGTTTCTGCTGTATGCAGTATGTCCTGTCAGTCAAGAGTTTGCTGTTTATGTAGCATAACTGAAATGAATCTATAATTGTATTTTTGTGCCAAATGATTAGGTGTAGTGGATAATAAATTGTCTGTCTGGGTGTGTGTGTGCGTGTCTGCAGAGGAGAGCAGCAGCAGTAGCAGTGACATGTGGCTGAGCCGTGAGCAGACTATGCAGACGCCCGTCATGCTGCCCTCTCCGCACCTCACCTCCACGGCCATGCGCGACCCCAAGCGCATGCGGCCCGAGGACAGCTACCTGGGCGTGTATGGCATGGCGCCCGACCAGTCGCAGCAGCCGCCCACCCCTCAGCCCCAGCAGCCGCCGCCGCCACCGCAGCAGCAGCCCCCCACGCCCCAGCCGCACCCCCACCCGCAGACCCCTCAGCCCCAGCACCACCACCAGACCCCCATGGACTACAAGTACGACAACCTACACCACATTACCGTGCTTTTCGCTTTTTCATCCAGGAAAAAGGGGTTTTATGTCAAGGGTCAGATATACGTTACACTTGCCATGTTTTAATGGTCCTTGTTTTATATGTATTTAAATATGTTTGGGTTTTTTTTTTGTTTTGTTTTTTTTTAAATGGTAGATGATTGTGCTCAAACCTTTTTACGTTTATTTGATATTTACATTTAATTGTTAAGACGTGGATGGAATGAATGTAATCGTAGAATATGTATACAATTGGGATGACTGGAGGGGTTGTGGGTGATGAGGTGAATGTAATCTCTCTCTTTCTCTGTGCGTGTGCGCGCGCGCGTGTGTGTGTGTGTGTGTGTGTGTGTGTGTGTGTGTGTGTGTGTGTCTACAGCACCCAGGTGTCCTGGATGCTGGCCCAGCGGCAGCAAGAGGAGGTGCGGCAGCAGCAGGAGCGTGCTATGAACTACGCCAAGCTCAGGAGCAATCTGCAGCACGCCATGTAAGCACACACACACACACTTTTGTCATGAGCAGCTGCGACACCAGCATAGCATAGACGGTTTCTTGTTTTGTAGTGTTGTAAGGAGATGGCTGAACTGTATATTGAAGTGTTTCCCAGTAATTGAGCTCAGTAGACCAAATTAAGACTGTCCCATATGGAATTGCCCTTTTGTGTGTGTGTGTGCAGTCGCCGAAACACAGGCCTCATGGAGGATGATGAGGAGCCGATCGTAGAGGATGTGATGATGTCATCGGAAGGTCGTATCGAGGACCTGAACGAGGGCATGGACTTTGACACCATGGATATTGATCTGGTATAGAGACAATGTTTTTAAATGGAGTGGATACATACTAAACATTAATATTCTGCTCACCTCACTGACTTTATCTAGAAGCAATAATTGCTCTGTGTGATTAATTGCTGTTCAATCATTTTGCTCTTTGTCTATTCCAGCCACCATCAAAAAATCGCCGGGAGAGGTCGGAGCTGAAGCCGGATTTTTTTGACCCAGCATCGATCATGGACGAGTCTGTAAGGAGCACTCATTTCCTGGGCTATGATGCTTTTCAGCGCTAATCTGTCACCACTAGATGGCACTAACCAGTCAGAGTTCTAACTGCAGGGCTGCTCTTACCCATAATGCACTGGTCCTAGTATTTTTCAAAAACATGCGATAAATACCATATGATGTAAGGAAAATTAAGAGCAAATTGGACCAATAAGAAAACTAATTACATATAGACGTAAAGATAGGCTTGCTTGGTAATACATAAAAAAAAAAAAGAAAAAAATACTGAATTTGAACATATTTTCTTTTGTAGGTCCTTGGAGTTTCCATGTTTTAAGATAATATTTGGAGGATGAAGAGACATTTTGTGAGCTTGTAGATGCAGTACAGATGTATTTTCTTAAAGAGAATATTTCTGATCTGGGCTCCATGGACTTCAGGGCATCATGAGACAGCGTGGCTCAGTGGGGGACTTGCTTAAAAAAACAAAACAAACAAAAAAAATCTGTCAGACAAAACAAATAAAAACATTTGCAGCCATTGGGTAAGCTTTCCCTGCAAGGTTATAAAATGGTGGCGGCCAGATTATGAAAGCTATGAAAAGTTGTATTTGTCTGCCACATTTGGATATAATAAATATACTTCAGAATGGAGCAAATGCCATCTTGTTTTAAGAAATAATTCATGAGGTTGCTCAGACTTGTGGTATTTCTTTAACAAAAAGAAAAAAATGAATGCGTCTTTTGTAACTTAAAGAATTTGTTTAATGTATAGCCCTTTTGTAATAGTAAGTAATCAGGTGTAAAGTAGTAATTTATAAGCTGGTTATTCATCATAGTCTGTATTGAGATTTTAACTGAGCTTTCCTTTATGTAAAATACTAGAGGATTACCTCTGGATCTATTTTGTGTTCGTTCTTTTTGTTTTATTCTTGATTTTTTTTCTTTTCTTTCGTGTTACCCTACCCTACCAATGCAGTGACACAGCCAACCCCTAGCAAACACTGAAAATGTGGTGCAATGTATTTGCCCCGTTAGCGTCAGTCTCAGAGAGAGTAACATTACAGGAAGAAACCTTGGAGTTTGAACAACCAAACACACCCAAAGACTTTAACAGTTTGCTTGTCCTTTCCTGGGAAAAGAAATGGTTACATTTTCAGTGGTGAGCTTTCCAATTGTGCCATTGTGTTGCTCCCAGCTAGAGCAAACCTGCGTTGTTTATTGACGAAGAAGAGAGAAAAAAAAAGAAAAAAAAAATCCTCAAATTCAGCTTATTAGAGTGTGGAGTAGGCATCACATTTTAAATAAATAATAAATATAAATTTGGTGCTGATTTTATAATTGTGTGTTATTTTTTTGTCTTGATTTTGAACACCAACCTAGAGGTCTTTTGAAATGTATGAGAATCTGTTTCAAGATGAAAGCATGTATAGTCATGCATCAAGGAAGATTTTTAAAGTTTGTATTTTATATTGTTTTTGTGTCTTTTCTCTATATGTTTTTGTCTTAAGAAGTCTGGGTTTATACTTTCTCTCCTAAATGTAAACATGACATTCAGCTTTAAGTTTTCCAAGAAAAAAAAAACTCTCCTAAAATATTTAATCAAGAGAAATTATGTCAATTAACATCTTATTTTAATGTACACTTTGAATTGCTTTGGCAGCTAAACAAAGCTAAACTATGACATTAACTTATAGTACATACTTGTACATTCTATAAAGTGTTTTGTCTAAGGTATATACTTTTTAATCATTCCATGCCTTGGCCTTAATACGCTTGTAAAAATGTTCTCAAGAACTGAGATCTTCCAATGTACTGAACTAATGTTGAACGTTTGGCTTATTGAACTCCTTTAAAATATCCCCTAAATTCATTTTAAAAGTGTACGGCAACAGAAAGTAAGACGTTTGTGTGGTTTAAGTGAATATTTGAGTAAGAGAGAGTGATAATGTTTGTGTTTTGTCACACCACTACATTGGCAGAACTGCTGATTTAGATTGTGTAAATATACATGCAGAAATATACATGCATTTTAACGTAAAGCTTTATTTTCAGATGTCTGTTTTCTTTGTTAACCGTTCTAAGTATGTTATTTACCCTCATACAGATGTACCCACACAATTTACCTATAGTTTCCTCCTCCTGTCATTCACTGTACTGTTTTTGATTTGTATCTGTCTGGAGACAGTAACTTTTTAAAATAAAACAAACTTCCTTTGTGCGACTAAGTACCAGGGATTGTTTTTAGTGTGTGTGTGTGTGTGTGTGTGTGTAATCACACCAACGTAAACCTACATCTATCATTCTGAGCATTACAAAAGATTGTGGGTAGACCTATTTAGCACAAGTGGATCTTTGATAAATTACTGTCTGCGAAATGTCTCACATATTGAGATGACTTGTCAGTGAGAGAAACGTTTCCATTTGAAATATTGAAATACAATATTGTATCAGTTGAAATAATTGTATATCAGCTGTCAAAACATTGCTAGGTAAAACAGACAAAACCGATGACATAGGTCAGAGCGTGAATTTTAAAAATGACTGATTTTCTAACACATAAATACTATGCAATAGCTTATAGTACGTGTTATGTCTGCAGACTCAGCTCCTCATCTTAAGTAGACTTTTAGATGCCCCCACAGTGAAAAGACTCCGGCTCCCATAATGCACTGTATTCGACTGTCGACTCCTTGACCCGGACCCGATGCACTGTGCTAAACATCCGGGCGAAGTGCGCTTTAGTAGGGGAAGATGGCGACGTTGATCCTCCCTACTGATTGGATCAAAAATTGGGAAAAATCAGGAAAAAATGATTTGTGAGTAGTTTCCTCTGTAACACTGTAGATCGTGCATGCAAGTCGTTGAAGCATTTGTTTTACATCAGGCTTGGCGTTTCGCAGAGCTTTCGCTGACTACCTTGAAGTTAACTGTACTTTCCTCATTGTGATCCAGTCCTAGCTCTTCCTTGTGGCCACCGAGCTAAATGCGAGGCTAATATTAGCGAGAACAGTTAACTCTAAGCCCTTAAATTATCATACTACATATAGACAAGCCATTAACCCTGGGCGTAATTAAACCCTTACATACTGACCCGCAAAGTAATAGACAAATGTTAAATTAAGCGTTTATAGTGAGCCAATTTACTCAAAACCTGGTCGGCTAAGTTATGAAGCTAGTTAGTTAGCTTGTGAGATGTTGGGAACGAGGGTGGAAAACATTGCGATTTAGCTAACTGCTAATTGAAGCTAAACTAACAGCAACAGTCAAAGACTGCAGGAATTCACTGTGATCATTCGGCTATCGCTAGTTACCTTACTTAACGGTGTGTTTGCATAATTGCATGTATTACATTAATATCCCAAAGTGAAAAACAAATCCAAGGGTTGGGGTCATTATACTACCAAATGTGTACTTCCAATTTAGATTCATTATCTGCTTAAGTGGACATAGATAAAAATGAATGGTAATTAACAGTTGGATGCTGGTGCCTTACCTTGGTTACTAACGTTAGCTGAGAGATGGCTGGTGTTAACAATGTTACGTTAGTGTTAGCTAGCGGTCTGGCCAATATTGCGTGAGTCCAGTACTGTTATGGATTAACATTATTCCGCTAAACTGTTGCTGCCGTGAACAGTATGAAGTTAATAAATAGGGTATTTACATTTGTAATTCGACTCATGACAGTCTAAACCAGTTATATTGAACTATACACCTCTCCAAAATGCTTAGAAGAAAAGGCAACAACACCGTGAAGTGACTTAGGAAAGGCTAAGTTACCTTAGCTTATCACACCATCGTGCTAACAGAACGTCATACATACAGACCAGCTAACGTTATGCGAACTGGTTTAATGATGATCTGATTTTGCGAAATAGTTTTTTATAACAGTTGTTGAGATGCTTGTTCAAGAAATCAAACCGTGGAAAATGTATTATTTAACCATAGTAAGGGAACATGGGAAACAAACATTGAAACACTATCAATAACGTTAGTTGGTTAACGCGTAGCTGAAACTAAAGGCCTGTGCCCTACTGTCATCTTAACGCTTTTTGGCGGTAACTTGCCTTTTTGACAGGACACGTTTTACAAGCGACGTCTAATAATAACATGAATCCCCGTAGTTGTTAAAAACTGTCGATACACGTGTGATGGAAGTTTGCTTCAGAAATTCTTTCAAGGTTACACAACGACTGGGACCGAAGGCGAGTCTTGTAAATGCTGCAATAATCATTGTGATAAGATTACAATTTATTGACAATATAGGGATAGGCCTCATAGGAACTACTATTGTTGTCATTTATTGTCAAAGTAGGATAATTAAAATTGCAATGTTAAGAATCAAATATCAAAGTATTGTGAATTTGGTCAAAACATTTTAGCTCTCCATCCCCCTCTCAACTTTGTTGTCAGTTGTATCATGATGTTTTTCAAGTGCAGGCTTTCAGAGATTTTTTTCTCTCTCTCATAGTTTGCAGCTGTGTCAGGACCTGGCAGGAAAAGCAGAAGATGACGATAAAGGTTTGTTGATGTTTTTTCCCCTCACAGCAATGTCATCAAAATTTCTGCCGATATTGTATCACTGATGCATGTGCTCTAAAAATGTTGTTTGATTGTTAAAACTCTTGTCCCCCCTGATCACGATTTTGCTATGTCTACTGGGGTATTTCTATGTTCTACAAAGAAGTGAAGAACAATGGGCCTGTTCACATTAGTCACTTGAATGCGTCTTGGGTAAATCCGATTGCAAGTGTCTCATTCTAAAGACTGGTGTGAACAATGACAAAACGTTTTGAAATTTGATTATTCTTAACCACATGTGGAGGTTGTTTAAGACGCATGTGTCTACATATGTTCTGTAGTGTGAACGCTCAATCCGTTTGTATGCATCTTGACCATGACGTGATAAACCAATAGAATTATACATTTCTCTGCTTGAACAAGTTGCAGTTCTCTCAACAAACACCAAAAGCGAACAGCTACGACCGTTTTCATCAATTGTTAGAAAAATGAACTAACTTTACATTGCGCGTAATGTCAGACGCATAGGCTACGTGAAGAAATCTCCTGATACCTAATTGTTCAGATAGGGTTCTGAGGTTTGTACCTGTTGTCATGATACAGATCGCAACAGCTACCAAATCTCAACTGAATAGGCGAGCATGGTAGCGTTTGCTGTTTCTTAATGAGTAGGGAGAGCTGGGACAAATGAAACATTAACATTTTCTCGTAAACCATTCACAATTCAAACATGAAATTTTGTCATCCCTTACAGCTTGCAATACTAGCCAGACCCAGGGAAAATCGTGTCGATAATACTGATCTGAAGTTAGACCCGGGAGGTCATTTTTAAGGGCGGAAAGTAAATTCTCGTCTGCGCCTGTTTGTTTTTCTATGTCATGTTTTGTTTGCGACATAATATACACTTATCACTTTTAAACAACAGATTAATTGATGGTGTAACATATCCTACAGTATGAAATGTAAATGTTTTTTAGTTTAGGCCTAGGAGAAAAACGCCTTTTGCTCCAAGCAGGCACTGTCGGGACAATTGAAACACTTGTTTCAACCGTCCCCCAGTAGGCCGTGCAAGTAGTCAAAGCAGTATGTTTTGCGGTCAATGCATTAAAATGTTGAAATAATAAGTGTTTGCAATAACCAAGAAGTACTTACAACTATAACAAATAATTGTATTGGCTCTCCATCCCTCCTCATCGATCACCATCCATTAGTGTGCAATTTGGAACCTGTTTATGCCCTTTACTCCACTAGTTTGTTCCAGTATTTCATCACATATAGACATTTGTTTCAGTATAAAGCATGAAACCAACTAGAAATATCAAGAAATAATCATAGGACGATGGCAGCCAAGCTCGTTAAGGGAGTCCGGTAATAATTCCAATGTAAATTAGCCTGCAACAAGGATTGTTTGATAACTAGGCTTCTTATATATTACAAGAACTTGCTTGAAAATTGAGCAGCATTGACTAAAAAGGGTCTTTGTCAGATATATCACATAAAAAAGGGATCATTGTAAAGGTTGCCTTATATTTTATACCATTTCATTTGTCCCAGCCTAGTGTTTCAAATGTCCCAGCCAATCGGGACAAATGACCAATTCTATTCAAAGATAAATTGCACCACAATCGTCATCCATCTATATGAATTAACACAAAACTTAGAGACAACATGTGAGTTGTTGTGCACACAAAAAAAGTGTTACTGTCTGTAACATTGTCTGCAAAAATGATATTTAATCGAAAAGTGTTTCATCCGTCCCGGCTCTCCCTAGTGTCGGCTTGTGGTTGTTTTGGCTGGGGAAGCCTTTTGCCATTAGTTTCACGATAACATGTAGCCTGTTGCAACATAGATTGTTGATTATGGGTTCTAGTTTGGAACCAGCCTAGATTTGTGTTTTGTAAAAACCTGAAGACGATTGCTGTAGCCTATAATAAATAAAGTATGCTTCAAAAACGGTACAGGCTAATATAATAAAAATATATACACCTACAAACAAATATTGCATTGCATGCAGGGAAATATGAAGGCTATTTTTGAGTCAAGCAGCTTGCTGACAACCAGAGTTTTAATAGGGCCGAGTGGAGTGATCAAACTTCCTTGGTGTTTTTATTTGAATGATTCACGCTTTTATTATATAAGAAGCTTCTACTGTAGTGGCAACTTTAATCCGTTCTTCAAGAAATGGTCTACGTCCTTCATTGCTACCTCTCGACAAACAACACTAGACTAAAGCCGCAAAAGGTAGTGCCCTCCTTCTCCGTCTCCTCCTCCGGTTTGCAGTCGCGAGTCAAATTATTTTAACCCGAAGATCTAAGAAGTTGAAATGGCGCAAATACGTTAATTGCAGCAGTGACATTGTGCCTACGGTGGGTGTTTTCAACACACATGATGTGTGACAATAGATAAACATTCTTATTCTGAAGGTACATTCTACAGGTAAATCCGATTGCAAGTGAAGCCTGGATTAGTAAGTTAAGAGAAAGTGGTGAACCTGCTAATAGAGAAACCCACTCAAATTCAAGTTAAGAGAATGATGACTCCAGGCCCTGCCATTATCAGAATTAGAATCAGATATTTCTTGGAATACACCCCTCTTCAGGCTAAAAGTTTTGTTTACTGACACGTGAAGCATTATGGTGGCAGTGTTATGACTGCTTCTGAAGCTGAAGAGCTGAAGACCTACTGCACAGAGACCAATTTTATTTTATATGTGCCACATCAATACACATTCTCTGAAACTCCTGACCCCTGGTTGGTTCTTATTGTTCCTCTGCTTGTCCTCTGTTCTCTACAGACCTCCAGACAGCTTTGTATGAGCTGTCCTTGCATGTTGTCCAGGGCATGCTCAAGGTCGACGTGGCGGCCACCATTCTCGGAGATGTCATGGTACGTGTCAGGGCCCCTGTCGAGCCCTGTTGGATGATGTTATGGTTTGTGTGTGTGTGTGTGTGTGCGCGCTTGCTTGCTCTGCCCTTGTAGGAAGCCCTGTATTTAGAGCTGGCTGTGACTGGTCATTGGCCAGTCAGATCTGAGACCAAACCCAGACTGAATCCCTTGTCACCAGAGTTACTCCATTAGTTTTAATCTGTCACGTACACACATACTTTTTACAGATCTTTATTTGGATCAGGACTGACCTAATTGGAATGGAAGTGTAGGCTGTATGTTTTCTGTTTCTATAAAGTTGTATTGTGTTAAAATTGGTCCCTTTCTATAACATTAAAGGCTAATCCTGGTATTGGCAGTGCAGCTTGAGTAATGTTTTTTCGGCTCTTGAAATAGCATTACACATTTCAGCAAATGATGGCATGATGGCAAAATCTATGTCAGTACTTTGGTCCGTAAAGAATAGAACCAAATTGGAGTGCTTTTGCTGTCAATTTAGAGTTGGCAAGGGCACGCCAGAATCATTCATTTTGAACTCTCAAACAAGGAGCCCTAATTGGACTCCTCAGTACTGATTTTCTTTGATTTGCCAATCGAGCAAATCCGGAGGGGCTCTTTAGATGATCCCCCCCCCTTGTTGTTGTGACAACTAATGCAGGGATGATGAAACTAGCGTCCTGAGCGGAGCTGAAGTCCAGGTCTGATGGATAGCCCCTGTCTTTCATGCACTACATACATATTTTTTCCCTTCCCCTTTCAGGCCTGCGTGCTCGGGGTTGGGCTTTTATTCTCTCTTATTCTTCCTCTTTTTGTCTCTGTTTGATGTGTACTGGAAGTCTCTTAGTCAGGACTTGCCTTTTACCCCAACCTTTCTTTCTATACCCACCTTTTCATTCACTTTCTCATTCTCTCTCTCCCTCTCTCTCTTAGAGCTACACAGAATAGAAATATGTAGACTAATGTTTTTTGTATTTTTATTGTCCCGTTTTGCTCTTTTGTGCAGGAACTGCGTGACGATATGGCATCGATTTTAGCAGACGTTTTCAGCGTATTAGGTGGGTGTCTGCCACTAACAGTGGTGAACTGTTTGTGTTTGTTAATGTAGCTAAACAATGCCTCTTCCTTGCTCATGTGAACCATGGGTTCATCTTTTGGGAGAAGAATGTTGCCATTGACACTCCTACACACGTGCATGTACCCACATATAGGCAATGTGCATTTATTATCATTTAAAAGACATATTAATCTTCTGTGAGCCATCACAAGGCCATGTGGCAGCTTTTAAAGTCATACTTCATGAACAAACACCACACTCATAGCTAAGAGATGTGTCAGAAAAACAAACACAAAATGTAAGCATTGCTAATGGAAATTAAGCTTTTGGTCACAAAACTTACCAGGATAATATGTTTAAAAATATTATTAATTTTATTTTTTGTAACTTTTTGATTTATGCTATTACTAATATAATGGTCAATATGTAATTATGGACTGTTGGGCTGCTTTTATCATAATTCATTCTGTCTGCAATCTGTAATACTACAGTAAACTACCTAAGTGAGATTGAACTGTTATTGGGCTACTTATTTCCATATTGATGCCCTGTCTAATCTCCGCAGACATTGAGACCAGCTGCACGGAAGAGAAACACAAGCGAGAAAATTTCACCTCACTAGTGGGCGCCTGTCTGGTGAGTGGGCTTCTGCAACGGACCAGCGGAGGAGTACTGCAGTGGAGACAGGGGAGGGGGAAGGAGAGAAAGAGAGAGAGAGAGGAAGAGAAACATTTTGCTGCAAGAGCAGTAATTTCTTCCACCACGGTGTGGCAGTATGGCTCTGCAGTTTCCCCATCCCCCCACCCCCCTTCCCTTCTTGCTCAGAGGCAGCAGTTTGCAGATTTATACCTTATCGCGTCACCCTGTGCCGAGCCAGACTTCAGTTCTTTTTTTTTTTTTTTTTTTTCTTTTTTTATTCCCTCCTTTCTCCATCACCACTTGGCTAAATAATTTTCTTTAGCAATGGCCACTGCCCATTGGCTTTGGCGGTTCCCTGGGCTGCGCGGATTAACTGCGTCAGGGTATTAAATTGCCCAAATTCCGTCCAGTGGTGAAGAACGAAACAACAAGTCAGGGAGGCCACCGTCTAGCCCTGCATCTCATAAGAACACGCTGTCCCTTTGGGGAGGGCCAAACGTTAGCCCCCAATTAGCTTAGCAAAGTGCCCTGCTTTAAAAAACTCACACTGGAAGAAAGAAAGAAAGAAAAAAAGGTACTGGTGTCATATCATGCAAGGAAGTTCAGTTTGTTTGGGATTTCTTTCTCCTACATCTTTCTAAAGATATTCTATGCTTCCTCAGGATGCTTCACGCTCATGTGGGGAAAATTGGAATGAGAATCCATGTCTTTCTTTGAGCAGAATATGTAAATGAGTGCTATTTTTAAGTTCAAATCTGAATGGGGATGCGGGTGTGTTGTGGACACTCGAGGGGCTTTATGGATATGCGTGTAACTCAGCAGTTTGTGCTGTCAGGGCCGCACACTCACTGATAAGTAATAGAGTCGTTTGCCCCCCAGCTCTCCGTGTCGGAGGGACAAGAAATGCCTCAGATTTTACCAATACCAATTGGATTTGTTTGGATTGCTTCTCAGTGTGCAGTAAAGCATTGGCGCACTCTCAGGATGGGCCTGTTATTCATATTTCCCTTCTCTCTCTCTCTCTCTCTCTCTCTCTGTCTCTCTCTCTGTCTGTCCGTTCTTCAGTTTTGTGTGCCTGATGCAATCCTCAAAGAGCGGCTGGACCCGGAGACGTTGGAGTCGCTGGGTCTTATCAAACAGGCCCAGCAGTTCAACCAGAAGATTGTCAAAATCAAGACCAAGCTATTGTGAGTCCAAATCTGTCTTGTTGCTTGTTAGTTTGGTGCCGCCAAATGTAAGAGGGCAACTCTTCCGCACCTTCCCGAAATGTCTCTCTGTACGGTTCTTAAAATCTTTTAAAATTACCTGGATGAATTGGAATCCTCACAGGTTTGTAAAGTTGATTTCAGTTATTCTTGGTCATAGAATGTCCAGGTGTAGTGCTGTTAAATTGTTTAGCATGGCAACTAATTGTAGCATTTTATTATGCGACACAAATACAACACCCCAGTAACAGTACCTAATGTAGGCACCCTGAGCAGAGGAACCAGTACATTTTATACCTCGCCAGGATTTTTTATTTTCCTTCGCTTGGTTTATCAAATCTGCCAACCTGTCTGAATGCTTCATGCACAGCAATGAATGCATTTGGACATCAAAGTTAGTACATCTATGGAAATCTAGGACATCTATGTTAGTGCATTTCTTGCAGTGTTCAGTTCAGTGATGTTTTTTGAATTTGCAACTTTTTTGAGCACACATTTTACCCCCTTATAGGCTAGATCTTGCACCCTAAAATTCCTCATTTGCACTGATATTATGCAAGCACGTAGACGCACAAATGTTTCTCTCTTCTGTGCGCCCGCAAATTAGATTAGATTAGATAGAGAATTGTGTGTCTCTTCCATCCTACAGTCCCTCTTGCTCAAGGACCCATCTTGAGAACATGTCTGCTCATAATAAATGAGATGCCTGTCAGCTTTAATCACAAACTCACTGAGGTTAGAACATGATCCAGAACTACATCCTTGGGAGGTACTTAAACCCTCTCTCTCTCTCCCTCTCTCTTTCTCCCTCTCTGTCTTGCGCTCTCCCTCTCTCTCTCTCTCTCTCTCTCTCTCTCTCTTATTGAGCATATGCTGTGGCCTTTCAATAAGGCCCTGGGAGCCTGCAACGCTGCCTACTTATAAATATTGATTTTTTCCGCTCCTTTTTTTTTTTTTTTTTTTTTTTGTTTCAAGTGCAGGCTGTATATACAGTATGTGTTGTCAGCAGGTACCTATTGCAGACCAGCGGAGCTTGACGCTCTGATTACTCGCTGTTTTCTTTGTGTGGCTCTAACCGGCGTTGTTGACCCCCTCTGTCTTGGGAAATCCGGAGCAAACTAATAGAAGTGTGAAGGAGCTAGACTCCATGGACTTTCAGTGTCCTCAACCCAACTCATTCCACACACTCCGTTCCCATAGCTGAGGCCCTTCGAGTGTTTAGAAAGGGACTCTCTGCTGCAGAGGGACCTCGGGTAAACTGCTTGTTTGACTCTGTAATTCGCTACCCACCTCATTGTGCTGTAAATTAAAAGCAAGCCTCGACAATGATTAATTTAGTTGCTATTGTGTGCACAGATAGGCCCTAAGAGTTCTTATCAAGATTGGAGAGCTCCTTGGCAGCTCTGCACAGTGCTGTTATGCTTACTGCACCCCCGTCCCCACCCCATCCCCACAACCTTTCTTTTTGTCCCTCATGCCATTCGCCTCAACTGTTTCAGGTCTCTACAGCCATTTATTTTGTTAACCCCACCACCCCCACATTATTTTATTTTTATTTATTATTATTTTTGCTTGTTTTTATGGTTCTGAAGGAATATGAAACTGTATGATGAAACAATGCTAAATATTAGATCAGAGCCATGGGGCAATTAAATCCACTTCACAGAACAGGCCTGTCTGATTTATAGGGCCCTATGATTTCCGTGTCGCTGAAAACATGGGAGGGATAGAGGCTAGGGAAACGCATTCAAAAAGCCGAGCCTCTGTCCGTTTCAAACGTTCACCATGTGAGTTTGTACCTAGGCTACCGTGCCATACGCAACATTTCTAAAGTAGCAGCCCACCTAACATTGTGTAATTGTTTCTAGATGGACTAGTAGATGAACAAACCATCATCATTCAAACAGCAATCATACATCATTTTCTCGACCAGAAAATTCCAGTAGAATCTGCGGCAGGAGTGTTCAGCTTCATTTAGTGTGCTGACATGACTAGGCTTGTAGGTTGTAGAGAGGTTAAAATACCAAAGTCCTAAATGGCCTGAAAAAAAAACCTGAATTTAAATAAGGGCTAAGCAACTTTCTGTTTTTTCTCTCACAAGCTCCCTCTAAAGACCGGTGAATTTGAATTGTATTGCACTGCATTCTATTGGAGGCGGTCCGCGCTGCTGAACATTGCAAGTGCTGTATCTACCGCTATAGGCCACGGTGGCGCATTCTACACTGTTCGTTTGCCGTGTAATGACTCATTTTTGCATCCTAAACAGTATGAAACGGATTAATTAAATGAAAAATGTTGCATAATGGGCCTTTAAGAAAAAATGCCCCTAAATATTCTGTTTTTATCTGCATGTCAAGCAGTTTGATGTTTTAAAAGGCTACTTTGACTGTGAAATTGGATTTCTTTCCTTCTAAGACAGTTGATGCATTCTGTTGTAAGTGATGAGGTTGGATCTTTGGGTTCAGACGACAGCCTTTATGCATGGGTTGCTGTGGTAATGGTGAGAAAACACTGCTCCAGAATCACATTTATTTTGATCTGATCTCCATGTTTTCATGTCAGCACTCGATCAAAAGAGTTGTCTTAAGAGCAAACAAATTGTCTTTGTCCGATCTAATCCATTGTTTCAGTCCAACCGGCCTTGATGTCCTTCTTTTGTGTTGTTAAATTCAAGGCTAGTAATCTGATCTATTCGTGTAGTGCCCTTGAACAGTATATTTTGGAAACCGTCTGACGAAAATTGGATTTGGGGAGGACCTGTCCTGGGTTGTATTGATAGGAGTATGACTTCCTATTCAATGAGAAACCTTCAAACACAGCCAGTTAGATTAATTGAAGTTTTGAATGTCTGATCCTGAAATGACTTTCTTCACCAAATGTCTGATGACCAGGTCAAAGATAGCGCCGCCACCGCCTCTAAACCCTGGCCGAGTCAACCCCCTGTCCCTGTGACCGAGTCCCCTCTCCCTCCTCACCCTCTACTTGGCCTCATCAGAAAGTTGCTGCTGGTGTTAATTAATTCCTGCTGATTACTCTCGTTTGGGGCACACTGTCCCCCCCACCACTGCCCCAGGCACACTCTTGACTCCTCTCTCTTTCCTCCTTCTCTCTCTTCCCCCCCTTCTCTCTCTCGCTTTCTCTTTCCCTCCTGCAGCTACAAACAGCAGAAGTTTAATTTGTTGCGGGAGGAGAACGAGGGCTACGCCAAGCTGATCACGGAGCTGGGCCAGGACCTGTCGGGGAACATCACAAGCCACCTTGTGCTGGAAAACATCAAGTCTTTAATAGGTACGCTGCCTCGCCTCGCCTGCCCTCGCCCCGACTCAGCTCTGCTCTGCTCAACCTGACTGAGCTGAGCGCTCCATCAGAGGGGAAGGGTCGCTGGAAGATCATTTCACTCACCCACGAGCAGCACCAGAGATGATTAAGGCAGAAGTTAATTAAAGCGAAGCTGAGTCTTTGTCTTCGTCTCCGTCGACTTGTGACAAGCTGAACAGATCACAGGATTTTTTTTTTTTTTTGAAAAGAGGTGTGGGGTTGAGCCAAGTTCGCTGGTGTTTCAACAGATTTGATGGCTGGTAATAGATGTAGAATTGCCTGTTAAGATGAATCGGGAGGGGCTGAGCTATAGTAAAGGAGAAATATGACAACTCCATTGACCTCAGAGTTCCATTTTTTTTTTTCCCCCACAGTGGCAACTCAAAATAGTTCACGGAAGTTGAGCCCAACGTAATTGGCTGCAGTGCAGCTCAATCATCACGAAACTGCCTTCTCCACTGAAATGCAGGGTTTTGTTTTGCTGTTGTGCTAGCATTTAACATGTATGATAAGACATTGTATACTTTGAAGTAATGTGGTATCCAAAGGCTGTCGCTAGGCAGATGAACATTAGTTTAGATTATTTAAAAGAAATTCAGTGTCAGAGTCAGTGACCGTCAGCACAGTTGTGGACTCACCATTATGATTACTGATCATTGCCCTGTTCCTTCCTCAGGTTTGCCAATGAAGTTTTTGTAAACAATTGTTGAGGGAGACAGAACAGGGTTCTGGGGTTTTTCGGGGTGGTGGCTTGTAACTCTCTCTCAGACCACGTATTCTGCTGTATCCCCCCCACCCCCAGGATGCTTCAATCTGGACCCCAACCGCGTGCTGGACATCATCCTAGAGGTGTACGAGTGTCGCTCGGACCAGGACGAGTTCTTCATCTCGCTCATCAAGTCCTACATGTGCGAACACCAGACTCTCTGCCACATCCTGGGCTTCAAGTTCAAGTTCCACCAGGTGGGTCGCATGGTGCTATTAAAACGGATCACGCTTGCGTGGACACACACACACACACACACACACACACACACACACACACACACAGACTTAATGCAAGTGTCCATACACATTCAAGTTCACCTGGAGGGCTGCCTACCATAAAGGCAAGTGAATACACCATCACACACACACACACACACACACACATAGTCCCCACATGCTTATCTTCCAGGTGAGTAATTTGACCAGTCTAACAAGTTCCCCATGCATATACAGACAACTCAGGCGCACACACACACGCATGCCCTTCTCACGCCACGTGTCCTCATTAAATCGTGTTAATTAGGCTCCTGTGAGTATTTTAGGCGAGTTGTTTTCTACTCCTGCTCGGCGAGGCCGGAGCAAACACTGTCTGTTTACGCTGTGCAGAGACACTCCTGTCGAGCTGATGGCGTCTCGTGCACAGTCTCCACCTGAAGCACAGCTCCACTAGCAGGGCAGGGTGTTTCTGTTCCCTCACACTCTTAAACTACGCTTGCCTTGTAGACTTGCACACGCAATCAAAACTAAACTTGAAAAACATGATAGTTTCCCTGTTATTACTGGATTAAGCTCATTGTATTGCTGAATAGTATGCATGTTGTTGTGTTGACCGGTCATTGATTTATCAGTTTTATTACATTGTCGTGTCAAGGGAGAGCAGTGTCCCAGCGTGTGCTCTGCAGGAGAGAGAATAGTATCTTGTCAAGTATACTAACCTGGGTTGTGTTCTGCATAAAAAAGAGAAATTAGTATTTTATCAAGATTACTCGCCCGGGGCATGTGCCACAGTACAGCAAGTATACTCACCTGAGGCGTATTCTTTAGCAGTAAGGGAGAATAGTATATCGTCAAGGACTCCTCTGCAGCATGTGCTGCAGTAAATGAGAATAGTATTTTAAACTATCAAGTATCACACCAGGGGCGTGTTCTTCAACAGAAAGTGAGGTACACTTCCCTGGAGTGTGTTCTGCTGGAGTAAGTGAAGTGAGAGTAGTATCTTATCAAGTACACTCACCTGGGGCATGTTCATCATTAAGTAGTATAGTATCTTATCAAGCATACTCAACCAGGGTGTGTTCTG
Source organism: Limnothrissa miodon (assembly GCA_017657215.1). Classification (NCBI taxonomy): domain Eukaryota; kingdom Metazoa; phylum Chordata; class Actinopteri; order Clupeiformes; family Clupeidae; genus Limnothrissa; species Limnothrissa miodon. The sequence continues at coordinate 395,255 of JAGFZM010000093.1, read as the reverse complement.
CAGGAGCCCAATGGAGAGACGCCCTCCTCCCTCTACCATGTAGCGGCCGCTCTTCTTCAGCACAACCTCATCGCCCTGGAGGATCTCTATGTGCACGTGAGTCTCAGCAGCCTCTCCTGCTAGTACTGCACACAGCCCTCTAGTAGGCCTAGTGCACTACACTAGTACACTGCACTAGTGCACTGCACTAGTACACCAAGGGGCTGCCGAAAGACATTTTGAAATAAATCCTTGTTTGGATTTTCTAAAAATGTGAATTTTTTTTTTTTATAATGCTAATGTTTTTTTGGGTTCTATCAGGGTCTTAAAATCATTCTCAACCCCCATCCCCCCTTTGTGGGTCCTTACAGATCAATATAGTTCAATGTAGTTTTTTGTGCTTGGTGGTGGACGTGCTGCACTGGCCTGGTAATTGTGTTACTGTTGTCGCTGTCCCTTAAAATCAGTTGGTGCCGCTGGACTCCAGCATCGTGGAGGAGCACAAGCGGGAGATCCTGGAGGCCAAGCAGATCGCCCGCAAGCTCACCATGGTGGTGCTGCCATCGGAGAAGAGCGAAGACAAAGAGAAGGAGAAGGACAAGGAGGAGGAGAAGAGCGAGAAGGTGAGCGACACACACACACACACAAGCGGTTAGCTCAAAGGGTTAGCGTCTCAGTTAAGTGTGTCTAATGATGGTGTTTTAACCGTCGTAGAGCCACATGCGACTAAGACTGTGTTTAGCTGCTTAATTGTAAACCTGCACTGTTGCGGGGACAAACGGCAGACCATCAGTTTTCTTAATCTCTCTCGGAAATCAAACAGTGAGAGTGAGGTTACGTCAAGTACTCTTGTTTTCGACAGTAGTGCCAAAGCACTCATATGGCACTTCAACTGACACTTACAGTCTGAAAATGGGTCACAATCAATGGGCAAAGAAAGTCAATAGAAAATTTGTAGTTGGGATGTGATGTTGATGACAAAGGCATTCGAAGAGCGTCAACCATATTATCCCAGAGTATTAGAACGTTCTGGAGCTCGTTTTATTAGGGCACAGACATCAAGTGAGTTGAATGTTCAACACAAGGGGAGCCGTGATGGTACATTTCATGCATCTTAACCTGTACAGGTTTTTTCAGCTTTAACTTTTTGACCTTATCTCGTAGCCTCTGGCTGGAACTGGCGCTTAGATGGTGTAGTTATGCAGAGGGCAGCGCCACGGCATACACCATCTACACGTACCAGTCAACTCAGATTTTTAGTTTGCCCCCCCCCCTCATCTTCTCCCTTCCCCCGCCGCATGCTGAGTGATCTGTTACAGTTAATGGCCGCCATCGCTCCTTCAGTTTAACCTCCCCCTCAGTCGGTCGGCCTCCGTGGGTGTCGCTATCGGCGGGGGGGCTTTGTGAGCGTTTCGGAGCAGAGCAGAGGAGCCCTTCTTTTCATGTAGCACGGCCGAGACGGCGCCGCTGCTCTTAATTGTGTTTATTAATGAACCTCCTCAGCCCCCCACAGCAGGACTGTGTGTCTGTGCTTGTTGGCGGTCTTCCTTTAGCATGCCTTTGGGGGGGGTTGGTGGGGGGTAGTGCGGGTGGGGTGTTAGTGGGACAAGCCGCCAGCTAGCCAGCCATGCGAGCTGCTACACACACAGACACACACACACACATATAGACATACACGTGTATGCGCTACATTAATTTTCCCCGGGAGAAAACAGTGGCGGTGCCTGTGTTTTAATTAAAAGATTACATCCGCGCCTGTCATATTGGGCTTTTGTCAGGGGCCCCGGCGACTTGATTGTGTTGCGGGCCTTGTTGCCCCTCTCGGCTACCCAACACACACCACACACACCCCAGCCAACAACGCTGCTGCCGTCATCAATCACTGCCAGGCTGACAGTGAGTGATTTGGGGGGGGGGGGGGGGGGGGGGTGTAGAGTGTAAACTTGGATGTCGTGGGCTATGATGCGGCACACGCGCATAAGCGCATGTTTGCACGCGTGCACAAATGTGCAGCAAGTTAACTCTCGCTCAAGTACGCTTTTCATAAAGCAATCTGCTATTTACCTTTTACTGGGATACGTTTCTTGACAACACTTTGACAACGACAAGTGTTTTTAACTTCACAAATTGTAAGTAAAAAAATTCTACTTACTGAATATGGGCTCTGCAACAGCTGGGCTAAAGCTAGATCCAGAGGTCTTCTATACTTTTTACTCCCAACTGGTGCTAATTTGAAAACGGTTGCACCACACAAATAATATCCACCATAACACCACCACAGCACAAGGTAGGCTGCCATAAATGCGTCAAATGTGCGCTCAAACGCACAGCTTTTTTTTTAAACATAATCACAATTGACTCTTTTACTCTTAAGTAAGTTATCTTTTTTTTTTAAGAAGGGAATCTTTTTTTTTTAAGAAGTAATCATACTTGAGGACAGATTTTCTACACTAGTAGTAGCATACTTAGACACTTGCACGTTTTTTGTCTGTCCCTAAGTGTGTGTGTGTGCGCGTGTGCGCGTGCGTGTGTGTGCCAGAGCCAGGGGATCCCTGTGCTAAGTGCAGTGCATTGGGGCGAGGCCTCCTAGAGGTGCAGGTGTGTTGATGAACTGGGTGAGAGTGCACACGCGGCCATCCACTAAATAATTTACTCCCCATATGCCTCACTCCACACTCAGCTGGGATTGTTTCCCCCCTCTCTATCTCCTCTCTATCTCTCTCTTCTCTCTTTCTCTCCTCTCCATCTCTCTCTTCTCTCTCTCTCTTTCATCTCTCACCTCTATCTCTACCTCCTCTCTATCTCTCTTTTCTCTCTCTCTCGCCCCCTCTTTTTTTCATTTTTTTTCTCTCTTTTTCCCCCTCTCCATATCTCTCTCTCTTCTGCCCCCTCTATATCTCTCTCCTCTCTATCTCTCACCCCCTCCTTTTCTCTCTTTTTCTCCATCTCTCCTTTTTCCCGTCCCCATCTCTCTGTCTCTCTCTTCTGCCCCATCTCTCTCTCTCTGTCTCTTCACTCTGCCCCCTCTTCTTTTCTTCTTCTCTCTCACCCCTTTCCCTTGTCTATCTCTCTGTCTCTGCCTTATCTGCTTCAAATAACTTCCACCTCTCGCCCACTGTGGCTGCCTGTTTCTTCCCACAACACACTCAAGTCCCTCGGTTTCTTCCTCACACACCCACTCCATCTCTCTCTCTCTCCCCCCCTTCAGCCACCCAACAACCAGAAGCTGGGGCTGCTGGAGGCACTGCTTCAGATCGGCGACTGGCAGCACGCTCAGAGCATCATGGAGCAGATGCCCCCCTTCTACGCCACGTCGCACCGCGCCATCGCCATCGCCCTGTGCCAGCTGCTCCACGTCATCATCGAGCCGCTCTACCGCAGGTGAGCACGCCGCAGACGTGTCAGACCAACCACGCCTGTTTAAAGTCTGACGCACAGGCACGGGAGCATTCACACACACATTTATCCCTATGGGCTGAGAGGTGCAGCATGCGGGCAGTGGCCGCACCCGTTCTTCCCTGTCAGGTTAACCGCTGACACCACACCACACGCACATTGCATGAAACTGCAGGACCTGACCTTTCAGGCAGTGCAGGCGCTAGTTTCTGTAATGAACAGTTTGTGAACTGAGAAAATTGTTGTTGAATTTGTTGAAATGAATGTCACAAATACAGATCTCAGTTTATGTCATACCCGTTCTTCTCTGTGGAATATCTCATGATTTCTTAACGCCCCCAAGGCATACCTCATATCAAAATAAACAGGGGATCCTGCTGAATACAATGGCACTTTCTGTTGTATTAGCGGTAGATCTTTAAGTCTCATCAAAGGCAGGGCTTAAAGTATCCCGGCACCATGCCGGATCTCCGGCGTGCGGCCGTGAGGGTGAAAAAAATATTTTAGAGCCTGCGCATACAGTTTAATATTTTCGAGCCAATTTATTTCACCTACCAATCATATGAGAGGAACGCAGCTTTAAGTAACGTTATCTATCAGAAACAGAGAAGGGCGGGTCCTTGCAATACGGTACGTTTGACACCAG
>JAGFZM010000093.1:353170-391224 GCA_017657215.1 Limnothrissa miodon | reverse complement strand
ATTAGTGTCAACAACTTTCGAAAGCATTAAATCACCCATCAAGAAATCAACGTCACCTAATTACCTTCATCCAACGGAACCTAACAACAGCGAACAGCCACAAAAGTTACCACTTCTGGTGTCGAGGCTGGGAGGCTGGCTTGGCAATGGAAAGTGAGACTTAACGTTACGGAAAGAAAGTGTATAATGAAGCGAAAGCAGGCGTCCCTATGAGGTATTTAACAGCAGCACCCGATAAAACAGCAGAAGCCGACATTTCTGAAATTGTTCACCGCCGAGACTGAACATGACAACATTAGCAGCTTAGGCCTACCTGTGATAAGTGGAAATACTTAAATATTCACAACATTAGCAGGTTAGCCCATATTGTGTTCTCTCTAAAGGATTTACTTTGCTCCATGACTTAGTAGGCCTATATAATTTTGGTGTAGGCCTAAACTTAAAAATGGTTAAAATTATCTCTTATATAGGCTACTTAACACTGTAATATAGTTAACTATATTGCCTCAAAAGATGCAGCAGACTGGTTAGCCTATATTCTTTCAGCATATAGCCTACATTTAAAAGAATGCAGCATATTTTTTTTTAATAAAACTAAGATTTTTTTATAGCCTAGTTTAGTTAGAACTATAAGTTTATTTATATAGCGCATTTCATACACAAAGTAGGCAGTTCAATGTGCTTTACAAAGATAAAAATAGTGGATAAAATAAAGTAAGAAAAGAAACAAATAAGATTAAAAGTTACACTAAGGGTATAATTAATAACATACAAAGAGTAATAAGTAAAAAAAAATTCAAAGAATCAAAGTTTAATAAAGGACAGAAAATAAAAATAATTCTAGAATAAGGATTTTCCCAAATTCACAAATTTCTAACCTACAAATGTGGTACTATACACCCAGCAAAACAGAAACACTCCTGTATTACAATAGTAGGCCTAAGTAGCCTATAAATAAATGATCCAAGTTAAACACCTTAACTGACAGTAGACAGTAGGGGGGGGGGGGAGTCAAAAAGTTCAGGCTCAAGATTTTATTTTTTTACTTTAACCCCTGCAAATGTCTCCAGCCCCCCTATCCAAAAATAAATAATTTCTGTCCCATATCAGAAGGTGTTTTCAGGCCCCTGTAAATCGCTGAAATGTCTTCTCTGTATCCTGGACAGCAACTGAGAGGAATGTCAAACAGCTGTGTACTACTGTGCAAGAAAATATGATTATGGATGAAAATTAAAAAATATATTATGTCAGTACATATATTTTTGCAAATTGTAACGCTATAAAAAGTCCAAAGACGGATGTAATCCACATGTAAGTACAGTAGTATCACATCAAACACTCTGATTTTGATAGCCTAGATTGTCCTGAAAAAATCAAGATATAGCACGTGTTGAGCCTTATAATGACTGAGGTAAATGCTTCAAAGTTAAGTTAGTGAAATTATTCTAAAACATAGCCAAGGGCTCAAAGGGTTAATTTGCTACAGCTTCACTTCTTTCTCTCTCTTTACTTTGACGCTCAGAAGAGTTGCTTAACCTGTTGAGGAGTGAATTCTTTTAACAATGCCGTGCCCTGGGGAGTAAATTATTTTCCCCTTTTGTTCTAGAATTCTACCAGAATGTTCTATAGTCTCATGATTCCACATATAAGAAATCTCTTCAGGTCATTGTCATGTCATAATGGAACTCTATGTTTGGAGAATGTTCTAATCACACATGTGTGATCATACTCCCTGGGGACCAGCCACGGCTCATCACATATGTGTGATGGTACTCCTCAACAGGTTAAGAAATGCTAGTTTTAGATATGAAGGCAATAACAAGGACCAGGCAGCTGGATTAAATGTGGCCGTTGCCCCACTTTTTGTCTGTTTAGGGACTGAATTACAGTCAGAGACTTCTGCTAATTTAGCAGACTATTTCTGTGAAGAAAAATCCTTATTCAGGCACTCAAAAGTCATTACTTCTGAGGAAGGGAATGGCTCCTTAATTGTCCCTCTGATTGGTTGGAAGATTAGTGCTCCAGAATCTGTTTGACTCCCACCAACCAGGATGGTTCCTGTCATAGTAGCAGTTGCTAACATTCCTTCCTTGGGCAAACCATCTGCAATCTAATTGTGATTCAGTGAAGAACATGTGTTTCTTCACTCTTGTGCTAGAGTTGAATGCCTGTAAAGGAATCCCAAAATGCAGAATCAAGTTGCAATTATTTACATACATGCAATATAAAAAATAGTGTGGTGTATCTGTTTACTTTTTTAAAGAAATAATTTTTTTACTGTCCATTTTTATTGAGATTGGGTATACTGGCTTTTGCATTTTTGTGAAAATTGCATGCTTTACATGCTTTGAACCCATCAGAGAGGTCTTCATCTGAGCGGTTTCCTCATATCCCATACACACACACACACACTCACACACACACAATGTGGCTTTATGTCTGAGCCATCGGCCGTTTGTTTGAAGCTGGTGGTGTTTTCTCCTCTCAGGGCCGCAGTCCCCAAAGGTGCCAAAGGTCGTCAGCTGAGGCCCCTGCCCACAAGCCAGGCCCTGCGGCCTGTGGAGATTTTCGCCGAGCTGTCCCGCGACGTCATTACCATGCTCGGCTACCTGGGCCCCCACCTGTCCCACGACCCCGTCCTCTTCGCCAAGATCGTCCGCCTGGGCAAGAGCTTCATGAAGGAGGTAGGCTAGCATCGCTAGCACCCCGTCTAATATGACTACCCCCCCCCCCCCCCCCAATTAGCAGTCCCCTACAGTCTCAGGTTTTTCCTCGTCTCTCGTTTATGGCCGCTCGTGTAGCCTTCAGTGTCTCCAGGGATGTATTGTTTCTTTGATAGTTTCACATCCTGCCGGTTTTGTTATTTGCTTGCAAAGTGTGTATACATGGCACAGTAGTGTTTGCAGTGTGCTAATGAGACGGACTGGAGACAGACACCCACACATACACACACCTACTACCCACTGAGGTGTCCGTCACAAGAAGTGTCTGCTGCAGAAAGTTTGTTCAGTCAAAAGTAGTGTTACACGCGTGCGGTTGTTTTTTTGGACCTTTAAAGCTCTTGTACACAACCACTTCCCTTTTGATAGACCAGGAAGTGGGTTTGGTTCTGTTGGTACCTGCTGTGCCTCTAACTAGAGATGACTTCATGTTGCCAAACACAAACTCACAGTCTCTCTTTGTCTTCCCTCCCTTCTTCCCCCCCCCCCCCCCCCCCCCCCCCCCCCCTTTCTCTCCACAGTATCAGACGGCAGACAGCAGGCCTGATTCCAAAGAGGAGATGGTAAGACAGAGCGCCTGCAAAGTTCTCTTTCTCTCTCTCTCCTTTGTGATTCAAAGACCGCTCCCTCACTCCTGCCCTGCTCCTGTGGCTTTGCATCGGCCCGGCCCCTTCCCTCGCCTCGCTGCCAGCCACTGTGTGTGTGTGCATGCAAGACTGTGTGTGTGGCTATTCATATTCGCTGTTTGAGGTGAGCGTGTGTGTGGACGTATTTTGGCTAATTGAGGTGTGCGTGTAAATGTGGGCGTATGTTGGCTGAATGAGGTGTGTGTGTGTGTGTGTGTGTGGGTGGATGGATGCTGCTGCTGCTGTGTAGTCCAGCTGGAGGTCTGTCTCTGCAGCGGTTGTGTGCCAGCGCTGCAGATCTGGCTCTGGGCTCTGAGGCACTACTGCAGCCCAGAGGACTACTAGCTCTTTATGAGCCCATACATTGGGCCATGCTGCCTTTATTATCTATCTACTTTTATGGTGTGTGTGTGTGTGTGTGTGTGTGTGTGTGTGTGTGTGTGTTTGTAAGTCTGTGAATGGCTGAAATCATTTTCTCTCTCTCTCTCTGTATCTCTCTCTGTATCTCTGTCTCTGTCTGTGAATGGATGGAATGGATTATCATTTTATTTCGCTCGCTCTCACACTCTCGCGCGCTCTCTCACTTTCTCTCATTTCCTTTCTCTCTCTTTGTGTGGTTTCTCCGTGAGTCTGTGAGTGGCTGAAATAGATTATCATTTTGTCTCTCACTCTCTCTTTTAGGACTCCTTGTTGAGTTGTTTCCTCAGCATCTCGGACCAGGTCCTGCTGCCCTCTCTGACGCTCATGGACTGCAATGCCTGCATGTCCGAGGAGCTCTGGGGCTTCTTCAAGCTCTTCCCCTACCAGCACAGGTACATACAGCGCATAGTCTAACACTGTACAGTGTAACTCCGCACAGTGCATCACCGGACAATTAAAAAGTCTCTTCTATTCACAAGCTTTTCTGGACCTTTAGTTTTCTCATTTATTGTCAAATTAGTCTTTTCTGTATATTTTGTTAAGTGCGTAATGTACTGTAATGTTCATTATTAATTTATTAATTGCTCATTGTTTGCCTCTATACTACTAATTATTTCTTATCATTGTACAGTACTGGTCAGTCTAGCTGTGTTTATTATTTTACCTACTTACTTTACGTACAATATACCACCACACTGTGCAACACCACACTGTGTAAAACCACACAGCACATACTGCTCAGTGTTGGCAGCCGTGCCCTACCAGTCAGGGTTTTGAACTTAAAGCCGAGGGGTTCAGTCTAGTACACTCCCTGGCCCATAGACCCATGTGTTGCCCTTGAGCTAGTGCCCTTGCTCCCTGTAGCAGCCCCCACAGCTCTGAGTCAGTGTGTGTGTGTCTGTGTGTGTGTGTGTGTGTGTGTGTGTGCTTCACCTCCCTCTGTGTTCACAACCCAGCTCAGCACAGCACGTTACAACACAACATAACACAATACCACATGGTCCAGTACAGATGAAGCCAACACTGTTGTCTCTGTGGAGCCGATGCAGAAGCTTCTCTGTCCCCCATCATGCTCATCTGTTCGGCTAATTGAGAGACTTTTGATGTGTTCTTGGCACCACAGAAGCAGACAGACTGCTACTGCGACTGCACATCTACTTGAGGGAGTAGTTCCAATCCTCCAAATCTCAAATCGGCCCTAAAGAAAGTTTCACGAACAAAAGAACTCTTTTCTGTGAACTTGGAAGTCGCACAGAAAAAATCTGAATGGCCTAACGGCACTAGTTCTTGGGGGATTCCCGTGTGTCGGAGCATCTTACACGTGTGTTCATGTTCTCACGTTCAGCCACGTTCCCCCACAGGTACCGGTTGTACGGCCAGTGGAAGAACGAGACCTACGGCAGCCACCCTCTGCTGGTGAAGGTGAAGGCTCAGACCGTGGACCGGGCCAAGTACATCATGAAGTGAGTCTCTCCCCACATCCGCCTTACCCAGCAACACCCTCCACCCCGCACTCACAAACATGGAGACATCATTTGCCTTATGCCTACGTTTTAAAGACAAAACCCTCTTTGTCTTAATCATGGCACACGCAGGGACACACACTTGTGTTAATTACCCCTGGGAAAGGGCTGTTGTAGGAAGCACTTTGCCTCGTAAATTGCACTAAAGGTAACGAGATGTCTTCTCCCCTCAGCGGTACCTGAAGGCACGGCTTCCTCCAGACAGAAAATGTGTTTATTTTGCACTTTGTCTCTCTCTCTCTGTGTGTGTGTGTGTGAGCCTGCATCAGTATGCGCTGCGCATAGTTAATGAGCACTCTTAATGAACTGCGGGATTAACAAAATTGCTTCATCAGGGGTGAGACTGCATTCTTTTTCTATGGCTCCTCAACAAATCAGAGAGAGAGGGAGAGAGAGAGAACGAGAGGAGAGGGAGGTCAGAGGGGTGAGAGAAGGAGGTAAGAGGGGTGGAGGAAGGAGGGAAGATGGAGAGATGTCGTCTGCTTTTGGCTTAGGGGTGTGCAGTTGTGAAAAAAAGATGCTTTTCAATAATCGCTGAGAATTATTCAAATATTATTCGAAAACGCCCCTTTCATGCACACGCATACATAACACTCGCTAATAACTTGGAGACAAATGGAGAGACGAAGGTAGAATTTGTCAGCTTTTAGGATTTATAGCAAGTATAGGATTTATAAGTAAAAAAAATAAAATAATTTTTGTTGTCTAAAGTGTACTTGAATTAAACTTAAATGTACTTAAATGAAACTTAAATTTAGATTTAATCCAATTCAAATTTGTCAAAACCGCTTTTGATCAATGCAGCCCACATGGCAGCAAAGACAGTAGACCTGACAGGTCTTCATTAAGCAACTTGTCAGTTAAACTATTCAATTTCCATTTTGACATGTTGACTATGACTGATAGTTTCGCTAGGCTGTTAGATACTGTACGCACACGCCTGATTTTAGGGGAATACTAAAAGGGTGAAGGCCTGATTTTCAACACTACAGGAGCTCAATACTGATGATTCTCTTCACCTATTACCTTCACATTGTGATATTTTCAAATGGGACTCAGGATAAAGTGTGTATGCCAAGCGGACATCAGCACCGTGAGAGCTACCGGGGGAGGACGGGATGCTTCTCTGTATGTGTGTGTGTGTGTGTGTCCCTAGTGCTAGGCTAGGCCAGGCGGTCAAAGGAGATGGCCAGGCCAGCATCCTGCAAGCGAGAGGGATGGAGAGAATGGAGGAAGAGAGAGAGAGAGAAAGAAAGTGTGAGAGAGTTTTTCCCAAACCACTCAGTAAGACACTCAGAGAGGGAGAGTGAGGCAGAGTGAGAGAGTTTTCCAATCTGTTCAGTAGGGCACTCATGCCACCGAGAGGGGAAGGGAGAGGGAGAGAGTGAGGGGATCGTGTGTGAAAGTATTTTCTAAACTGCTCAGTATAGCACTCATGCCACAGAGTGTCAGGAGTAAGAGTTTTGGAGTGGGCACAGGTCTGGCTCGGCACCGTCTTATGAGTGACACTGGCTATGTTTAGCTCCATTTAGATGGAGCCCTATGCAAGAGGGTGCCAACTGCCCTGTAAACTATACGTGAAGATGTATAGGGATATAAGTAGCAGTGGCCTCCGGGGGCCTTCGGCTTGTTGGAGGACATTTATGCTACTGTGTGGTTGTTTAGGTTGTTGTTTTGAACTTAAAGCACACACACACACACACACACACACACATACACTTGGGTACACTTGCACATGCTACAGCCCCTTGTGTATAGATAACAAAGGCGCTCCCACGCAGGAGTGAGAGGATTCTGTGTGTGTGTGTGGCTCTTGGCGGCAGTGCTGTAAGACAGGCCTGTAATCAGAGAGTCCCAGGAGTCATCAGCATGTATGGTTGCAGGCTCCACCAGAGAGAGAGAGAGAGACGCGCACACACACACACCTCCCTTCCCTTGTGCCCCTGAGAGGCCATCGGTTCTGTCACCATTCCCTCAGAGGTTTGGAAAGAGAGGGAGAGAGAGACATGGGGGGGAGAAGAAGGAGACGGGGAGAAAGAAAGAGACCCCTCCTTTTTCTCCCCCTCTCTTTCTCTCCCTCTCTTTCTGCCTCTGTCTCTGGAGCTCTCTGAATGAGGCTGGTACTCCTGAGGAAAAGGTGTAGTAAGTCGTGAGTCTGAGCTGAGGAAGGATCCTGTTGTCAGAGTGGCTCATGCAGAAATGTTCAGTGAGTGTGGCGCACACAAAATGCGGTGCAGGGTTGGCGCAGGTTTGTTGGTGGGGGGCGGGGGGGGGGGGGGTTAAGCGTTAGCAGTCAGGATTTGGTGTAGCGGCACAAACAAGGTCAACCTTGCCAAGAGTTGAGAAGTGCGCCCTGAAGAGAACACTTTTAGAAACCAACCGGGCCCGTTTTCCTAAGCAAAATAAAAAGCTGGTTTACAAGTGAATTTTCAAACAAGTCTCTGGGGGTAAGCAGCTTTGTGTGTGTGTAAGTGTGTGTGTGTGTGTGTGTGTGTGTGTGTGAGAGTGAGAGAGACTAAGAGCAGGTCGAATGTCTGGCTCAGCATCACCACTAGCCAGGCTCCATGGAGAGATGGTGGGAGGACACACAGGACCGGGGTGGAGGAGAGGAGAGGCAGGCAGGGAGTTGCGAGTCTGGAGCCGGGAGGTGCAGGGGCCAGACTCGTCAGGGTGCAGGGGAGAATGGAGATGAAGGCTCAGCAGCCCTGGGCTGAGCCATCATGAGGGCAGAGAGGGGTGAGGTGAGGGTAGCCTTGTGTGGTCGATAGAGAGAGAGAGAGAGAGAGAGAGAGAGAGAGAGAGCGAGAGAGAGTGTGTGTGTGTGTGTGTGTGGACGGGGTAGTCCAGGTGATGGCGTGCAAGGGACTGCAGTGGTGCCGCAGAGGAGTTTTGCCGGGCGCTGGAGCGGAAATGAAGTACTGCTCTTGATTCTGGAGGATTAGACACACACACACACACACACACACACACACACACACACACACCAGGGTCCCAGAGATTCTCATTCGATCAACAACATCGCGGCTCTGCGCCAAAGCAGTGGGATTTTCAAGGAATACGGGTTGGTGTATGTTTTGAAATACACAGCTCTGCCTTAGCTTAGCTTCAGTGGAGACAAGGCTGCTGCATCCTGACTCCTTTGAATATTGGAATTCTGCTCAGCTTCGCACGTCGCCCCAAAAGAGTTTCAACTGGCCCAAAACAACCCGTGAGCCAGCAGTGTCAAGGCACTTAATTTCTCTGCACAATCAACTTTGTGGTGTGTGTGTGTGTGTGTTCTGAAAAGAGAACATAAAGCTCCCTCTCTGGTTTGGTCGCCCACCCATGAATCTGGAAGTGTCATCCCAGTTGGTGCATTCTCTGTGCTGAAGGTTAAGCAAACCAATTATAAATCCCTATGGTGCTGCTGGTGGTGGTGGTGCTTTTCACTAGGGGCTGGTGGGTGGGGGGTTCAAAGGAACACCATCTCCTCTGCTCCTCTTGCTCCTCCCCATCCCTATTGCATCACCCTCCCCGCTCTCTTTCTCTTTCTAGACCTTTCTTATTTTCCTCCATCCCTCTTCCACTATTACTTTCATATTTATTCTCTCTCAATCCCTCCCTCCCCTCGTCTCTCCCTTCTTCTCTTTGTGCCTTTCTGCAGTCGTTCCCTACAGCGCCTCTGACTTGCATTTTAATCAGCGCCCGGTGCCTTATTAAAGCCAATGACACCGTCATGGCTGAGTGACCGGCGCTGCCGTACTCCCTCCCCAGCCCTCAGCCCCGCCGCTCTCCCCACTGGCCTTGTGCTTATGCGTGTGTGTGTGTGTGTGTGTGTGTGTGTGTGTGTGTGAGTGAGAGGGAGAGAGAGAGAGCAGGCATGCTGTGCCGCAGACGCCGCTTGGCACCCAATCAGGCCTCCTCACGCCTGAGCTGGGAGTAGATGACCAGCACCTAAAGGCCCCCAAACACCACCATCACCCACCACTCCTGCTCCTCTACCCTCCATTAGGAGTTCACACACCACTCTGGCTACAGCACAGGAACGACGACAGATAGAAAGGGAGAGAGAAGGAGAGAAGACGGAAGTGAGAGAGGGTGTTACATTTTTCTCGCGAGTGGCATTTGTGGATGTGGTGGCAGGCTAGCGAGCGGGCGGGCGGGCAGCTGGCCCGGAGAGCGGGCGAGTGGCGGCAGGTGTCTGCTGATCAGAGAGCAGTCAGACGTGACGACAGAAGCTGCTGCACAGTATCCTTAGCGTGGTTCTGTGTCCCCCGCTTATTAAGGACCGCTTCAGCACTGCACAGGAGCCCCCTAGAAACACTGAGCTGGCCTTGGCCATTCCCACCTACTCCACACTTAGAGGCCGTTCCACTCAGAGTAATCATTGTGTATGTATGCGTGTTTGTGTGTGTATATAAAATTTGTGCATAAAATCATTATGACTATTTTATCTCTCTCTGTCTTGCTCTCTCTCTCTCGTTCTTTTCCAGGCGCCTGACGAAGGAGAATGTGAAGCCGTCTGGGAGGCAGATTGGCAAACTGAGCCACAGTAACCCCACCATCCTGTTTGATTATGTGCGTGCTTTATCGACTGTGACGGCCGTAATGGTCCGCCAGACTAATGGCGGCCTTTTAGCGCCCTCCCCCGTCCTTTATTATCGGCGCTCGCCACCATCCATTTTCATTGCTCCCTGAGATTAAACACAGTACACACAAACCTGTCCACCTGCCTGGCCAATGCTGAACAACCACCCCACCACTTCACCCCCATAACCCTCATTCCCAATGGCAATGCTCAATTTAGGGCAATGCTAAATGTAGCTAACTAGCAGAATAAATGACCCCCCCACCCCCCCCCCCAACCCCCCCCCCACACACACGCACGCACGCACGCACGCACGCACGCACGCTCAATCAATATCTGGTGAAATAGGATGATGTGTTTGCAGTCTAGGCACAGCAGGGAAGTGCGCATGTTGTTTGGAGGGGGCACCTGGTTAATTTTAATCACGTCTTCACCTCGGGGTGGAGGCAGGGGTGGCCTTGCATACTCTAAGTAGGTGAAGGTCGGAGTCAGAAGGCGTGTGGAGGAAGAAGCACCCGCTCACCCCTCTGTCTGTCTCAGCCGACGCCGCATATGCTGCACACGTCTCACACACACACACACACACACACACACACCAGCGCAGATGAAAAACTGCAGCTTAGCGCAGTGATCTCCATAAGATATTATGATGCAAAGGCTGTGTGTAGCGGGAGGTGTGTGTGTGTGTAGAGGGGGCTGCTGGGTTGGCTGGCACTCGCTCAACAAAAGCGGGCCTCATTAGCATTTCAGAAGGAATGGCAGAAGAATTGAGCCTCAAATACCAAAAAAATGCCGATCTCAGCACTGATGGGCCACTTGGTTAGTATGGGAGCCGGTGAGAGAGAGTGGGGTAAGGATGGATGTGTGGGTGGGGGGGGAACTTTGGATTTACAGGGAGGGTAGGATGCAACCTTTCCTTTGGGACTGAATCTCATATTTATGCTTATACTGTACATGGCTTCTAGCCCAGAAACAGGCCTCTGTCTAAATCAATCACCAGTCATTAGCTATTGGCATTGTCTTTGCAAAGAATAGTCAATAGCCTATAAGTCAGCATCAGAAGGTGTCGGTGAGATCATAGTGGATGAAGGTGGGGTTATGGGGGGGGGGGGGGGCAAAAGATTACTGCAAAAGATTAAGGAGACTGCTGACAGGCACATCAGAGAGTGAATGTGTGTGTGTGTGTGTGACATTAAAACTCCTGTCTTGTCTTGCAGATCTTGTCACAGATCCAGTGGTACGACAACCTCATCACGCCAGTGGTAGACTCGCTCAAGTACCTCACGTCCCTCAACTACGACGTGCTGGCCTGTATCCTTCCGCCCGCGCAAATAATTACCTGTGCACTCTTCCTCTGCAGATTCTCTCTATTCCTCTCCCCTCTCTCTCTTGCTCTTTCCTCCCTCGTTTTCTTTGTTTTGTCCGCCCACGTGTGCTCAGAATAATAACCCCCACGGAAGGGTTGCCACTAATGAAGGGGTGTGGAGGAACTTACTGATCCCCCCCTCCTCTCTGAAAAAGAACGACAGAAAAAGAGAAGAGGGGGCAGGGGGTGTGGGGGTGGTGGCATCCTTGTTATTTATTCACTCCTCACAGTTGACAAGCTGCAACTCACCTTGTCAAAGTGAGCAAGTTTTTGAGAGAGATAATAAAAAATAAAACCCACAAGGAGAAAAAAAAAAAACAAAGAGTCTTGCAAGAGAAGGCTGTGCATACTAACTCCGTTCAGTGATATAAACATCTGTGGCCCTGCTCTGTCATTTCCCGAACAAAGAGTTATTGGATGATAATTGTCAGTTTTATCAACTTTCTAGTGTAGCCCTCTCAAAATATTCCACTATCAAAGACTCATTTTAAGCTCTTTGAATTCCGCTTTGTGCGGTGAAGTGCCGGCGAGAAGAGTAGAGCTGGGGTTTTGTTCCTGTTTAGGCTAATTGCGTAGTGACCACCCTTGACCTCTGTACTTGTGGCGTAGACTGCATCATTGAAGCCCTGGCCAATCCGGAGAAGGAGAAGATGAAACACGATGACACAACCATCTCATCCTGGCTTCAGAGTAAGTGTGTGTGTGTGTGTGTGTAGCCTCTGGCTTGTACAAAAATTTTTTTTTTTTTTTTTTTTTTTTTTTTTAGTAAGTGGAAATGAAATGGAATTTCATATCTAAAGAAATATTTCTGTTAAGAAATGTCACATTCTGACTGATAAGAATGAATGTCTTTGAATTGCAATGAGTTTCACTCCTCTCTGTGTAATTCCAATTCAGTGCACCTCTAATGCCCCTTGAGCATGACTGCAGCTTACTCTACCCAAAGCTCTGGTGTCACTGTAATCTGTTCCCAGATCAGTTGAGGGGGGCATAGGGGCTTTTTTTTTTTTTTTTCTTCTGTCTGATGGGTGTGTGTGTTCATCTCTGATAGGTTTGGCAAGTCTCTGCGGAGCAGTTTTCAGGAAGTACCCTATTGAACTAGCTGGTCTCTTGCAATATGTCACCAACCAACTCAAGGCAGGGAAAAGGTGAGTGTGCACGTGCACGTGTGTGTGTGTGTGTGCAATCCAGCACCAGCCAGTTCTGTTCCTTCCCTGAGGCGACACATTAAACATTTTCTCTCTCTGGAGTGGTGAGAGGGGAAGTGTGTGTGAGGGGGGTTAAAAGCTCAGCTGGGTAATGTGGCCCAGTCATCAGCACTGATGCCTCGTCAGCCTTGACCTGCTTTCCACAAAGCCTGGCGCCATTGTCACCACCCCGAGAAAGGGAGCGAGGGCCCGATGGAGCCGTTCCTGCTGACTCCCACAATCCTTTTCACCCGCACACTGCCCATTCTGACAGGCATGCATAACCTCCATACACGCATACACACATCCCCACTGGCACAGCCTGAATGTCATTCAGCGGAAACCCACACACACACACAGTGTATAAGAAAGGCCTGCTTGGTTGTGCCTAGCTGTCCATCCATATAGATGTCTGTCCAGCCCCATCTGCACAACCTGAATAAGCTTTCTGTCCCAGGCCCGCATTGGCATGGCCATTTTCTTTTCCTTTTTGGGGACTCTTCCTTGTCCTCTCTTCATCTTTCTCCTGCCATCCTCTCTACCTCTTCTCTCCTCCTTTCCTCTCCTCCTCCTGCTGGGTGCCACGTGTAAATGTGCTGCAGTCAGCACTTAGCATCAATGGGACTCCTCATGAGCTAGTTAACATGCTTTTGTCATTCCCTTCATGGAACTGGAGGCATTGTATTTTGTGTGTGTGTGTGTGTGTGTGTTTGCCACAGGCATAAATGTGTAGCGAGTGAGTCTTTGGTACCACCTCAGGCACATTTTTATTTTATTTATATATTTATTTTATTTTTTTTCGGAAGCCTGGTCTGAAATCTGTCCAGAACTCCAGTGTCTTGTTTTCTTCTAAAGATGGATGAGAAGGGTTGTGTTTGTGGTGTGTTTTCTAATGTGTGTGTGTGTGTGTGTGTGTGTGTGTGTCGTGTCAGCTTTGACCTGTTGATCCTGAAGGAGGTGGTTCAGAAGATGGCGGGCATCGAGATCACAGATGAGATGACTCAGGAACAACTTGAAGCCATGACGGGAGGGGAGCAACTCAAAGCTGAGGTGAGAAGTCACACACACACACACTCACACAGTCAGACTGGCTATAAATGCACCATAATTATAACAGCGTACTTCGCCAGTGGTTGTTTTCTAAGTAGCAGCCGGTGTGTTGTGAAGGTGGTTTATTTTAGTTTTTTTTTTTTTTTTTGAACGTCGTGGCTGTGGCGTTCCATCCCTGTTTTTCAGGGTTACTGCGGTCAGACATCACCTCTCCCTCAAGTTTTTTTTTTTTTTTTTTGGTTTGCTTTTCCTCCCATCGGAACCTTGTGTTTTTATTTATTTATTTCCGGCTGTTTTTCGTGACGGTTGACAGTAAGTAGATGTGAAGGGCACCCCTGCCTCACCCCGGGGGGGGCATTTGGCTGTGACGAGCAGGAGCACCCTCCACCACCACTACCATCTTCGTCCGCAGATGCTACCTGTTGCCCGTCCTTGACCAACCTTTCCCACTTTTTGTTTCTTTTTCTTTTCTTTCTTTCTCTCTCCTCCCTTTTTTTTTCTCTCTCGCGGCAGCGGGAGGGCTCTCCCTGCGGGGGGTGGAGTGGTCCGTGGCGGGTCGGGGCGGTCCGGGCCTATCCTAGGGCACGTCTGATTGGCTAATCAGTACATTTCTCGCCCCGGCAATTGCATCCATGGATAGCGGGGGCCATCACAAAATGCCTTCCTGCCTTTGCGCTCACCACTGTTTTACTCAATGTGTTGCCAAGGCTCAGTGATCATATTACATGCCTATAGTGTGTGTGTGTGTGTGTGTGTGTGTGTGTGATTGAAGTGGTTAAGTGCCAATAACAGTTCCAAGGCCACTGGTCCATTTCTCAGACAGTGAATGTATTGACTCGACATGTACTTTTCATTTTCCACCGTTCATTTCCAATACTGTAGGTGCGAGAGGTTCAATAAAACATCTCCACGTGTGTGTGTGTGCATGCAGGGTGGCTACTTCGGTCAGATCCGGAACACGAAGAAGTCGTCGCAGCGGCTGAAGGACGCGTTGCTGGAGCACGAGCTGGCGCTGCCACTGTGCCTGCTGATGGCCCAGCAGCGGAATGGCGTGGTCTTCTCCGAGGGCGGCGAGAAGCACCTCAAACTAGTGGGCAAGCTCTACGACCAGGTGAGTGTCTGCGCAGGCTTGTAGTGGTGTGTGTGTGTGTGTGTGTGGGCTATGTTGCATCAGTGAAATGAGTGCTTGAATGTGAATGTGTGTGTACTGTGTGTTGAGTGTGTACGCACAGGCACAGGTGTATGGACATTTGGTAGAAATGAAACCCACAAACACACACACCTTAGACAGCCCATCTGCCTGCTTTGATCGTCAGTCAAACATCATCCAAACATTGTTTCACCTCAGCACTCACTAGTTTGGGGCTGTTTGCACTACAGATGGTGCCAGAAACGCTCCAATCAGCTCCTATTTGTGTGCCTGGATTCGCGGTGTGTCTCATGGCTCACCCCCATCCCTCCATGGCCCTTACACACACACACACACACACACACACTCCCCCCCACCCCTTCTTGTTTCCTGTGAATGCCACAAATTAAAGCTTTCAGGAAGAGAAGACCCGCCGCAGATCGCCATTGTCCAAATAATTGCCTGCCGAGTGAGGCGCACGGCTGCCCCTCCCTCCTCCATCTCTCTCCTTTCTTCCTCTCCTTTCTTCCCCTCCTTTCTTCCTCTCCTTCCTCTCTTCTGCTCTTCCCTCTCTTCCCTCGCCAGTGTGTTAACCTCGCCGGGGTAGCACTCTTAATTATTAATTTCCCCTTGTTTTCTCGCCATGCAGGAAGTTGCAAGCTGTTCATTGCAATCATCTCCAATGCGTCACCCCCCCACCCCCACACACACTCATACACACACACCCCAAACAACGTCCCTGATTTTCAATGTCCCACTCTCCTCTCCCCTCGGATGCACTGTGAAACGTCTTCTCATCTGTAGACATTAACATGCATTGAAAGTGATTACATGGTTTATGCATAAGCACCCCACTCACACACACACACACACACACACACGTTTCTGTTTTTTTCGTCTTGCCTGGCTCTGCATCTGAAAAAATGCCTGAAATACTTGATAAATTGAGGCTTAATTGTGTGTGTGTGTGTGTGTGTGTGTGTGAGTGAATGATGCGTTTGGGCACAGAACAGCACTCAGGCATCGCGTCGGCCTCCCCAAACACTTCAACCAGCAAGTCAGTGCAGGCGAAAGGAGCGCTTCCTGCTGGCGACGCCCCGAGTGATTGATCTCAATGGGAATGTGGGCTGACAAGTTGTCTTACTTATTTTTTGCATCCACGTTGCGGCCCGCCCCTCTCAAATGAAGACGCGGCGGAGTTCATTGAGGCCCTAGCGAGCGAGTGCAAGCTCAGAGACTCGCGTCGCAATTGGAATGAGGAAGGCCGCCATGGTAATGTCAGGAGCTGACAAAATGGCCGCTGACAAAATGCAATGAGATGGGGAGGGCAGCGAGGAAAACTAGGTGGACGGTGGGATGAGGTGGAACTCTAAACCTGTCTGACTGCTTATGTACTCAGAAATCAGCGTGTTTTCCCCACATCGCGGCTAAGTTGCACGTTTAGCCCCTTGGGTGAACGGCCGAGGGGGCTCTCTCTCTCTCCCTCCCTCCCTTCGCTGCTTATTGCAGCAGAAGTGGTATGGCTACCATGAGACCATTGAAATCAAGCCCAGTGTGTGAGCCGTACATGGATGGGTTGACCCTTAGAGATGGCCTAATTCCTAGTGTGTGTGTGTGTATGTGTGTGTGTGTGTGTAGCACCCTGGGGCTAAAGAAGCTCTAGTGTGTGGGGAGCACCCTAGGGTTGTAGATTCACTAGTGTGTAGGGGCACCCTGGGGTTGCAGAATCACAGGTGTGTGGGTACCCTGGGGTTGCAGAATCACGTGTGTGTGTGTGTGTGTGTGTGTGTGTGGACACCCTGGGGTTGAAGAATCACAGGTGTGTGGGTACCCTGGGGTTGTAGAATCACGTGTGTAGGGGCACCCTGGGGTTGTAGATTCACTAGTGTGTAGGGGCGCCCTGGATGTTGAAGAAGTAGTAGTGTGTAGGACTCCTACTCCGGGGTGGGAAACGTACGTCTGGTGGATGTGTGATGCCATCCGTATGTGTGAAGTGCATGGGCGTGCAGAAAATCATCTTAAGGAGAGGTGTTGGGGATTATTTGGGATCAGAGACAAGATATGAAAAGAAGAACAAAGAAATAAACAGCCTTTTGTTTACAACATATTTTTCTTTTTCTGGCGTGGTAGTCAAGGTGGGAGGTGTTTTGTTGTCAAGGTGACTATTTTTTTTTTTTAGCTGTAAAGCTGTGGGGGAAACTATGGCGTGCTTCTTGGATTTCATGGAAAATGGTTGAGTGCTCTCGACTGTCACACCAACAAGCCTGGTGTTGGCTTTGCCGGTCAGGTTTGCGCATCTAGCACCCTCTACAACCGGGGTAAAGATCCCCTGCGTTCTCCTTCACAACTAGCTGCAAGTACTTCAAAGTAAACAACAGACTGGAACGTCAGCATTTCTCCCCTGACTCGGGGAGGATCATGAGGCCTGTAGTTTATATGAGAGTCACTGCCACAGCTGTAGTAGTTCTCCTTTAGGTCATTCCCATGTAGTCACCCAGGGTGTCTCGGGTAGATTATTCCATGGTCCAATTTTTGACCAGAGGTACCATAGAGTATATGCTCATATTTAATGTAACTTTTCCAAATGTTGGTAACCCTGAAGCCTGCTCCATTTTATGTTTTGCTGTCTGCCAATTCACTTAATACGCCCAGGAGTTGAACCTTCTCCAATTTGGTGCGTACAAATTTATCTTCTATGGTACCCTACACTTTGTGCCATTCCCATCCTCCCATTGGACTCCTCCTGCTGACTCTAACTAAAGCAGGTAGGTGTTTTTTTAGCTGTGGTCTCAGCAGTCCCAATTGGTGCACAGAAGGAGTGGGTGACTCAGTCGGTACCGAGGTCACACTCTGTCCTGAAACCAGGCGTTCACCCAGCCAGCCAGTCAGCCTGCTAGCGTTGTGGCGGCTAGCGCTGTTTACTGGCTGCAGCCGAGGGCATGGCGGGGCCACATGGCCCTGCTGAATCTGCAATAGTAGCAGTACCAGCAGCAGCAGTGGCAGCGCCATCACCTTTGATGAACCTCCAGCAGTATCACTGCAGTGCACCTCGGATGGAGATCTCCCATAGCAGGCCAGACTCCTCCTTGATTTATTTTAGTTGTTTGTTTGCTTGTTCTCTGGATGTGGTCTCACGCCTGGTGTGGTAGAGGCTGTGGCATGGGACCTCCCCGTCACTGACCTGACCTTGGCATCCTAGCCAGCGTGGCCCTTGGAGGAGGACTCGACTGTAATGAGCTATGTTAGTCAGCAATGGTGACCTACCCCAGCCCTCGCCCTCCCCTTCTCCTTGCCCCATTCCCCCAGCACAGGGGTGGGGTGGAGGGAGGTTCTTTGTAGAGCCGTCCAGTGCCCTGTCCTCTGTTTTGGATGCGAAGACTCGCACAGCAGTGGTGGGAGCCCAGAAGGCGCCAATGTCCTCGCTCTCCTCCTTGCAGTCCGAGTGCCTAACCCTCCGGAGTTCTGGTCATGCTCGCTGCCTCAGCAGGGGAGAGGGGAGGGGGCTTTGATGTGCACTTTTACTTTTTAAATAGTTGGCCCACTCCCTTTCTGAAATGCCCTCTTCACCACCTCCACTTGCTCACTCAATCGCCCACCCCCACCTCCTCCCCAACCCAGCCAATATTCCCAACTCGCTTAGAAGTCCAAAGGCTGCCCCCTACTTAACGAGAAGCTGTCCAAAGATTTCATGCGGCAGCTGTTCCCCTCTTCCTGATGCAGGAGGTAGATGGGGGGTGGAATAAGGGGGAGAGAGAGCGAGAGATGGAGATGAGGAGAGAGAGAGAGACTTGTGTAGTCTTCCGCCAGATGGGAGCTCTTTGAGAACTGACACCCCTAGGGTTTTCCCCGGCTGCCATCTTGTTTTTTAAATGCCCCCCCACCCCCCACTCATCTCCCCCCGTGGTTAATTTAGCGACTCAAGTCAGGGGATGCCAGCCGTCCGGTGCTAAGTGCACACCGCTCCCCGACGCCCTTTGCTGGTGTAGCAGTATGGTGAGGAGATACGGCACACACTGTTCGGAGGTGACAGCCACTTAACTGCGGGGCTCTCAGAGCGGCTTCCCCTCATTGGCAATGCAGCCAGCGTCAGTCTCTTCAGGAACATGGCGGCGTTTTGTAAATGCGTCTCGCACCTTTTTTTGTACAAGTCCCCAGTTGCATTGCTCCACTCCCATCTCTCAAGACTGTTATTTCAGCAGTTCCAACACAATAACGCTCTCGTCTCGTTTTTGTTTTGTTTTTGCCTTTTCAAATGTATATGTATGTATGCATGTGTTTATGAAACAGAAGGGCCCAGCGGAGCGCGATGAAGATGATTGAGAGGGGATTGAAGTCTCGCGGATGTCACAGTGCATCCTGCCTGCGCTTCACGCGGGCCGTATTCAAATATTTACATTTTCCGTGGTGTCGCGTCCTCTTGCCGAGAACATGCCTCAGCAGCCCCTGTGCTTCTGTTTCATTGGAGAGAGTATCTTTAACCTCTCTCTTGTTTTCACTTTCCTGCTCTCACTCTCTTTTTCTTCTCCTTTTTTCCCCCTCTCCCTCTCTTCCCACCCCCTCCTTGAGTCAGTTAGACAAAATTGCTTTAGTGTGCACAACATTGATTCGGGGGGCAACTACTGGTGATGAATGGCTTTAATAAAACAAGGTGCAGTTCCCCAAATAAATGAGCACAAGGAGGATTTATTAAGAACATCTGCATGTTGCTGGGGTCTTAATGGCTTGCGAGGGCTGGATGGTGTGTGGGTGCTCTCTCTCTCTCGCACTCTCTCTCTCTCTCTCTCTCTCTCTCTCTCTCTCTCTCTCTCTCTCTCTCTCTCTCCCTCCTCTGTCGCCCCCATCCACTCTTCCTCTCTCTGGCCCTTTCATTGTCTGCCTCCTCTTCTCGCTCACTAAGCGATTCTCCTCGTCTCCGTCCAAATCCCTCACCCCTCTGACATTCATTATTTTATGAACTTTCACCGTCACAGCTAAATGTGCCTCCTGTCTTGCTAAATGTGTTAAACAAAAAAAAGAACTGTACATTCTCTGGTAACTGCTAATAGATTTGTGTCCTTTTTATTTCTTTTTCTTTCTCTTTCTGCCTCTCTCTCTATCCATCTCTTCCTCCCTTCCTTATCTTCCCTGTCTTCATGCAGTGCCACGACACGCTGGTGCAGTTTGGCGGTTTCCTGGCATCCAACTTGAGCACAGAGGACTACATCAAGCGTGTGCCGTCCGTGGACATCCTCTGCAACCAGTTCCACACGCCGCACGACGCCGCCTTCTTCCTGTCTCGCCCCATGTACGCCCACCAGATCCTGGTGAGGACCTCCTACTGCTTCCTACTTTCTTTCTTTTTTTCTCTTCCTTTCTTTCTCACCTTGACACACTTTCTTTCTCTCTCTCACTCACACACACACACACACACTCTCACACTCACACTCTATCTTCTTAATTCTCTCTTATTGTTTTAGTAGGCCTGAGGTTTATTAAATAGCCAGCCTCATGTGAAATCTACCCAGCCCACCTCTCCCATCCACTGCTTTCCCCATTCTGCTCAGCCCAGCCCTCGCAGCCTGTTTGATTGACATTGTGGAGAGCCTGTGAGTGTGTAAATCCTGGGGTTTGTGCCGCTGGCCTCCAGAGGGAACTAGTGCTCCTGTAAGCCTGCCCAGGCAGCTCGGTGACGCCAGTGCAAAGACGACAAGGCCCTCAGGGACAAGCCTCCACAATAAGATCCTGGGTCACACAAACATGGCGACACATATAAACACACACGCGCGCACACACACACACAGCCACACGTACACACACACACAGACAGACACACAAAGAGGCATCACTTGGGCCAGAGCAGAAGGTGATGGCTGCAATTCTGTCTCTGGGCTTGATTATTGTCCTCACTAAGAGGCTGTTTACATGACTTCTTATTTATTTTAAAACAGAAACAAAACTCTCGCAAATACACTGTCTGTCCAGATTAAAGGCCCACTATGCAACATTTTTGATTTAATTAATCCGTTTCATACTGTTTAGGATGCTAAAATGAGTCATGACACGCCGAACGAACGGTATAGAATGCGCCACCATGGCCTATAGCGGTAGATACAGCACTTGCAATGTTCAGCAGCGCGGACCACCTCCAATAGAATGCAGTGCAATACAATGCAGTACAGCGGTCTTTAGAGGGAGCTTGTGAGAGGAAAAAGACAGAACGTTGCTTAGCCCTTCTTTAAAGGGATAGTTCGGTTTTTAACACATTGAGCCCCTTTCACAGGTTGTCTAAAATGCAATAAAGTGGTTGACATCGAAATTTTGACGATTACTTCTGTCTCGGCTATTTGGGAAATGTAGAATCGCCTCTGGCTGCCTTCAAAATGGCTAGCAATGGGCATGTGTTGTTTCTATCCTTAAAACACTGGTTTTAAAAAAGTGCTACTCACCAAGTGGTTAGTGGTGCTCAATGATGTTCCAAAACGTGTATCGTAGCGAAATAAAGCTTCCGTCATGTTTTATTTGGCACTTTGTTTATATGAAGGAGCAAATAGATCCCTATGGGACTTACAAAATGGCAAATAAAACATGACAGAAACTGTATTTTGCTACGATACTTGGGTTGGAACATCAGCAAACGCCATAATCACTCCATGAGTAGCACTTTTTTAAAACCAGTGTTTAAAGGATAGAAACAACACATGCCCATTGCTAGCCATTTTAAAGGCAGGCAGAGCCGATTCTATATTTCCCAAATAGCCGAGACAGGAGCAATAATAAAGATTTTGGTGTCAACCACTTTATTTCATTTTAGACTACCTGTGAAAGGGGCTCAATGTGTTAAAAACCGAACTATCCCTTTAAGACATCCAGATTCGTTTCTGTTTGGAGTAGAAGGTTTTGATTGCAGCTGTAGGAATGGCATGTATGGCCACATACATGTAGTGCAGTTCTGTGTGTCAGTGTGGACGACCCACCCTGGCCCTGTGTGGCCCTGTGGCCTTCTACTTCCCTGGGCTCTTCCCGCTTCATGTCTGCAGCCACTGCAGAAGAGAATCTCCCTCTTTTCCTCTTGTTGTTGTATTCTCTCTCTCTCTCTCTCTCTCTCTCTCTCTCTCTCTCTCTCTCTCTCTCTCTCTCTCTCTCTCTCTCTCTCTCTCTCTCTCTCTCTCCCTCTCCCCCCCCCCCCCCCCCCCCCCCCCCCCTCTCTCTCTCTCATTCTACTGCAGCTCTCTCTTTTCACCCTCTAATGAGATTTAGCTGAGCGCTTGCCACAGAGTGCTGTATGTATTGACTTTGCTGAGTGTTGTCATAACATATTTTACCATCACGTTTGATGCACATTTCTCATCAGCCGCTGCATTCCTACACACACACACTGCTCTCTCTCCATCTCCATCCCCCCATCTCTCTCTTTATCTCACTCTCTTTCAATGCTTAGTGCTGTGGATTTATCCCCGTGTTAGCCAATGTATGTGGTTGACTGTGAGGCTCCTGCTGGCTGCGGTTCAGGAGTCGTGCGCTGCTTCCTCACACTCCTCCTCACTAGCCGTAACGCCTGTTTGCCCAACAATCAGCCCAACAATCAGCTCTTCACTAGCCGTAATGCTAACCTGTTTGCCCCTTTATCAATTTCTTCTCACTAGCTGTAACGTTAGCCGATTTGCCCAACAATCAGCTAACATTATACTGTCTGACTCACTTCGTCCCTTCTTTTCTTTGCTTCTTCCCCCCAGTCCAAATATGATGAGCTGAAGAAGGCGGACAAGGCGAGCCGTCAGCAGCAGCAGAAGGTGCACAAGTATGTGCAGTCATGCGAGCTGGTGATGGCGCCCGTGCACGAGGCGGTGGTCTCGCTGCACCCAGCCAAGGTGTGGGACGACCTGCGGCCGCAGTTCTACGCCACCTTCTGGTCGCTCACCATGTACGACCTGGCCGTGCCGCACTCCGCCTACGAGAGGGAGTGCAACAAGCTCAAGGCCCAGATGAAGGCCATCGAGGAGAACACGGAAATGGTGAGACACACAATCTCACACACACACACACTCGCACACCCTCATTCTTCTGACACACACACACACACACACACAAGCTGTTTAAGGATCTATCATGCCACCCTGTTTTATCTCTTAACTGTCGTCTCTCTTCATCCTTGCTCTTTCTACTCCTCCCTCTCTCCCTCCATCTCCGGCAGCCTCCAAACAAGAAGAAGAAAGAAACGGAGCGCTGCACAGCGCTGCAGGACAAGCTGCTGGAGGAGGAGAAGAAGCAGCTGGAGCACGTCCAACGCGTGCTCCACCGCCTCAAGCTGGAGAAGGACAACTGGTTGCTCGCCAGTAAGTATCTCACTCTGCAGCTCCACGAGAAACTAGTCGAGCCAAGATGGCCGCCGCTTCCAAGCAAGGAGGGGAGAGAGAGGGGGGGAAAAAAGTCTTTCACTGCCTAAGTGTCGATTGGCTTCTTTTCAAAAAGAGACTGTGGGGGTGACCCACTTTTTGTTGATTGTGCCGTCTTCGCTCTCTCTTTCTCTCACTCACTTCTTTATCTCTCCCCTTGGCATTCCTCCCTCGTTTTCCACTCCACCTCTCTCTTTATTCCTGCTCTTTTTCTTTCCTTCTCTCCCTGTGTCCCTTGTGATCCTCCCCTCTTATCTTTCTTCCTTCTTAATTTTACTCCCCTTCAATCCTGCTCCCTCTCTCTTTCTCTCTATTCATCTCTCTTTCTCTCCTCTCCCACTATCACTTTCTCCCTCACCCTTCTTCCTCTCTCTCTCTCTCTCTACCCAGAATCCACTAAGAATGAGACCATCACCAAGTTCCTGCAGTTGTGCCTCTTCCCTCGCTGTGTGTTCTCCGCCATTGACGCCGTCTACTGCGCCCGCTTTGTAGAGCTGGTGCATCAGCAGAAGGCCCCCAACTTCTGCACCCTGCTCTGCTACGACCGAGTAAGTTTCCTCCATCAACGCCACAGCACAAACACACAAACACACACACACACACACACACACACACACACACACAAACAGCATCCCCTTCAACAGGATCATCCTTAGACTGCCTAGTCCGCCACTTAGCCTGTGCCAGGCATCCCCTCCGGCAGTGTGTGTTTAGGCCGTACCGTCACACACTGTCCTGGCTCTCTCAGAAACTTGGGTTCTGCAGAAGAGTAGAGCAGTTTGAGAAGAGTAGTTTGTTTTGTTTCTCCTTTCTCTTCCTGTAGTGAAAGAGATTTGCATTTCAGTGTATTTACCATTTTACTTTTAAATCATTTGTAAGGCTTGCGTAGTCTTACAACATATGCAGCAATGCGTAGTCAGAGGGGACATATTTATTATTTTATTTATTTATTTATTTATATGGCACGGTTCATACACAACAGCAGCACAATGTGCTTCACAGATTAGAAAACAAAAATGGATCAAAACTCAACAAAAGCAGCCAATAGAAAACAGGGGGTCAAAGCAGAAAAACTTGGCTGTAAAAATCATGTAAAACCTGTTGAAAGACAAAAAATAAAAGAGAAGGGCAACACCCAGATATTGTGATGTCATAGGCTGACTCCTAATGGTCCTAATCCCTATGCCCTAAACCACCAGACACTTCAGGGAATCTGCCAATCAGGAAGCTTCGTGCTAGTTAACCGGGACATATCATGAAGGGAGGGAGTGTTGTAGCCTGGCCGTGGCCATACGTAAGCTTCCGCTCAATTTTCGTTTCCCTCCAGCATTACGACTGGTTCTGATCCCATTGAACTCGATTTCTCAGAGATGCATTCCACCGGACCAATCAACGGGGGTGGGGGGTAGGGGTGGGCAATATAGACGATATATACCGTATGCAATATGCATTTGGCCAATGATAGAGATTTTGGGTCATATCGGCATACCGTGATAGGCTCATTGCGTCTCCACAACCATGTGAAACAATGTTGACCTGTAGCTTCATTGATTGATGGCAATCATTGATAGCACCTTTTCATTTTTACAACGAAACTGTGTAAGAGCCTATAAATTGAACAGCTACTGCCTGACACAAATGCAGCTTACCAGTTTACTTCTGTGTGAATTTGAGAGTCCAATATAAACACCTCCGAACGATGACTAAACAACTGTTGTACATATTGACTTTATGCTATGGTAACCATTAAGAAACTGTTATGCTGTAAGTTACACACCAAAGTATACCGTGATGTATATCATCTACCGTCTATGGTTCAAAATATATTGCAATATAAATTTTAGACTACATCGCCCACCCCTAGTGGGGGTTAAGGGGTGGGAGGCGAGTGTTAAAGATGTCCTTGATCATAAGCGTGTTGTGTCTCTAGCTGGTTGTTTGGCAATCGCGACCAAACGTTAGCGATTGGGTAAAATCGGGACCAATCGTTTGAAACTTCAAGAGTTCACGCCTCCTGCCTGAAATCGATTCTGAATGAAGTAGGTCCAGACCCTCAGTACGATAGTACAACCAGGCAAGGAGTGTTGTGCTTTGTTCTTTAATGTTTAAATTCTTACTTAAATACTTTAACTTTTCACTCATCAGAAATCGCCTCAAGTGCAAGTTTACAAGCCCAGTTAAAACCTTATATTTAGCACCTGTTTTAAGCACCTGTGGGACTCCACATTCATTAGCAAAGACAAGGCCACCTAGTGATGCAGCGTAAAGTACGCACATGCATGGTTGGGTGGATATTGCCCGCTAAGCCTCTGTAGGAGGCGTTGAGTTGTTGGGGGTTGCTGGCTTGTTTACGTTGCGACACCGCGCTCGGCGCCCATCCTGAGAGAGTGTCGAATATGACGTCTGGCCAGCCACTGTGAACCGCCTGTTTAATTTTGACTAAGTAATCAGGACCTGAACATGCAGTGATTCACCTGTGTGTCTGCTGACGAGATGAGGAGTAGCACGCACGCATGCACACACACACACACATGTGCACACACCCCATAGCTTTGATTTGTTTATGAACTTTGCAATGTCCCACTGTGTCTGAAAGTGTGAAGTGCTTTAATTGCATGCGTGAAGGCGGCGTGGTGTGAAAGGCTATTAAACTTGATTGCGCTGTTTGATAGGATTTCTCCTGCGTTTCCATCGCTCGCACTTTCTCGCATTCTACGCATCTCTCTCTCTCTCTCTCTCTCTCTCTCTCTCTCTCTATCTATCTCGTTCTCTATCTCTCTTTATCTCTTTCTCTGGGGTCGCCACCATTTTCTCATATTTTCACTCATGATTCCCTCCCCTCATCTCCTCATGTAACTCCTTCTCAATTTCCCCCCTTTTTTTTCTTCCTTCTCTCCATGTCTCCATCTTTTATTTCCCTCTATCTTCCCCCTCCTTCTCATCCTCCCTCCCTCCCTCTCTCTCTCTCTCTCTCTCTCTCTCTCTCTGTTTGTCTCTCAGGTGTTCTCTGACATCATCTACACTGTGGCGAGCTGTACGGAAAACGAGTCTCGGCGCTATGGGCGCTTCCTCTGCTGCATGCTGGAAACGGTGACGCGCTGGCACAGCGACCGCACCATCTACGAGAAGGTAGACACACACACACACACACACACAGTATATCTGCAGAATTGTTAATCACCCATTCAAACTTCTGAATGTTGGTACACACACACACACATACACCCCTACACCTCACTGAAACTCATGCCAGCTTCAATCAGTCCCCTCAGCCAGCACACATACAGACTCGCACGCAGCAGTGAGTCCAGACACACCGTTTGCATACAGACTTGAGAAAAAAAGCTGAAAACCACACACCACCTTTGCCAGCGTCCCACCTCCTCCTTCAACACACAGACACACACACACACACACACACAGGTGCGCTAAAGCGTGGACTTGTGTGTCAGCCAAATGAAGAACAATAGCTCTTGATGAAGGCTCTGTTGAGTTGCGTGAGCAGTTCGTTGGCCCCTGTGCCGCCCTCCTGCCCTCTCAGTGCGTCCGATGCGTCGTCCCCAACCCACCCACCCCCCCTCGGCTCGTCACGGCTCTTGATGAAGTGGACGCCATGTTTTCCATTCTGTCTTGTTCGCCTCGTCTCACTCCCCCTCTTCCTCCCCCTCCTCTTCCTCTCTTTCTCTGGCTAGGAATGCGGGAACTACCCGGGCTTCGTCACCATCTTCCGGGCCAGCGGCTTCGACGGCGGGAACAAGGCCGACCAGCTGGACTACGAGAACTTCCGGCACGTCGTCCACAAATGGCATTACAAGCTCACCAAAGTGAGTTTCCACCGAGAGCTTGGAACATCATGTCCCATGCAGCTTCACAACTTCAGTCCAGCATCGCTCTTCTCCTTTTGATATTCTTTCTCTGTCATCACCACAATTTCTTTTTTTTTTTTTTCTGTTCTGTCTCATCTATTTGCCACCCGACCCCCACCCATCCCCACAGGCGTCGGTGCACTGCCTGGAGACGGGCGAGTACACACACATCCGCAACATCCTGATCGTGCTGACCAAGATCCTGCCCTTCTACCCCAAAGTGCTGAACCTGGGCCAGGCGCTGGAGTGCCGCGTGCTCAAGATCTGCCAGGAGGAGAAGGAGAAGAGGCCTGACCTCTATGCGTTAGCCATGGGGTAACAACTTACACACACACACAAAATTACACTACACTGCGCTGCGCACACAAACATTACATTACTCTGCATACTATACTACGCTACATCACACTAGACTACACACACTCTACACTAAATTACATACACGTACACACACACTATACTACATTACACTGCAGTACACACACACCCCAACGCTGCAAATGGCTGCTTGGCCAGTCTGCACACACACTCACACTATGTGTGTGTCCTTTCTGTGTGTGTGATTGTGTATGCAGATGATTTTGTTAGTGGTCTTGCTTTAGTACACAAGCAGTTACATATTTCGGCTGTTTGTGGTTTAGTGTGTTTGTGTAATTGTGTGTCCCTGTTCTGGAGTTGTGTGATGTAATAGTGAAAGGCCCCGGCACTCAACGTCTCAGTAGCTGAGTGGATGGCTGAGAGGCCTGTGAAGTGGAAGGCATTCTCTCCTCTTGGCTTTCTCTTTTTCCATCTCTCTCTCTGTCTATCCCCCCCCCTCTAATAGATCTTCTCGTTCATTCTTCTATAAGGCGCTCTGTCTCTTTCTCACTGTTTCCCCAAGTGCTCCCCCAGTTGTGTGTGTGTGTGTGAGGCATGTGATGTTAAAACCATTAGTGTGGAGGTGCAGCCAGTGCCCTCCAGAGGCAGGTCTAATCTTCTGTGGGACATGCAGTCCGCCCAGGGCTGCTCCAGGGACCACTGATGGTGATCACGCCGCCAGTCCAGAAACCCTCTGCTGTCCGACTCACACACACATACACATACACACGCACTCGGAGCTGCAGAGCTTCTCTCTCTTTCTCTTTCTCTCTCTCTCTTCCCTCTTTGCCCCCCCCCCCCCCCCCCCCCACCCCATCTCTTCTCTTCATCCCTCTTTCACCTGTCTTTCATCAGTGACTGTTTTCCTGTCAAGTTGTCCTCTCTCCTGTTCCATCTCCCTCTTTCTCCCCCATCCCCCTCCTCTGTCTCCTATCAATTTGACTCCTGCTTATCGTTTATCAAGCCTCTCTCTCTCTCTCTTTCTTTCTCTCTTTCTTTCTCTCTCTCTGGGCTCTGTGTGTGAAATTCATCTGTGTGCGTGGCTGGCTGCTAATGCAGTTGGAAGAGAAGGTCGGGGCTGTCGTAAAAAAGGGGCTCTCCCCCTAACGCCTAATGAACACCATTAACTCAACCGCCGGCTCTCTTGCGCTCACCCGCTGCGGCCTCTAGTGTGTCACATGGGTGGAGGTTCTCCACGCAGGAGGTCCGTCAGTCAGCTCCCCTTAGAAATGATGAGGAGCTCAATAGGGGACAAATTGTATTTTGGAACTTTGGTTCTCTTGAATGTTCTATGCCCATCCTTCCCAGTAAAAATACAAACTAGTAGGTTAACCTGTCTAGGAAGGGATCTCCAGATGACAAATTCACAACCTTGGACACAGACTTACACACACTGCCCAATTAAACTCTACTGACCTGGCCTTCTATTGGCTGTTTTTGACTCCCATCTCCTCCGCTTGCTTCATTCTGTTTGCCTCGAGAACAGTGCGCTTTATTTATTTGTTTGTCTGTTTCCGAGTGGGTGGGTGGGTGGTTGAGCGGGCGATCTCATTCCTCAGGGTGCTAATTGTCGTCAGCGGGCAAATTAGCCGCGGCGGTGCCCTCTCCCGAGGGGTGGGGGAGCACGGAGGGAGAGTGGCGCTCTGCCGGAGGCCTAGCTTGCCCCATCTGATGCCATCTATTTTTGGAGCGGGGCAAATTGGCGTGCTTTTGTCAGATTAATGCGCTTCCACCTCCTCTCATCTTCAGACAACAGAAGTGTGTGTGTGTGTTTGAGAGAGAGAGAGAGAAGCTGATGCCAATCTTGGCCTCTTTGTTTCATGAGTCTGTCTTCCCTTCATGGCCACTTGAGAGAGTGTGTGTGTGTGTGTGGGTGATAGTGTCTGGCTTGTGTTTTGAGCCGACCTCTCCCACACTGCTTCCACCTGTCTCCTTCTCTCCCCTCCCCCCCTGGGATTAACCTGTGTGTGCCGTGCGTATCACCTCCCAGCTACTCGGGCCAGTTGAAAGGCAGGAAGGTGCACATGGTGCCTGAGAACGAGTTTCACCACAAGGAGGCCCCTCCGCCCGCACGCAGTGCCACCCCCGCAGGCATGCAGAACGGGCCCGCCAGCTCCGCCAAGACGCCCGCCGCTGCATCCGCAGCCGGCAAGGCCGAAGAGGGCAACGGTGACGACGCAGGTAAGTCCCTACCTGTACCCGGAACCTCCCAGTTCAAGGGTCACAGCCACAGAGAAGCCACCAGAAAAAGAGTTTTTGATGCATTCTCTGATGGCCTAATGGTTTCGTGTTGATTTGTTTTGGCTCTGCAGGAGATTTATTTAAATGTGCTCTTTTTGTTTTGTTCGTGCAGCCTTTTGCTTGCAGTATGCAATAACGTGCTGATGCTTGCTGCTGTGTTCTGTCTAATCCCCCCCCCCTGCTGATTGCACTGAGCTCATCACACCAGCTTTTGAGGCTCGTTAGTGTAGACCCGTACGCCTACACACACACCTCTTCTGCCACACATGCACACATCTCTTAACCTAACCCCCCCCAACACACACACACACACACACACACACACACACACACACACTTTTCCATCTGATCCCCTGACTGCCACACATGCACACATCTCTTAACCTAACCCCTCAACACATACATACGCACGCACCCTCTTCTCCATCTAAACCTCAACTGACACACACATACACCTCTTCACCAAACTCCAGCACAT
This sequence comes from Limnothrissa miodon, assembly GCA_017657215.1. Lineage (NCBI taxonomy): Eukaryota > Metazoa > Chordata > Actinopteri > Clupeiformes > Clupeidae > Limnothrissa > Limnothrissa miodon. Next base: position 361,322 of record JAGFZM010000093.1, on the reverse strand, counting down.
ACAATCACTCACCTACCACTTAACCCCCTACACACACTCTACAAACACACATATGCCTCTTGACCTAACCCTGACACGTCCGGGCACACACTCACAAACATATATATGCGCACATGCACATATCTCTTCACCTAATCCCTGACACACACACACACACACACACACACACACATGCACACACAAATTCATTATTGGCCCCTCTGAAGACTCGGTCAGTGCTGGCTTAAATTATTAATGTCCGCTAGGCCCCACCCCCTCGCCTCTCATTCTCTCTCTGTTAAGAGGCAGCCCCAGGATGCTCGTCCGCTCCTTCCATTGGGCAAGCGTGTGGGGGTGGTGTTGCCCGCCCCTCCAACACTCACCCTTCCACATTGTGTGTGTGCCAACCCAGCTATTACATACTCGCTATTTATTGCCCTCATATATTGCTTCCCCCAACCCCTCTACCGTGTTTCGCTAAACACAATGCCTGTGTGTGTGTGTGTGTGTGTGTGTTAGTGTGTCAAGTGGTGCTGCTGTAAGTGTACAATCCTGTAATTTCTGACAACTGTGTTTTCTCTCTCTCTCCCTTCCCCTCTGTTCTTCCTCTCATTCTCTCTCTCCCTCGCTCTCTCTCCGGTTCCACCCCCTGCTGTTTACCCCCCAGAGAAATCCAAGGACAAGTCTCAGGCCGCTAAGATGAGCAGCAAGAGCACCACTGCGGCCACCAAAGCTAGCAGCAGCAATGGCAGCAGCACCCCAAACAGGTAACCACGGCACAGCCCCCTTGTTCACAAACATACTTGCACATATGTGTGCACACACACACACACACACACATACACACGGTGTGTATCCCAATTTACATCTGAGTTCAGCAGTATGTCTCCACTTGTGCCTCTGTCTGTCTGTCTCTCTGTTTGTCTCTCGCACGCACACCCTCGTTCGCACACACACACACACACACACACACAGACAGACAACTACAGCCCTTGCATCACATTATACAAGGCGAATAAATCTGCAGGCTTCCATAGTTCTTTGCAAAGTCTTTGCTTTGATAATCAAATTGGACCATGTTCTGGGGCTACTGCCACGTTACCGTTTCATTAAATGGAGCCGTCTCGCATACGAGTAGAGGGTGGGGTGGGTGGGGACCCCTCTCTTTCCAGTCGAAGCCAGTTAATTTGTTCGTACAATTGGCAGGAGAGTCTGTTAAATTAGCAGCGTGGAGCACGGCTTTAATAGAAATAACTCATAGCGCACAGCACAGAGGCGGGTCGAGGAGTTCCGTTGGGGGGGTGGGGGGGGGGGGGGGGGGGGGTGTTAAAACGCGCCCATTTATTTTGGTTGCGAACGGTGAAAAGATAATGAAGGAGTAATGGATTCCTGAGGGGGGATTTTAAAACGAGTTTGCCGGGGTAAGGCCAAGCGCCCCAGTCATCCTTCAGCCAGGGAAGGAGGCATATTTCGCCTAATGAAGAGAAAGAAGAGCTAACAACAAAAAGACAGGAAAAAAAAACAGGGTCAGGGAAGACCTGAACGAACTTTGTGGTGCCAGTCGTTTTGCTGACAAGTAATACGTCAGTCAGGTGTGTGTGGTGTTGTAGCGGTATAGACACAAACAGCTTACCCTGAATTGTCTCAATTTAGGACATACCATTGTCAATTAAGTTATTTGTTTTATACATTTTTATAGTTTTGTTATAATAAATGTGTGCTAAATAGATGATTACTGTTGCGTAGCCCCTCATTAGGGTTTCCCAAAGGCCAAGACAATGTCCTCAGATGCTTTGTCGTGGCCATATGTCAAAGATTATGAGTCTACTTCCAAAAAAAATGACTGTTTAGTCCATTACCAAAACAGTTGTTGATTTATTTAGTGAGTTCAACAATCTTCAATTTAATGACTACCACTGCAGCCCTAGTCCCGTTGTTCAAGTCCATGACGCATGTTTGTCGCTTTCTTGTTTTAAAATGACATTCTGTGTGACTCAGTAAGTCAGTTCTGTATCTTATCAGCGCACATTGTGACCTTGTTGCCGTGTGTGTGTGTGTGTGTGTCCGTCCTCAGCACCAAGTCCAGCAAGGAGAAGGATGAGAAGGAGAAAGGTGCCAAGGAAAAGAAGGAGAAGAAGGACAAGGCCCCGGGCAGCACCCCTGACTCCAAGGCGGGCAGCAAGGACAAGCAGCAGCCCAAGGACGAGCGCTCCACCCGTGACGGCGGCGAGAAGGGCGCGGACGGGCGCGAGAAGACGCCCAAGGCCGAGAGGGACAAGCGGAGCAAGGAGGACAAGCTGCAGAAGGAGGAGAAGAGCAAAGGAGGCGGTGACGGCGGCGGCAGCAGCAGCACCACCAAAGAGGAGCGTGATGGCAAGGAGAGCAAGAGCCGGGAGAGCAGCGGCGGCGGAAGCAGCAAGGCGGAGAAGAGCGGAGCCGGAGGTCTGCTGAAGTCCCCCGTCCCCCGCGCCGACGGAGCCGACTCTGAGCGGGGTAAGAGAAGGAAGAAGTGAGAGGAAGAGGAGGGAGAGGAGGAGTGGGAGAAAGAGAGTGAAGGGAAGAGCAAGAACAGTAAAGACTAATGGGACCCTATGATATGGTGCAGTATGGGAAAAGGAGAGATGCTATAAGAGCTAGCACAGGCTGGTCTGTGAGTCCACATCTCTGCACGCCCTGGGCAAGGAAGTCCAATGAGCTAGCTTTGGAACCATTAGTTCACTAAGCTTTGAACTGTAGTTGGTTGGTGCACTTCTTTAGCATTTTAAAGATAGATAGATAGATAGATACTTTATTGATCCCCAAGGGGAAATTCAAGGTCCCAGCAGCTTAAAATCACACACAACAAATACTACACTGTTCACAGGATGATAAGAAGCAAATTAACAAATCAACAGGATTAGATCAACGTTACTAAAAAGAACAATAGAATACAAATGCTAAGGGTAGAGATGCGCATGACTGTACTGTGGGTCCAGTATGAGGTGTGTGTCAAGGTAGTAGTGCAAATGAGTCCAGTAGTTACAATAGTTACAAATGCCACCCCTAGAGAGCACTGTATATATGATTCTACTCTTGCAGCATTAAGACTATGTGGCCACATTCACAAGGCCAATGGGGAAGGCCCAGAATAGAAGATGGCCAAATATAACGCTCAGAAAGAGAGAGAGAGATTGTTAGCGGTAATGAGACGGTGAAGCGTTTAAAGATCTCTAAAGATCACAGACGAGCGACACAAACGGAACAAAGAGGGTGAGAGACTTGTGAGCTTCAGCTTGTCATATTTATCTTCATATCATTTAGGCCATCTTTAGAGTTGTCTATATTTCACATGGAAATGACGCCCGTAAATACGCCACGTGGAGTATACTTCGGAGTGGTCGGATGAAAAAACACCACGCAGCACCAATGAGATCTGCACATACATCATTGCCTGTAATACTCGCTGCAAAATGGTTGCCATAAATCTGTGTGTGTGTGAGAGAGAGAGTTTTAAATAACTGCTTACAGCTCAGGAATAGTTTTGATGGGGGTTCATGCCGAATTTTGACCCAGTCAACCAACCATCCATTTTTTTGTCGTGCAGGGTAGAAAATGATGTCTGACATCCTCCTGTTCCAAAAAATAACTTTAGTTTGTTGATCTGACTTTGTGTGTAATGTTCGGTGTGCATACTCGCACGCACACTCCCACATCCACCCACACACGCATCACGTACACAGGTAGACACACACACACACACACACACACACACACACACACACAAACATGCACACCTCTGCATCCACACAGAACAATTTGTGTGTATTTTTTACTATCTTGCTCTGCTGGCCAAAAGAATTATCGCCCTTTTTGCTAACCTGTTTCTATTTTTTTTTCCTTATTCTTCCCCATCTTTCTCTCCCTCCTTTCCTCACTCCAGAGCTAAAGAGACGAAAGCTTGACGCCCACTCGTCGCCGTCCTCCTCCACTGTTAAGGTTAGTATAGCCTGAGGAGACCTGTGCCCTTGTTTCCTCTTGTCCCTTCCTGGTCGGAGAGAGCGCACGTGATGTTTTCCCCCAGCGTTGGTCGTCCCTGCACCTCCTGCCCCGCAGAGAGGAAGATAGAGAGAGAGAGAGAGAATGAAAGAAAAGAAGGGAGAGTGAGAGGAGGAGGAGAAGGAGGAGGAGCTCTCTGTCTTCAGTGGTGGAGGTGAAAAAGGCAACCTGGTGTAACAGCATCGTATGGACACTTTTTTTCTTTTTTTTTTCTCTTCTTCTTGGAAAACGCCTTCTCAGACCTCCTTTTGTGATGTAGATAATTATTTTTCTACAATAATGATCTAAGGACTTGGCAAAGTTATTCATGTTCAAATATAAGAGTTAAGATCTTTTACATCTACCTACCTAAAAAAAATGTAGAACTTTTTTGTACATATGTTAGGCAGGGAAAAAATCTGCCCAAGTGCCTTAGAGAATTTTTGTGTACAAAAATCTTTTTGTAAGTTTGTAAATATAGATATTAAATATATTTTTTGAGCTTCATACTTTCCCACCCCCATTCTTCCATTTTTGATCTGCCTTTTTTCCCCCTGCTGTGCCCTTCAAGCGCAGCGTTTTTAAGTCAGAAGCGAGAAAGCAAGAAAGCGGCGGCTGTTGTTGTTATTGTTGCCGTTTTTTGTGGGTTTTTGGTGTGTGGCTCGCACTAAGCCATGAGGAAATACGAGTGTGTGTGTGCGTTTGCTGCTTTGGGTTTTTTTTTTTCTTTTTCTTTTTCTTTTTTTAAAAATCTTCATGAAGATGATATTCTGCTAAATTCCGCATGATGTCCGTGCCTCCTTTTCCCCCTTCCTCATTGGCGTCTTCATCCTCTGCCACTTCCTGGTCCTGCATCCACTACTACACTATCTGCACTACTCTACTACTTCAACCCACCCTAATGTCCACTTGTTCGGCTGCTGTGAACGACCGTGTGAGAGTGGATGGGGAGAAAGAGAGCGAGAGAGAAAGAGAGGGCATGGTTGGAGATGGAGAAAGAGAGGGATGAAAGATGAGAGTTCTAAAGAAGGAAGAGAAGATTCGCCGCCTCGCTGTGTCACCCGGCCTGCCTGGAGAGAGAGAGAGAGAGAGAGCGAGAGATTGCAGCACCACTTCACAGCTCGACCACCGCTGTGTTGCCCCCCCATCACCTCACCTCCCCCATCTGCTCCACCAGCTGTTATGCAAGAAGACCACGCTGATGCACCTGTATGCTCAGAAGCGGAAGAGCTGCGTCTCAGCAAGAAAAGCCTACAGCCTGCCCCCCCCAGCACCACCCCTCAGCCCTCCCTAGTGATCCAGACCGAACCCCCCACCCCATCCCTTTGCCTACGCACACACCAACCGATCTGCGTCCACACCCAGAGACCACCCGCTCCACTCCATTCCTCCCTCACCCCACCCTACCCACGCCAGAGAGCCTTCCGACGAGGCGGCAGTGCAGAGACGGCGTCAGACGGTCCCTCCAGAGGAGCAGCCACCCCAGGCCCTGCCGGCCAGCTCAGCCCAACAGCGCAACACAAAGCAACTCTACGCTTGTAAAAGGCAGCAACGAGCCAAGCATCAAAAACCGCCAAAGGAGGAGAGTATGGGGGGAAGGAAACCAAAAAAAAAAATTTGCCAAGTGTAGTTGCAGCCTCTCCAGAAGAATCGACACGGCTCCGAGGAGGAGGAGGAGGTGGTGGTGGGGGAGGTGGCACTGCTCCTCCCCCTCTTCCTCCTCCTCCACCACCTCCTCCATGCTCCTCCATCTCTCCCGAGTTCCCTCATCTCTTGCCAAAGGCGGCAGGATTCCATTACTTGCTAATTCCCCTAAGTGAGCTCCAGTGTATGCAACACTCCCCTAAAGGTTGGCTTGCATCCATCTAAAAACAGACTCCTATCCCAGGCTCTTGTCACTTAGATATAGCGCTCACAAACACCCACACTTTGAATTGCTAGAAATATGTTTGTGGATTTGTATTATTAAATTCATTTTTCCTTCTCGATTTTCACATTAAATCAGCTCTTTGGTGACTTGGTGAACCATCCGTATGTTGTTTTGTTTGTTTGTTTGTTTGTTTGTTTGTTTGTTTGTTTGTTTTTAAAAATTTTGTATTACTACTATATTTTCATTTATTATTTAAATAATAAGCTTATAGATGTTCAAGCTGACATACCCCCATAGACTAGGCAAGTCTTTCATTTGAAATTCTCTTTGTTATAACTTTGTGTTATAACAGTCAAGTGGCTTTGCTGCCTCTAACACTGTGAAAGTCTTGAGTCCCTGAAGGTCTTTGGGGGGTTGTGCTGAGTGACGGCCGGCCCTGCCTCCACCCCCCTCTCTGTCTGCTGCTGTGTCCAACCCCCTCCAGCTCATCTGTCATCTCCATTCATTCCTACAGGACAGTCTCAACGACTTCAAGGAGTCCGCCTCAAAGGTTTGAGCTCTTTTTAATGCTTCGCTGTTACCTGTCTGTCGTTTGCTCCCCTCATCTGCGCACACACACACACACACACACCCATCCACCCCCCAGGCTCTTTCAAATACCCGTTGTCATGTCCCTCGGCACGTCAGCCAGATTGCCCACGGGTTCTAACGAAGTGAGGTGGGAATAAAAACAGTTCTTCGTTTGTTGAAAGAACATTCTTCTAAAGGTTCTACTAAAACCCAGTTTCCACTAAGCAACATTGTACAGACTATTTCATTATCATTTGCATTTCCATGGTGAAAAGTTCTGAAGTTCTTTAGTGAGTTCTGAAGTACTGAAAGGTGTAGTTCAGCACTGGTAACTCAGTAATGGTCTATGTGAGGTGAGCACATCATGTGTGCAGTAGTACTGTTACCGAACGTAAACAGCCCCCATCTGTTTTTGTGTGAGTGCGATGATGTCTAAAAAAAATATTGCTTTTAGTTTTAAAAGCTATATACAGTACGTATCTGAACATTCTCTTTTAATTCTGCGGTCAAATAATTGTTTGACCATCCAAAGTTTACGGTTTGACTTCTGACTCAAGAAGTTTGATCATTTAAATAAATAAATAGTCATGATCAATACTGCACATTTGAAATATATAAGTTTGAAAATATCCAATAATATTAGATTTTAGGCCATCTTGCCCTCTCCTATGCTGATGCATTTAGCACTGTCCACTCACTGTCATCCAATTACTTAAGACTCTTTGCCAAACCTGTGATGGGTTTCCAGGAGACAACTCAGCCCTTATTCTGAAGGAGAGATTTCAAGTTTGCACCCCGAATTACCTTCAGAATTACCTGATGCTGGATCATTCCTTCTGTAGAATTGGTTCACAGCAGCCACAATTGCATTTTCTCTGGCACATCTTTCTGCTAGCCACCCCAATCCCCTTCCCGCCCCTCCTTATTTTTCAAAATTGCTGTATTGCCCACTCCGGTAATGTCATTTCCACTCGACAATGGCGCTTCTCTACTCAAAGTGCCCCATGCTGCCCTCAGACTTCTCAGTCGTGTGATTCATCTGAAGCAGCGTCCTTGGTCTGCTGTTCTGTGCCGAGGCCCTTTTGAATAGCTCCCGTCTACTCTGAGGAGATAAAAATGTCCACCCCCCCCCCCCCCCCCCCAACGTCACCCCACCTCCTCTGACATCTGTCGTCTTCTCTTTTGTTGTGGTGGCCAATGACAGAAAAGACAGGATATTTGAAAATATGCTGATTGCACTGCATAAGTGCAATATATATATATATATATATATATATATATATATATATAAGGCATGTGATGGAATTTTCCAGCAGACAGACGTCCTCGCTTAGCAAAAGGAACTTAACGCTCCCAAGGTGCTCCCTGATATTATCTATGCAATTATGTTATTAAATCTACGCAAATGACTGCACGCAGAGTAACTGTGGACGCCAGGAAATGTCAGAGCAGACATGGAAACACACTGCAGCATTGACAGAATTTCAAACATTTTTTTTCCTATTTGTACGTCACAGTTGCTCAATTAAAACATATAGCATTGATTGGGAAGCACTTTTTTTTTTTTATTTATATATATATATATATATAAATGAACTAGCAATGAAAGGGACAACGTAAACGCCTTTAAGGAGGATAAGGAGGAACCTATCTGGACATTTTGCCAAAAATGCAACAAAAATATTAAATAAAATTATAAAAAAAAAAAATATATATATA
>JAGFZM010000093.1:310235-337735 GCA_017657215.1 Limnothrissa miodon | reverse complement strand
AAATAAAGATTTGTGTCTCCGCAGAGCGTGACGCTATTGACCGTTATGCCTGGTGGGGAGAGAGAGTAAATGTGCAAGCTATTTGTGATCCATCAATGAAGATCAATGACATTGAATCACAGATGGCTTCTGTGACTCATTTACCAATCAAAGCTTGCGACTTATGTTGATTGGATACATGTTGTACATTTGAGATTTAACATGGGTGCTGCTCAGGGAATGTTTTGACACTCCTGATTGTGACAGCACATAGGTGATACTGACAATACTGTTCTACACCAGCAAATCGCCTTATACATCATATGCAGTACAATAACATATCATATCATATATAATAAACATCAGCACCAATATGCTGATAGAATATTTTCCTTGAGCTACATTACAGTACAGTATGTATTTATTTCTGTTGACCTGTCCGCTAATGTTCGCTAATGTCTTACCCTTTTCATCCTGGAAATGTGGGCTTGTAATGTGTGGGAATGGGTGCTGTGGAGCTCTGGCAAAAAATCAGAAACCGAGAAAACTTACCACACCTGTCCTACAAAAAGAAAGTAAAAATAGTAATAATAATACAGACAGCATTCTTCTTGCCATTACTATTACTTAATCGGAGCTTCTCCAAGTTCCACAGACATGGCCTGTGGAACTTTCATTTAAAGATAATTCTCCTTAACCAACTGCGAGTCAGTTGGCACAGTGCCACCTTGAAGGAAATTCTCCTTTCATTATATTGACATTTCTTTTAACAGGACTTCCCCCCCTCCTGATTGGTGTAGAATCAAATGGAGGGCTCTAGGAGTGTTAGAAGGTGCTTTAATCGGCTGCGAGTGGCAGCCGTTTTAGGATTAGAATTCTCACGTTTTCCTGCAATGCTTAGTCCCCTCAAGACTCCGCTGTTCGCCTCGCCTGACCGGACTAGCGCAGCGTGGCTTAGCCATGCCACGGCGCTCTGTGCAGACCTCACAGAGAGGAGCAGTCCGAGGCCTCGTTAAGTGGCGAGCCAGTCTCTGGAAGGAAAAAAAACTCAGGACTGAGGCTGTTTACAACCAAACTGCACTTTTAAGCATCTGGTTGCATGCATGGACACTGTCATCCCCCCATCCCCCCCCCCCCCCCCCCATTCTCATTTTACCTTCCACTCGTACCCATTCCGGAATGATCCCTTCCATTTGCGCTATTTGAAATTCTGATCATTTCCTCCATTACCCCGTTTCCTGCTGAGAAGCTGAGAAACTCTACTGCAGTCATTATGAGACGGGGAAAGCCCCAAGACGGTGCGCTTTGTCTTGACTTGTGAGGTCTCCCTCCATCAGTGTGGAGCTCTCCCCTGCAGAAGGTAAAGGAAGAGCTAACTGTACGCCTCCCTTTGCCTCTCTGCAGGGCAGCCACTGCTCATCCACCTGACAGCTCCCCCTCTCTTTCATTTCCAGCTCAGTGCTCAGCGTTCGCCCCACAAATTGAGGCACTCTCTCCCCCCTTTCTCTCTCTCTCTCTCTCTCTCTCTCTCTTATTCTCTCACTCTTTCCGAAGCCATGGTACTTCTCATTAGAGCTGATGCAACAGCTTTTTTTGCTACAATCTCCTCAGGCAGACAAAATCTCACTGGTCCTTTTCTCCCTCCGTTAGCCAAGTCAGGGTTCTTAGTTGGATCTTAAATGGGTGGGTAGATATGCAATAAGCACGCGCTCCAAAAAAAGCGCCGCCGTGTGACAGGCTTGGCCCTTCGTGATCAGTTCAGACATAACAGCCTTGCCGATTACTCTGCACTATGGTACCCGATTTTGGTGACATTGAGGCTGACCTTGGAGTCACCTCCCCCGCTGCCGCACTCTCCCTTGTCGTACCACCATTTGTTTTTCAATTTGTCCAAGAGGCCTTGCTCATTCAGTTTTAAAACTGCCAGGTTAACAGCATTTCTTGAAACGATAAAACATAACTTGTAAGAAAATGCACAGGTCCGTGAGAAATCTAATGCATATAGTGATAGTAGTAGTAATCATAATAGTAGCGATAGCAAATAGTGATAATACTACTACTAATAGTGCTTAGTATTGTAATCATCATAATCAATAATCAGAATGGTTATTGAAAGAGCACGAAAGGACAATTTGGTAAAGAATTTTAACGAATATTATGAAGATAAGAAAGGCTTAGAGCAAAGAAAGTGTTAAATATTAAAGGTGGCATGGAGGGTTACGTTGCTTAAAACTGAAGTGTGCGGGATGGGGACACTCGTCATTGAGAAGAAAAGTAACAACAACAAACACCATGCAATTAACATTCGTCACAAGTGACAGCGCAGCTTTTACAAGCTAAATTGAAAAACCGTTGAACTGTTAAATTAAAAGTGACAACACAACAGTCAGGAAGGACAGCACACAAGACAGGAGGAACGATCGAAAGGAAAGAAGAGAGAAGAACACAGTGAGAGACACACAGGACGTGAAATGGGGTTTAACTCTGACACTAAGAAGTTAAGTAAGACTGATGTCATAGGGAAATGATGACACTTAAACACAGAGAGGAAGAGAAGGAGAAAGAGAATAAGATTCAATCTTCATATCAAAGCACAGTTCAAAACATTATACCGTTACCTGCTCATTCATAAACAAATAGAGAAAGAAGACAAAGAAGAGGAAGGAGAGGAAGAAGAGGAAGGAAAGAAAGGAGAAAAAGAAAAGGAAGAAATAAAGATAAGAAGATAACAGAGATAACGAGAAAGATAGATGAGAAATTAAAGGAGAGAGGAATAAAGATCAGCAGGAAGAAGAAAAGAAAGAGCAGATAGAAGGGAAAGAAGGTAAAGAAGAGATGACAACACAAGACATCAGGGTAGGTGGAATACTATAACAACATGGAGAATATTGTTATATTATCCCACCTACCTTAATGCAGAGCCTTTGGGGGTGGCCACACCATAGCCCTTAGAGTCGAGATTTCCGCCCACTTTCATGGTGTCGCATGGCTTCCGCTGCTCAATGTACTCGTTCATGGTGGATTCGAGAAGAAAGGCGAACTTGCCCTTCGACTTTCGTACCCGCGCCACCCCATCAGGTGTTGTCTTGGCAAAGACAGAGGGCTCAGCAGATTTCATGTATGACCACATTTTCTCATACACTGCTATTTTGGAGCGCTGCATGGAGGACAAAGAGGACAGAAAGAGAGATTTTGAGACAGAAAGAAAGAAAGGGAGAGAGAGAAACACTAGTTAGATATCGCATGATTTTTTTGTTTGTTTTTTTACAAAGCTGGAAGCTGAACAAAGTAGCCTAGGCTTGCTAGCTGACTGCTAGCAACATTATCATCGTCATTGACAGTCAGCAGCTGAAAGGATACATCCTACAAGCCTGGGAATAATTTTGACATTAGTCACAAATTGGTAAATTCACAGTTATTTAAGTAGTGTTAATATAGTGGCATAACTCATTTATTTTGCTGCTCAAAATTATCCTCCTCCTTTAAGGGTGCCATCTTTGATAAGCACACTGAACCACTCAGAGTAGTGCTTCTTCATAAGGTGTTTGTGAATGAAAGAAAAGAGAAAGAAATAAAGGCTCAGGAGAAATTACGCAGAACAAGGTGATAAAAGATGAACTGAGACGGTGACTGTTTGGTCTTAACAGCATTGATAACGGAGCGTTTTGTCTCAGTCAGTCATGCAACTCAGTGGGCGTAAATGAAGCTGTGAGATGCGAGGGGAAAATCTGCTCTCGGGCTGAAATGTGGCACCGAGACGGGATGGAACTCTCGGTCGTATTAATTAATTTGATTTGGTCCGACGTCGCAGCGTAACGGGGGAGAGAACGGGGGACTTAGAAGGCACGGCTGGGCTGCCAATAGAGTGCCGACTTTAGACGAGCTGTTGGCATGGCGACATAAATTAGAAACACCTCTGTGGCGGCGGAGGGGGAGCCGTCACCCATCACCCCGACCACCACACCAAGGACACTCGGGACTGCATCAGGAGGAGATGCTCCCAAATCAACCGTGACGCTTCCCGTTTGGATTCTGGGCAGGAGGAATTTGAAAGTCGTGTCTGCCCACACAGACGCAAAGACACACACACACACACACACACACACACACACACACACACACAATGGAAATGCAAGCATGACACAGTGCCAACAAACTATGAACTTCAAACCAGCTGGCCCTTCTAGCTGAACGGCTTGATAGGGGCACAGGGCATTTCAAAATGGTCTCTAAAAGGAAAGAGAGAATGAGTGAGAGACAACAGGGAGAGAGATGGCTTGAGAGACCGAGACAGAGAGAAAAACAAGGGAGACTTTGCATAATTTGCACCCCGCTGTGAGTCATGAATTGAATAGTAAAGTGCAGAGGTTACACTCACTGTCCCAGTGCATAATCTGAAATGGACTACATCTGCCATTTCTTATTCAAAAGCTCTTTTAACAAAAAGAATGCGCTGTAATTATTGAATTGTGCTCGGCTGCGGGGTGGTTTGGGCCCGCATCATTCCCGTTGTTTAGAGACGAGCAAGCAACGTACACCACTTAAACTAGAGAACTCGAGCGAAATTTTTCAACAATGCATCATGTTTAACAAAACAGATCCATTATCTTTGACGTAACTGACAACACGCACTCCATTAAATGATTTCCAACCATCCATCATGAGCCAAAGGGTTGGTCCGAGAAGACAAAAAGGACACGAGCGAGTAGTATCAATCAAACGGTAAACAAGACAAATGCAGAGCTCATGCCCATAATTCACGGCATGTTTCAAAGAAATAGGTGGAAAATTCCGCCTCGGGTGCCAGCGGATGGCCTTGGGAGTGAGGGCCTACGTTTGCAAAAATTTTGGAAGGACGCAAGCTGGAGGACGGCAGCCACTGTGATGCCAGCTTTATTTGATGCTCAAGAGGCACATCGGTTTAATGCAGCATGGCCCCTACACCCCCACCTCCCCAAATCCACAGGGATGTTTACAAAGGGAAAGGAGGGGGATCTGGCATTGATTAGTGCTGGCTGAGTCAGTGCTGCCTCTAGCTTTATGAAGTCAATTCATCAATATCAGAGTGGGGCAAGTGCAACAGGAATCTAAAGAAGACTCATCAGTAGCTGGAGAGAATGAGGCAGAAGAGAGAAAAGAAATAAGGCAGACACAGGGAGCGAGAGAGAGAGGGAAAAATAAAAAAGAAAGCTCAAAGAGGGTGGGGAGGCTTGAATGTAAAATGAGATTCAATGAGGGTGTCTTTCTGAAAGCAATCGGTTACATGCATGAGGCAGATTTTTCCCAAAAACATATATTGTTTAGAAGCCATGAATCAAGCAGGGCCATCGTTGTTTAATGACATTTGTTGGACGAAAATTAAGCTACATTACCAACAAGCCGTTCCCTGTTAATAACACCCCGCTATTCATCACCATTCTTCTGGACACTTAGATGCCAAGAAAACACAAATTTAGTTTGTTTTTGTTGCAACGTTTGTAAGCCTTGAGCCTGGTTCAGTGTTAACTTTTTCAAAACTCTATTCTCCTAGTCCAATGTGGGGCTGAAGATTGTGGGTAGGCTTGATAGCAGGGACCTCAGACTGAGAGAAGGGATGTCAGTCTGACAGATTGGCCCGTGTCGACTGGTATCCCAGACAGAGGGTCCGTCAGGGCTGTCTGGGGATAAAGACAGATGTGATTTCCACTGGCCTTGTGCGCACCCGACTCTTAGCGCTGACAACGTTCTCGCCGTGCAATTCCCCCAGGATGAAAGGAGGTCGTTCTGCCAACCTTCCCAGTGGAATGCTGTTATGTACAAATGTGCACACATACACACACACACACACACACACACACACATGCACTTTTCCCACCAGTCTTTTTGAATAAAACTGTGAAGATATTTGAGTGGCACTGGGCAACGTCTAGTTGCTTTATTCTGCTGCAAGCAGAGACAGACAGACAGACAGGTGGATGGGTGGGCAGCAAGACTGAGACGGGTCCAATTTTTCTCTCTGCCAGGCCACACACAAGCTGGCCACTGCTGCTTCAGACAGTCCAGCTGGTGTGACTGTCTCTAGCACCTAAAAGCAGGATGTGTGGTAATATTAACCCTAGGCTCAACACTCAAAGGGGTGGATGCACTGGTAAGGAACAGATTACCATCCCTAGCTTACAAGGTTCATGTGTTCCAGACTGCAGCCACGTTGACATAAAATCAAATGAAAAATAAAATGGCCAGGGATAAATCCCCCTTTTGCTAAAGTGTAGCCTTGCAGATCTGTGCACCCTTCCCAAGTTAAAGTCAACTCTCTGTAGAAACGGCACTGCAAATGTTTACTTTTATGCGTGGCATAAAACACATGACTGCTTGAAACAGGCGGGGGAGAGATGAAAATCATGGATTTGGTGTGAAGACAGGCTGGCAGCACAACAGCGAAGTGTTCCAAATAAACATAAATACAGACATAAATCTACGGGCCATCTGCTCATATATGTTTTCTCACTGCATTATTTTGTGAAGTCAACTACAACACTGCCGCCGCGTTTGGAGTGGTAAGTAACCATGTTTGTGCTGTCTGGTGAGAAGGATTTACTGGAGTAGGAGACGCGTTCAAAGTCCAAAGTCATTTCCCTCTTCAACATTAATGCCCTGATAATCTCTATTGATTCAGAGTTAGTCAACATTTTTCCCAGGCAGTGCCCAAATGGCCTTCAGTGCGAACAGCCGAGGAGTATTATCCTGCGGCATTGCAGGCTTCTTTCATCATGTTCACACCCTCCCCTGTCTCGCAGCCTCTGTGCCCCACCATTCAAAAGCATCCATAAAACATTAGAGCCTTGCTTTTTTATTTTTTTTTTTAACTTTCATATTACTGAGTTTCAGGACGCTGGCGCTGCTATGAAGCTGTGAAATATGCTGTCTCTACCTGTATCGCAGCCATGCAGAGGAGGAAAAGTTAGGACTCTGGAGGGTTTACATTGTCATTGATGTGCATATGCTCAGAATACTAAATGGCGGGCTTCTGAGCCGCAGCGCTCGGAGCCAATAACTTGGGCTCGGTCTTTCATGCCGGAGTTTCATGCCTTTCTTCTCTTCTTACCCACTTTTCCCTGCGCTTCACTGTCGGTTCAGTTAATCTGGAGCTAGACATGGGCCTCTGAAGTGAACCTGGTCCCGTCTGAAGGTTACTTCTTGTTTTTTAGACGAGCTTGTCATTGCTTTTGTCAAGTTCCGTCTTTTCTGTAAAAAGGCTCTAATCTCAGTTGTAAGAGCTGACCCTTTCAATGGAAGCTCGCTGGAATGAGTCACAAGGGGGGGCAGTCATCTCCGGACGTCCCCGAAGCTCTGTTTTATTTATCCTCCTGCTAACGTTCGTCATCTCCTCTTTCACAGCCTCCGTCTTCCCGCATTTCATTTTTTTTTTATGTTTTAAATTTTTTAAATTCTAATTCAAAGAAAGACTCTGTGGGGGTCAGGGAAAAATAGCTGACATTCCATTCCATTTTATCATCACCGCATACTGTTTTATATAATGCATAAGTTATAGTGTCCTTATAGCATAATTGTTCAGTTGTGAAATTGATTTTCACGCTCAGGGAGGTGAAAGAGATCCTGCAGTGAGGTTCCTGATTTTCATTTTCTACCTGTTATGGTATGCATGCGGGGGAGCCTAGGACTAAGAAATAATGCATATGTTCTGGGAACAAATGTGGCTTTCCTGCTTCCTATTTCCCATTCATTATTATAAAGCTCTTCAATTATGCATGGAACATGAGAGGTGATTTGGTCACACCTCCCTCAAAAAAATATTGATCAAATATGTAAGACCGTGGCCACTATTATAAAGTATTTAAACTCCTTGCTATGGTTTAAGAAACCCATTTGATTTTGTATGTAACCTGCGTCGTCCTGGATGGTTCAGGCCTGCACGTGCCCGAGCTCAAACCTGCAACTCAGCTAAGAGTCCGGCATGCTGGTGAGAGTTGCTAGTTTCCCTCACTAGCACGTCTGCTAAGGTGTCAGACGGGAGGTTTTACCAACGTACTTACTACGCAGCCGTCGACCAGCTGGCTACCACTGCACACACACAACTAAGACAAGTGTTGAAACAGGACATTCAGGGATACATCCAGTCAGGCAAAATCAAATGCCATGTCATTCAGTGGTACGCAAAAGCAGCTGTGGACAGGGCTGCAGTTAAAGGCGTCGATGGAGCCGGGGTGTGCAGGCTTGCCTCGGGAAGCCTGGCGGGGCAGACGGTTACGGCGCTGGTTTAGGCAGTGCTCTGCGGGGGCCTTCACCAGCTGGCGCCTCTTATTGGGGGGACAGATGCAGGAGCCTTCAGGGGCTATCGATCAGAAATAAAGCCCTTCTTCCTTCCTCCCCACTGAGACAAAACACTGCATCTATCAAGCTTTTTTTCCCCTCTGTGTGTTTATGTGTGTGTGTGTGTGCCTTTTACTTCATGAGGCAAGGAGTTTGGACCTAAAACGGTGACCGGCCCCTGTTCAAGACATGGCACTTGCCACACAGGGACGGGGGTGAGGGAGGGGGAAGTAAGCGAGGGAGGGAGCGATTTGACACACCAGTTAAATGAGGACAGATTAGGGTGTACCTCCACTGCCCACCGGCACTGGAACATGACAAACAGAGAGAGGCTCGGAGACGGACGAGTGAGTTATGTCTGCTCCAAAGCCCGCCTGGGGGGTCGGGTCACTCCCGGGAGCTGCCACTTGTAAATTACAGTAACCCATTAGGACAGCTGAGGGCTTCCAACATGGCTGGATTTATGGGCTGAGCCACACAGCAATAGAAGCACATACAACACACACACACACACACACACACACTGAGGAAACCATCTAGGATCAGCAGAGTAGTTTCATAGCTTTTGATCTTTATGAAAATGTGCTCCAATACCCATGCCATGTTTGATTCGCATTCAAAGAGTTCTCATTGGCATTTGGCATTTTTTGATTCTCTATAATAAGTTTGGTATCCTCTGGGAGCAATGTAACGGTCTAACCTTGTAAAGGTGTTTAATGACGGTTCTGATGGCTTCAGTGTTAGTATCCCTGGGTGCACTGATATGGCAAATGAGAAAAATCTAATTTTCCATCTTATACAATAGCTGGGTCCGGTTGAACTACTTAGCTATTTCTGATTGGACAAGATGCATCCTATGCATAACTTGGAGTGAGGATATCCCACAATCCCATGAGTGACTCTTTACAGCTAATAATCACTCTGCAGTTTCCATTCAGTTGACCCATATGAATCTTCCATTCATTCAAAGCAAGAGAGATGAAATTTTTATAACATCCCAAACGGCAGAGAAAATGTCTTAATGAAGTAGTGCAAATATGGAGCTTGGCATTTGACTTGGCATCCAGACAGGAAAGCAGGGGCATGCAATAAACACAATATAGCTGCTCTTCCTGAACTTTCAAGCCATTGATTAACTGCCATCTTGCTTAGGGATGGGGGACACCAAACGCAAGATACAAACATTTCAAATTCTTTTGAGGGACGGAAGATGAACGAACAGAAATGAAAACTAAACAGTAGAAAATACAGTACAAATCATTGCTTTAAAACTTTCTTGGCAAAGTCTGTGATGGAACTGTTGTACAAAAGCAATATAACCTGAGTGGGAGTGGGGTTGTTCGAGGATATCCCCATGGGTGTGGTTACCTACGGCACACAGCTTTCGGCTCCGTGGCTGCGCGGCCAAACCGCACCCATGAGGACCTCCGCGAACAAGCTCACTCCCACTCACGTTATATTGCTTAAATGCGTTCCAGGGGTGGAACACCCCGGACACATCTAGTCATTCTGGGCGCCGTTTACGGCGGAAGCAGGCGACCCATGCGCTGAATGCATGCCTGTGGCAAATACCGTTCCATGTACTGTATGCCTTGCGGTACAGCTGCACCACAGTCTGTCTGTTTATGCCAAGTTTCTTTGTGGAAATGTGTCCACGCAATGTGTTTCACGCATCAACAACTTTGGTGCAAAAAAGAATAACTGGGCAAATACAACAAAAAATGGGAGTTATGTCAAAGATGATGACATATGTCTGGTTCAAAATGTTGTGCCTCGTAACATATTTCCAGCTGGTTTCTGCCATATGGGTCTAATTAAACCGGAATGTATTTCCTGAAAAACAGATCTAAAATAAGACTTGAGCCTCCATTAATCAGTGTTTTTTTTCCTTGTCAGCCCTCTGCAGTTTTAATTAAAAGTCCCCTGAAAAGCAGTTCACACATGTCATTTCTGATTTGAAAGCTTTAAGTGTAACTAGGGCACTCATTATATGGAAAATGTGGAATCTGCAAGTCCCTAACACCATCAGTTATCTCGCATGAACCTTTAATGACATGAAAGCTGCCAGCCGCACAGACCTGGAATCGACATAACTCTTTCAAGCAACAAGCCCAGATGACATAATGTTGCAAGGCACAGCCGAGCCTCTGACATCTTCACACACACGTACGTGTACACACACACACACACACACACACACACACACACACCAAGCTTTTGAACACTCTATCTACTCACCGTGTGCTTTCTAGGATATTCATTTTATTCATTATTCTCGTGTGCGATTGACTCGGCTGTTTTGTTACCCCACACCTTCTCTTCTACTGTCACCTGCATCAATCATTTTAAATTAGCATTTGCTTCGCAAATTTGCTAAGCCTCCTTATCAGTGCGAACGTGTAGCTGGATAGCTGTCAGTTGGAAGACACTTTCTGATCACCATCAGCAGTATGGCCTGCTGAATCAGAAAAAAAACAGGCCACAAGTCGGTAGAACCACCTCAAAGCGATATTAGGTTGCATCTTCAGATGTTTAATAGAGGGCTTTAATTTTTCCCCCAAGCGTAGCATTTGGAGACCCCTGAAGAGTGAGCCGAGTCGAGCGATAGAATCTCCACCCCCCCCACCCCCATCTGACCGTTTCAGAGAGTTCATTTCGGCACTAATTGCGGCACCGGTTCTGTCGAGCCCGCTGGACACATTGCTTACTTCATCTCTTGTGGCTCTCAAGCGCGCGCGCTGACCCCCGGGGCCCCTTTTTATCGGCTCCAATTTGCTGGCCAAGTAAAACCAACTAATTATATTTGGTGAGTTGACCTCGTTGCGCAGGGCAGAGGCGCTGCGGCTTTTGATGAGGCTGCTGCTTCTGCGCAGCTCCTCAGCAGGCTCTCGGGGTCTGCCCATTATTTTAGTTACTCCCCAGGGTGCAACTTCGTCCAAGGTTGTCTACACCACCTGGTGCTCAACTTGCACCAAGTTACGTAAAGTCAGCTGGGGACAGGTGTGGTGTGATTAGAATTTTGTTGGTGTTTTTATTTATTTATTTATTTATTTTTATCTTCACCTCGCTCCCATCTGTCTGCCTTCCCATTAGAAGCTTAATTGAAGCTTTTTTTGGGGCCCCTTTTTTGGGGCCCACTTTTGCCAACTCAAGGAAGGCTGTGGCCTCATAAATGCCTCCAACGTAATAACTAGACTGCGCCTGTAAACCCCGCAAAGCAGCTGCCAGGCAATGGAACCCAGCAGGAGCCAGTCGCTGTTTGCTTCCCTCCGCTCATCGCTCCATAGGTGCCTGATTGACAGTGTGGCGGCAGGTGTCAGTCGACAGTGATGGAAGGTGTCTTGTCTAAGCGTCTAGCCCATCGCCGCAGCTAATCACTTTCTCCGGAGCTTGGCAGGCTCACTGCACCGTTGCTGTGTGTGCCAATCACAAGTTTCCTCGCTGCACCTTGCTTTGAACACTTCCTTCTGAAACCTTTGCAGGTCTCTCTGCGCAACGAATTCACCAGCTGTGGTAAGAAATAAACCTCAACCTTGTTTTTCTCCAAACCGATGGCGTGTTTACAATTTGTGCAGCAAAATATGCCACTGCGATTCGCTTGTTTTCTTTGACTTGCACGCCAAATAAAAGCTTGATGTTAAAATTCGATTAAAGTGATAAGGCACTGAACAGCTTAGCCGTGCCCTGTGTGTCACTAGCTGTTGCTTTTGTAAAACACTCAAAAAAATGAAATAGATGAACTCAAAAGTTTTTTTGTTTGTTTTCTAAAAGCCAGTCTAAATTAGTCTATATTACAGCTTCTAAGTTAAAGTTTCCTATCAACAGAGCATTGCATTGGAAATTGGAAATTGCATAGATATCGGCATACTGCTTCATATATAGAACGTTGATGATGTAAAGGATGAAATGATGCTTCCTTGTTAATATTTAAAAATAGAATAAAAAATAAAGTTCTTACACGAGGGATCTCTGGTGTGTGCAGGCATCCAACTGTGGTTCATTTTATATCTCATGCAAATACTGGATTATATCTCTCAGAGTGGGCACTCTACTCACCCTAAAGAACTCTTTAGTGGAGCCTGAATCCAGAGTTCCATAGGCAATCTCTGTTTGTTTGGCTAGATCCTCTGCGCTCTCAATGGGAGATACCATTCTCTCCACAGTGAGGAAAGCAGCAAGGTTGGCCGTGTAGGACGAGATTATGATGAGAGTGAAAAACCACCAGACGCCTCCAACAATTCTCCCTGACAAGGACCTGAGAGAGAGAGATAGAGAAGAGGAGGTGGGGGTGGTGGAGAGATGTATGTGATGGAAGAGAGAGAGAGGGAGAGGTGGGAGTGGTGGTTGGGGTAGAGAGAGAGAGAGAAGGGGGAGTGTTGTGGTGGAGATGGGTATGTGGTGGGAGAGAGAAAGAGAGAGGGGGAGGGGTGGTGATAGAGGAAAAGAGGGAGAGAAAGAGAGAGTTAAACACAGAGACTGACGCCAACGAACAAAAGGATAGGTGTGTTAACACTCATCCACCTACACACAAAAGAGAAGCACAATTAACTCCAGCAAAAAACACAGCTGTTTTCATCCCATTACACCTCTACCTGTCCCTGTGCTTACATCTAATGTTGTTTTGAAGTTCTCTTTTTTCCCCAACCGCAATCACACTCTGAATCCGTCTTCAATCTGCAATAAAATGGCTTCATCATCGCCTAGATTATTCTATGGTGATTAGAAGCTAAGTCAGCATGGGAACACCTACTTACAGAAAATGAGATGCTAAAAAGACACAAATCCCAAGCAGTGTGCATTTAAAAACAAATGCATACAAGTAGTCTGACACACACACACTGTAAGTTTAGAGAGCAGAACTTTCTTTTGCAATAAACTGCCGCAAACGCTAAGATTGGTGGCACTAGTAGATGCAATCAGTAGGTATGGGCATCAGAGGACTCATGATAGGCTGTCATGAAGGAAGACGCGCCGCTGTCAGGATGATGCATGTCTTGACAAATTGATAAAAGATTTACGCCACACACGGTTTAATCGACACTGTCATTAGCTTAGCACAGCCATCCCATTACGCCACAGTAGACTCTCCCTCACCCCCCCCCCCACGC
This sequence comes from Limnothrissa miodon, assembly GCA_017657215.1. Lineage (NCBI taxonomy): Eukaryota > Metazoa > Chordata > Actinopteri > Clupeiformes > Clupeidae > Limnothrissa > Limnothrissa miodon. The sequence goes on along the minus strand of JAGFZM010000093.1, from coordinate 324,338 downwards.
CATCATTCTCCGCTCGGTCTACAAGATGTGAGCAGGGGTGGGACAAGACAGGGTTTATTTCTGTATCGGAATAAATGTGTTTGGGACATGTGACACGGAAGACATCATTTATAAGAGGTTTAAGGTGGTCAAAGTTCAATTTTAATCTAGGTCGTAAGCCTTGGGGGGTGCCGTCGCCTGGACTCGTATTTTAAATATGCCAGATTGAAGTCCTGCTAAGTGCAGATACAAAATCTGGAATTTTTATTGTCTTTTGGCAGCGAGGGCCAAACATAAAAATTACTGGAACAATTAATCGATACATCACGTGATAAGTGTTTTTTTCCATCATTCATAAACTCATAGCACACTCTAATGTGACATTATTCTGCAAAACATTAGTAGCCAATGCGGTATAAATACTGGATTTCAAATTAAAATGTCAAAATGACTATTAAAAAATGATTGAACATGTCATTCTGCCACATGCAATTCAGTGCTAACCCAAAGCAGTTGGAGGAGAAGATATTGTGACAAATAACAGTATGATAGTACAGGACTGAAAAGATCAAAGAGTTTTGTTTGTGTTTTTAGGTTTCATAAACAAAAATACAGTATGGTGTACCAACACACAAGGGCATTTCTATATTTACATGTAGACATATACGCAGGCGCAACTGTATATGGAGCATGTCAATTCTCCCAGTTTATATTTCATGAAACATACAGTACGACCAGCACTGTATATCCTTTGTGGAGTGGATGCAGTGAGTCTGCAAAAGAATCTGTGCCAACCCGGGCCTCGAAGGATTCCTAATTAATCAGAGTTCTAGATCGAAGAGGGAAAAAGAGAGAGAGAGAAAAAGAAAGAAAGAAAGAAAGAAAGAGAGAATGCCTGGCTATTCAAAAGCTACATAACAAAAAACAGCAATTACAGCCAACACAATGCAGTGTTGTAAACTTTCCCTGCAGCTGTCAAGCAGGTGAAATGAACTTTTTTGAGGCTCCTTTGATGTACATTGAGAGCCAAATGGAAGTAAGATGGCGAATTTTGAAGAGCAGATAACACATTAACCCTGCACTGACTGCCCCGTGGCATTCAAGAAATGGCAATTCAAACACACAAACAGAGGCTGCTGCTGCTGCTGATCTATGTGTCATTAACCTGAGAGAAGAGAGGAGAAAAGAAGTGAGGAGACAGGATAGCATGAGAAGAAATGAAAGGAGACGAAAAGAGAAAAGAAAATAGTTAAAGAAAAGGGTAAGAAAAAAAATAAGAGAGGAGCCTAGAGAAAAGAAAAAAGAAGAGGAAGAACGAGGGATGAGAGAGAAAAAGGATTCCCAGCCAGCAGCCACGCACCTTGGAGAGATATCGCAGCCCTGCTGCATGAATGCCCCTAGAGAGAACCACAGGCTGTTGAAGATCCCAAAGTCGTTGGGCGGGTCGGGAGGCGTCTGCGGGTCTTTGGTCTCGTCCTGCTCGTCCAGGTGCCACTCATAGGGGCTGAAGCGACTCACGAGGAACAGCACCACACTCACGCCAATGTAGGCGAACACAATGCACATCCAGATCTCATAGGCCAGAGGGTCCAGGAAGGAGAAGACGCCGGGCTTGGACTTCTGCGGCTTCTTGATCATGATGGAGATGCCCAGACTCATGAAGGGCTTGGAGAAGTCGATCACCTCCTCACGCACCAGGGTGATAGTCAGCGGTGCCACAGCTATATCTGCCCTCTGGAAACAGGAACGCGTACAAGCATGCGTTAGTCTTCTCCATCTTTCTCCCCTAACCCCCCCGCCCCTCCCCCCTTCTCGGCCCGGTTAAGCAACCTCGCCGAAGCCGCAGACATTTGCATTTTCTCTCACAGGAAACTGCGACTGCTGATAACAAGCTAATTACTTTTGAGAAGAGCTGTAATTCTTGCGGTGGTGACTTGGGAGGCTTTCGCTAAGGCGCTGGGACTTCATTGCTTTTTCATGATATTTGACTGGGCTTTTACAGCACATTTGTCAATGCTCATTATTTTGGAGGGTGTCAGGCGAGGTTGCGAGGCCTCCCTTTGCAAATCATTCCGTGTATGAGAAATAGAAAGAGAAAAATTGAATAATGTAAGTGTTAAAAAAAGTTTTGTGGCGAAACATAATTTCCTCTGCAAAACACTTCAAGCCACGCCTCCGTTGAAGAAAAAAAAAATGACCCCCCCCCCCCCCCGGTTGCATCCCAGAGGCCCCTTCCCCACCTGCACCCACTGCCACCACCACCCCTGCACCCACCCTGCTCCTTCACGCCATTGACTTACACCTCAGGAGCTCAGCATTGTCAGGTGAGTTAGCAGTTCACTGCACCTGCCGCGCGTAACCATAAAAACACATTTATGGGTCCAAGATGGCTCCCTGGCCACAGAATGGCTTGTCATACACCAGACCAGGGTGACAAAGTGGAGGGAAAAAGCACAAAGAGTTCTTTCTATCTCCGCTCAGATGACCGGTAGGAATCTGCCGAGAGCACAGCGCTAATAAATCACTGTATAATTTGCATATAAATAGCTAATTAAGGATTTATACTAAGTGATTTATTCATAATATAGAAATATGCTTTAAAATCTTATCATGGCACACCATATAAATAATTTCAGATCATTTTTTTGCAATCTAGGAAGAACACTCACAGTACATACTTGCGGTAAACAGATTGAAATGAGAATCTTGTTGATGGCTTTAATATGTTGGCATTGAATGAAAAAAAACAAGAAAAAAAAACAAGCGAGAGACAGATAGAGAAAACAAAACAGTGACATATCCTCTCTACATTTCTCCATCAAATCAAATCAGCAAACTGTTCCCTCAAGTGCTTGTTTTATCATCTGCATGTTTCATCTGCAGACGAGTTGCATCCTCTCCCCCTCCTCTCCTCCACCCTCATCCCTCTCTTCTCTCAGCTCATGGCTTCCTCCCAAAACAACAAATCCCTACGTCCTACTGCCACAAACAGGGATGGATTGCTACGGAAACACAGCAGCAAGTAAAGCAAAACAAAACCAAAACAGAATTTTAGCACGTCTTGTGTACTTAGACTGCATTACCGGCTCAAGTACTTTGGTGATTCATCAAAGAACAGCCTCTTTGCCTGGGCAGTGATTCGTGAAGGGCATCTCTTTGTTGTCACATTGTGCACTCCACATTGATTACAGAATAAAAATGAAACCGAGCAGCGTCAAGAAAATAAATTCTTCTGTTCTTTTTGTTAATGGAAAGGTCAACAAAACCCGAATGACATAGATAGATACGAAGATATTGTTTTCCATTGGCTGCACGAACGCATTGCATTTTGAATTGTTTAATTTGAGCAGCAAAGCTCTGCAACTTCGGAACAATCCATAGTAAAGCTATAAAGACTGAGTGGTCATGGACCATGCCCTGTCAGAGACAAACCATAATGTAATGAATTCAGTGGTCAAGAGGTCAAATGACATGGCAATGATTCATCTTGACTGTTAGTCGTAAACATATGAATGCTGAAATGGTGGGTGATTTCTTGATAGAGAGCTCTCAGATAACACCCACCCACCCACCTATCCTCAATACACACACACACACACACACACACACTCTCTCTCTCGTCTCTCGCCAGTGGGCCTGCCTATTTTTGAGGATAATTTCTGCTGTTAGGGCCGTCAAACCAAGCCATCTTTCTCACTGATGGCCTGGAAATTGAACAGATGAGGTAACCTAACCCTCATGCATTTTGTATATGGCTCTCAATCCGTAAAAAAAAAGGTCACTGCCGAGAATTGGGAATCATTTCCAGTGGGGTGGCATTTAAGGGCAGCTGAGACACTTTTGATTCCGGCATGAGAAGTCGTTCCCCAGAGGAGAGGAGGCACAGAGATGAATCACACAGTGGCGAGGCTCTGATGGAGTGGGCTTCAAAAAAAAAAACAATCTAGTTGGGACAGGAGCCTTTGGCAGAGCTTCACACCTCATCCGGTAAAACCAGCCGAGCCGGCTACATGCACGCGGCGCCGCCTAGGTGGTTTCACACACACACACAAACACACACACTCACTCACTCGCACATTCATAAGCTAGCACCACCCAGGTCAGAGCTTGACAGCGCAAACAGGAACAAAAAAACAAAACTGCTGTTGAGATGACAGGAAAACTAAACGGGCGGCTGAAAAGACAGCCGTGTGGAGGATGACAACGCTGTTGTTGTAGCTGGTACTCACCCCATAGACAAGTTCACCCACCATCCCGTTCCACGTCTTGGTCTCGGGGTCCCTGGCGCCATACTTGCCGTCCATCACTATGGACAGCTGGTACTTAATGCCCACATGTTTAGCAATCTCAGAAGCTAAGTCGACACAATAGCCCTCATAGCGATCGTTCCCTTCCAGATGCATATGGTTTTTCTTGTACATCACATAGGGTGCTTCCTGTTAACCAAACATACACTGGTTTATTGACACTCATGCACGGGCACAGACCTGACCCCTAAAACAACACACACAGCTGACTGCCTCAAATGCATGCAGGCATGCTTGAATGACATACAGTGCGCATACAGGAGTACATCAGACAAATACTGCTCTCTTTTGCATTCTCTCTCTCTCTCACACACACACACACACACATTAAAAAACTGACTGACATACAGTAGGGTTAGCGTATTAGTGGCAGAAGCAGCCGGGAAAGAAAGGTGCTGTCCCGCCGTCACGCCCTCAGCCAAAGCCAGCAGTTTGCCTCCCAACAACACAGGAAAATATTCCACGGCTTGGAATTCCAGGCTCTCGAGCGTTCACACTGGGGGAGGACCGGTTGGCTTTGGCTGAGCATGTGAGGTGGAACGGAGGAGTGTGTGGTGGAGAAAGGGGAGGTGGGGGTGGGAGTGGGGGGTGCAGAGGGTGTTGGAGCGGGCTGAGAGGAACAGTAAGGTGAAGGGAGATGGGGGTGGGGATGGGGTCTGATTCATAAAGTAAATGGTAGTGACTACAGGGGACGAGGGCTTTGTGCTGCTGCTGATTCCAACATCATCAAGCACATTGCACCAATGCGCAGAGGCAATATCATGCCCAAAAAAACAAAGATAAATTAATTAAATGATAAGTAATCAAACAGAACAAAAAAAAAACAAAAACAACAACTTAAAAAAATGTCAAAACAAAAAACAAAAGCAATAATTAAGGTCTAAAGGCAAGGGCAAATACCTTGAAGACATAACAGAATTAAAGCAGGAGAAAACTGCAAGCTTGTTGATGCCCTTTTTCCCCTCATTTCTCTCATTTCAAACACTGCTGTAGCTTGTGTTTTTCTGTGCTTTTTATCTTTTCTTTCAATCTTTTTCAGAAAATCATTACCAAACAGGGGAGCTGCTCGCAGAGTGAGAGAGAGAGAGGGCACATCCTATTAAAGGCAGGGACAATTAGGATGCCAGGGGGAGGAAGCAATGGTTTGTTTGTTCTGTGCTGAATCTAGCCCTCACCTCCATCAGAGGAAACGACAAAATAAATAAATAAATAAATAAATAAGTATATATAATAACCTTTGTTTTAACCAAGAAGCTTTTATCATAGGAGCAACACTAGTTTACGCTGTTATAACATCTTCCTTTCACCAGCAAACAACAAAGCAACAGGGCCATGAACCAGTAGAGTTGTTTGCATTAGAGCTGCCTTTAGCCACACGCAGGGCAATTAACGGGCCGGCGTGATTGTTTTATGATGCAGCAAAGGGGAGCAGTCATTAACCTGCTCCGTAACCGCTCCACTAGAGAAAAGTCTGATAGAAGTAAAAAAAAAAAGTAAAAAAAAAAAAGAAAAAGTGTCCTGACCTTTGCCTCTGAAGTTTAAATGGATTGAATTAATAGAATTAACCAATAAAAGCCTCCAACAAATGCTTCCCACAGCACTTAGGGATCAGAGAATGTCAGGTTTCAGCGCAGAACACTCCCTGGTCAATGCAAAACAGATTTGAGTGAGGGCAGCGAAACAAACGCACGTACTGGATCGTTTCCCTCCCCCTAATTTGTTTTGCCAGGGAGAAACCATTGCTTTTCTTTCTCCTCACTGTGTTTGCTTGTTTCCAGCATGTCATCGACCATTTACTTGATGGACAGACAGACATTGTTCTACTTACGTATGCATTGAATGTTTTTTTTTTTTTGATGGAGTCAACTGAACCATTACCACAACCAATGCCGTTATTGTGATGTCACTGCTACAACTGGCCACTGAAGTATGACAAATCAAAGTGCTTTGGCACCCACACGGATACAGTTGAAACAGTCTCAGCTTTTTTTTTTTCCCCTGGACTGTTTCAACGTGTAGTGAGTGGATGGAAAGCAACACAAAAAGAGATGTGTGGTTCTACCCGCCCAAGACAGAATGTATCAATCCTAGAATCAACACCTTTGACCTTGAGAGGCAGAAGTAGAGAAAAGCTTAAAACTGCACAGAAAGTGTACCATAATAGTAGTGACCACAATTGTTCGGTTTTCCACTGGTGAGGAGTCATTGGAGACCTGCTGGTCCATTATAGACACAAAGCGCTCAAACTCGTTCCAGTACCCGATCTGAAAAGTGGAAAACAGGCTTCGTTATTTTCGACATCAACAAGACAAGACCTAGACATTCCACTAGCCTGTACTGCAGTTTCGGTTCTCTCTGACTACACGGGGACAGTGCGGGGGTTTGGTTGGGAGAGTGTGGTGGGCCGATAATGGGGGTGGGATTTTCAGCGCAAGCCATTTCAGCTCTGTGTTCATTAAAACTGCATTAGCTCGCGCCATAACAAATCCTTAACTGACGAGGATATGGCGGTCGACTCGGGTGCAGTTTCCAGGGGCCCGGCGAGTGCCGCCGCTATTTGGGTCCCGTCTGACACTTTGTTAAATGGGAAGAATGCTTGCAGTGCGTAAGCGCTTCATTGTGACGGCCAGGCCGGGCCCTGTTCCGTCCAACTCCAATCATCAGCAGGAAACAGCCAACAGCAATAAAACGGCTGTCAGTGCTGAGCAAACATTTATCCCTCGGCTGCTCATAACTCTCCTTGTACACGGACAGAGAGATGGAGATGGGGGGGCAATGAACTAACAGATTGGTCATTGTGAGCCCTGAAGATAATTTCAGAAATAAGGACACAGTGGAAAGACTGAGCCAGGCTGTCTGTTTTATCACCCGCTTTTTAACGACTGCACCCACCCCCCACCCCACCCCAAGCCTGCTGGTGCAGTTATGTCCCTTGATTAAAATCTTAACCTGAGCCTTCATATGGCCAGTGCATGCAGCCAGTCTGCGGATGGCAGCTTAGAGCTGCCAGACATCGATGGCTGAGCACAGACCTCCCGAGGCTTTGGTGTGGATAACAGAGCTCATGGATGGTGGGGTGCGGTGGAGGGTTGGAGTTGGGGGTGGGTGGGAAGTTGGGGTGGAGAGCTGAGGCTTCGACGGTGGCTGAGCCCCTGGAATCTCCCGCCGAACAGCAGGGGCAAATATCTCCTCATGAATCACCCTGGACAGCTGCTGCGCTGCCACTTCTCATTCCTTCCTCCTCTCGGGGGCTGCTCCGCACCGCTACCGCTCCCACCTCTGCTACTGTTGCTGCTGTACAAGCTCATCGGCTAAGCAGCGTCTCTCGCTGCTAGGCCAAAAAAAATGACTACAGACTGCACATGTGTTTCATCTCAGTTTACAGTTAATAAGTGTGTAGCATGTGTGTGTGTGTGTGTGTGTGTGTGTGTGTGTTAACTGTGTTAACTAAGTCTATAGCTATGTGTGTGTATGTGCATGTGTGTGTTAAAAGTGTTAACTAAGACAGTAGCTATGGATTTACTCTGCCACTGTGTCCACTAATGAGCTGTTGCAACACACACGTGCCGACCCTGAGCAACAATGTAAGGATGTGCATGAGCACATTTCCCTGTTAAGCAACAGAACGTGTCATTATTCCGTTCCTAAAAGACCAGCCTTGGGTTAGTGGAATGCTTGATGATAAAAAAAAAACGTCTGTACTCAGCCAAATGCTTTTCTAACACTGTAGCTGTAGGGATATCTTGACAGCCAGTGAGCTTGGTTTGTAAAAGCGCTTGTTTTTTTCCCCCCCTTTCTTTCTCTTTTTTTTTGCCGCAGTGCGCATTTGACCTGCAAAAAAGGCAATTAACCTGCTTGTGATTTGAGGAGCCTCGATAGATCTACGGCAGAAAGTGTCTTGACCTGGAAAAAAAGGGGGCTGGCCGCTACTCTAAACAGAAGCAGTGCACAGTACAATGGCTTATCTACCGGAATCATCTTTGTCTTCTCTTCCGGGATTGACTTTGCACACGACCATGATTTGGAACAGGTAACCGTTGTTTCCACACAATTCAAAAAGGCAAGGAACAACATAAAGAGTCTGATGCAGTCAAACAGAGCCTTTTCTTTTGAGCAGCTATTTTTTCCCCCTCTGCTTTGAGGCTTTGAAAAACAGGCCTGTTTGTAATCCTACAGTACACTGACCTCTGCACCCAATTTAGAAAGCGCTCACAATGTGTGGGCTCATGGATTTCTGAGACCCGCGGAGCTTTTACTTACCTTCCTTGGCCCACCTGATTTCATCTCGTACACATCAATGGTATAGTTTGATCTTCGACCGTAGCTGTCAAACTGGATATTTCCGGTCATACCTTGAACTTGGACCTGCCAGAAGGTGCCATGGAAGACAACAGCAAAGCGACAAAAGGATGAAGAGAAGAGAGTAAAAAGGGAACAGTCATTTATATCAGTCGTATCACCGAGTGCCACTAGCCAGTAGGAATGAGAAACTCACGAGTGCTTAGAGTAATAGGCATGTTCAGCTAGGGCTTATTTTGCAAGCTTCTGCAGAAGAAAATCTAAGAAAATAATACACATACACACAAACACACAACCATAACACAGAAATAGCTGCCCACTCAACCACCCGCACACAGTTGGGAAGAGCAGGAGAGCGTTTGAGGGAGAGAGAGAGAGAGAGAAGAGAGAAGAGAGAGAAAGAGAGTGAGTTTGGCCAGCCCTGGCCCTCCTACCGTTTTCAGCGCCCGCTCAATGTCGATGCCTTGACTCCAGGGCACGGCCGGGTTGGCCAGACAGTCTCCAGCGCTGCCCCGCCGTGACACATCCACCCGCTGCCTCCGCAGGTAGCGAAAGGCTTCGGCGATCACCAGGATGGCGTCGTAGGACAGCGCCGAGGTATACTGCGCGATAATGAGAAATCACGTCTGCCGTGCGCCGCAAGCACTCAGCCACAAAATTACACGCAGCAAGACAGCGCTGCAGAAACAGTTGTCAAATGCCAAGCTATTTCCTGGACGGGTCTGCACTGTATGGTTCTGTGCTGTAGCTATAACTGCAAATGTTGTATTATGTGCTTGGATAATCTGTATGTTACATATCGTATATAATGTATAAATATATATTGTGCTATACTTAATAAAATGTTTCATTGCTGGGCCTCTGTTATATAAATGTATTGTCAGTACAATATTGTACTGACAATACATTTATATAACAGAGGCCCAGCAAAGTGTAGGAATCTTTACAATTAGGCAAGGGTCACAAACAGTAGTGTCAAAGTTAGCTTATCCCTAAGTAACATGGGACGTAACTAAAGCGCTGAGCGTTTCATTCTAAGAGTGGAACCTAGTTCAACCATTATATCCTGTGCTGCTAACATAGTGTCTGCGTCTTACAGGTCACAGTTGAGTAAGAAATCCAGTGTGAATACATCTGTAGCCCAGTTCTTTGGGGTCACTGAATGAAAGTCTAATTTGAGTCAACTCAAACCCATCACAGAGCAGTGGGACATGAGAGTTACACCACAACCCCATCGTGTGGTAACCCACAGGAGAATGTGCAGGCTGTTTGCTCAGGTAGATGCTTTATCTTTGCAGCCGTCTCAAATGCTGCCTTGACCTCCGCTATTGATGAGACGTGAGCTGGTTTAGTTGTAGCCACCACACCATGACAAAACCTAATGAAGTGCCATTTAAAATCTCCCCCTTTCTTCATCATTGTTTAATTAGATGCAATTCCAAGGCCTTGTGTCTAGAATGCCTCGGATGCAATGTCAATATATTGATTGTGTTGAATGGGAGAAACAGAGTGAAACAAGAATGAAGGGAGGTGCAGAAGTGAGGACAGGAGGAAAGGAGAGGTAAAGAGACAGGAAGAAAGAAGGAGAGAGGGTGAAAAAACACAGGAAAGTGAGTATGGGAGGAAGAGAGAAAGCAGGAGAAGCATGGAGAAAGATGGGAGAAACGGCGCCCGGAGGCTTTTGCATATACCATGAAAGGCTTACCTTCAGAGGCGTGTTCTTGGCCTCTGGGAATTCTCTTTCATCTAGCCGGTCCCAGCGCTGGAGGAACTGCTGTACGATGGGGTTCTCCGGATTGATTATCTGGAACCCACTTATGTTGGCTCCACCGAGAGCAACCTTGTCCAGGCTGACATTGGAGAAACCCTGAAGATCAAACAAAAGAGTCACCATGACAGTTGCAGAGGAGGAGTTGTTTGCGTTGAGCCTTTGAAACCCAAGTCGGCCATGTTATCATGCGACGTCTTCCGTTCCGAAGCCTACCGCACACAAGCCGAGAGCATGCATAAACATCAGTAATTTATGTGTGCGAGGCAGACCCAAAAATAGCTCCCACTATCTTCATCAATTATGAAAAAAACAAGATAATAATGTCTCTTAACATAAGTCTCTAAGGCTGCCTCACAGTGGAAGAGGAAAAGTTGCTGTCTAGTTGTCGAGTATCTTACATCTCTTGACTGTCAACACCTTTCCTCTGAAATATATCTCCTCCCCCCCCCCCCCCCCCCAATCATCTTGTCAGAACTGAAGAAGCCTTTTGAATAGAAAGTGAAACATCTTTAAGCTCCAAAAAGAAGTTTAGTTGCATACAACGTAGCACCTTTGACTACCACAACCTGGTTGAATGAGAATCTTCACAGACACCTTTCCTCTGCCCTTCGATAGAACCACATGAGGTTGGCAAGAGTCACATGAGGTTGGCATGAAACACAGCCAAAGAGGGCTGTGCCAACCACCTCTCACTAACTCTGCTTAGTTGGCGTTGGGAACGAGAGATGCATTTCGTGCTCTCTCTCTCTCTCTCTCTCTCTCTCTCTCTCTCTCTCTCTTTCAGAGTGAGCCCTGCTTTTACTAACTTCAGGAAAACATTTCAATGAAGCAAACAAAACATTCACTTTAATCTATTAACACTAAATATAAACTCCCCTACATTTAATGTAGATAAACAATTTAATTCACTATTTACATCTGTGCTATTCTGTGGACACACCACACAGCACAAACTGCTAAATACAGAAAGATAATTCTTTACCATGTATGCGTTGGTGTAGCAAATATTCAAATATAAATAGTTGTTTGGAACTAAAATGCTGTGGAAATATTTCTCTATTTCTTTACTCATTGAATGCTACAGGGGGAGGAGGTGTCCTCATACTCACCAGATTTGCAATGATATAATGGTAGCCTCGGCTATTCTTCTCCAGGGTCACAACCTGAGGGAAAGAGAGAGACAGACAGAGAAAGGGAGGTATAGGTAGAGGGAGGGAAAGGGAGGGAGAGAGAGGAGAAAAAAAATCAATGGCAGTTAGCCATCCATGTAAAGAGCCAGGAGGCAGAATGTACTCATCTGGGTGCTGACCCTCCCGTTGCATTACAGAACTGCATTAAACACAAAGCGCTCCACTGTAAAGGTGACAGCGGAGGCCATCATTGATTGATGCGTCTTTGTGCTGCATGTGCGCGGGCTGCGGATATTAGCATTCCACCGCTGATAGGCCAAAGCCCCCAGCAACTCTACCTGGCTCCTGCTTTCTTCCACTGTTTCACGGAGCATGGACACAGTGCCATGGGTGCCTGGCAAAACTCGGCGGCGCGTGAAGAGCACAGCGCAGAAAATCAAAAATAAGCCGAATAATCAATCCATCACTTTGCATCATACAGTAAACACACCAACACACACACATAGCACAGACATGGCACACACTAGGTGTTTGCTATCCACAAGAACCAGTATTGTAAGTGCTTTTTTTTTTTTTTTGACGGAACGGTTTTGAAACTTTTCCATTGGCCATTTAAAAAGTCGATACAGCAGCCTAACCTGCTGTCCCCGTCGCCCTAAATCAATCGCTGGTGCATCTGTATTTCCCGCTGCAGGCAACATGACAGAGTAGTAAGCCTTTGATGTCGATTAATCACTGCCATCTCCTCCCGGCCTTGGACGTACTCCTGTGCGGCGCTATTACTCCACACTGATTCCCGGCATCTTCGGAAAGTGAGGCAGCGCCACACCGCTCGGACCCGCAGCTTGCCATCCCCCAGCGGTATTTACATGTCAGGTTTACATAAATTGAACCAAGCTCTCTTCTCTTCTATGGTTCCTTCTTTGACATCTGTAAATGATCCGCTTTTTTTCCTCTCCAACCGATACCCCCCCCGCCCACACACACACACACACACTTCCTTTTTTTTGCGCCGCACTCAGCGTGTCGCCCGAGAGAACGCCAATCCTCTGTGCTCCTCTTCTTCCGCTCATTTCATCAGGCTGTTCAAGTAGGTCAGTCATTTCTGACAGCAACAACATCATGAATTCATGTCACACCAGAGAGGATATGAGGATGTGTGTGTGTCTGTGTGTGTGTGTATGTGTATGTGTGTGGTGGGGGAGAATTCATTGGTTTAGTTTGGTGACATTTTAATCGCATGTGTGTTCTTTCATACCTTGTACGCTCCCATTCATGTCAACATTTTCAGCCGACAATTAATCTGTTGAGACTGGCAAGTGCAGTGTTCCTGCACGACAGCGGCCCGACTTTAAGCAACCTGACTGTGACTAGAGATCTCTGTAATTGCATTGCCCTTGACTTTTGGCTACAGTGGAGCACTCTGAGGCCAGGGCACTGTCAGAAAACCTGGGCACCATCTTCACCACGACCGTGGGCCCGGCGCCGTCGGAGCGTGATCTGGCCGCGTCCGAGCTGTCCTGCGCGCTCCGTCAGAGGTGAGTCAGCCAGCCAGACGCAGGGGCCAGAGGAGGCCACCTGAGCCAGGACACTGGGAGGTCTTGGGAGGTCTTGGGCGGTCTTCGCCGTGTCACTGCAGCCGGGGAACCCGTGCCAGCGCTAGTCTCTTCCTCTTCCTCACAGGAAGCCATTAGCTTCCCTATAATTATCCCTGGTTGTTCAGCATCTGAAAAGGGAAATGTGTTCTATTTCCACCGATTCCAGCCAAATAAAATATGTTGCATTCATATTTAAACAGGCCAATTTTTAACACGGGCTGTGAGTCATGTGTTTCTGAATTGCTATGTGACTCAGTGGTTGCTACCGCTGGCTCATTAGCATTTCCTCTTTTAATTTTTAATCTAACATTTAATTTTATTTATTAAATGTTTTTTTAAGACTTTAACCTCAAACCCCTACAAAAATGCAACCGTATTTCTACACAGAATCAAGTGCTCGGCTTGCAGGCGGCTGTTCCCTCATCTCTGATGAAAGTCTTTGGAGAGCGCTTTTAGAGGACAAACTGGTTTCCTTAGGACATATACCGTATATACAGTAACAACAGCAGATTAGCCATGAGTCAGCGAGCAACGCCTCGTCTAAATCAAGATGTGTTTGAGATGGGATTACAGCCCGAGAACACAGTCAAGAGGCTTTAAAAGCCTGGATTAGGGTGTAGTTGCAGAAGCAAAAAGGAGTAAATACCCTCTCCTACCCCTCTCCCCACACACACACCACACACGAACCCCTAAAATCTCCTCCAATGCCACTGTAATCTTCCCCTCGCCTCCAATTTACTCCCCGGCACACAGATCCCCAATGTCTGAACTAGTCACCTTTTACTCCAATGCCTACTCACACACACACACACACACACACACACATACACACCCCTCCCAACCCTCCAGACCAGAAAGAGGTTTTCTGTCTTTGAGAGTTTTCACTAAAATGTGATGCCCATGGACAGGCTTGGTGACCTTGCATTCACCCAGGGCTAGTCTATTCACCCAGCCCTGACAGATAGAGGGTTGGTGTGTGTGTGTGTGTGTGTGTGTGTGTGTGTGTGTGTGTGTGTGTG
>JAGFZM010000093.1:215548-283470 GCA_017657215.1 Limnothrissa miodon | reverse complement strand
CACACACACACACACACACACACACACACACACAATATGAGCTACTGTATCTATTGTGCCGGGCTCGTTCTCCGAGCAGATTCCTCCCCAGCCTGTGCCGAGCTGAGCTGAGCTGGGTTTTGGCTGGAGAGAATTGATGAGTGCAGGGGGAGACATATGGCAAGCAGGCCCAGTGAAGGACTGCGGCTGCAGACCGCTGCAGACCGCTCCAATCTCCTCATCAGCCTGCGACGCCACTCAGCCAGCGTTCAGCCACAACGGGAGAGGGAAAATGTCAGTGTCGAGCAGAAGTGCTTCGGCTCAGTGGGGTGGTTGGAGGGGCTGTGCTGGGCTGTCCTGGGTGCAGCATGTGTCCTCCCCTCCGCTCCTCTCTCCTCCCCTCCCCTTTTTCTTCTCTCTTCTCTATTCTATCCACCCTCCTCTTTCTTATTTAGCTGGTAAGATGGAGGGGCTGCAGAAATGCACTATGCACTCCCACTGATGCAGCAGGAGAGGGGGAGAGAGAGAGAGAGGGAGAGAGTGAGGGAGAGAGTGAGGGGTTGATGGGGGGAGTGGAAGAGTGAGAGGGACAGTGGAGTAGATATGGGAGAAACGACTAGATAGCAGAGAGAGAGAGAGAAAGAGAGAGAGGGAGAAAAAGGGGGAGAGCGAGGGGGAAGGGGGACGTGCCGAGCAAGAGTGGATGAGAGCGAGAGAGAAAGAGGGAGGGATAGGGCAAGGGGGAAGGGGGAATGAGTGAGCAAGAGTGGGGGCGAGAGAAAGAAAGAGAGAGAGAGGGAGTGAGAGAGAGAGTGCCCCATAAATCAAGTGGAGGTGAGAGTGCTGAATCAGGGACATGAGGTAAGGTTGATTGTGCCTGGGAGAGACAATAAACCCCGTAATCATCCGTCTCTGCTCCACAAGCCGGGCAATTATCTGTCCGCACCTGACCGTCGCAACAGAGAGGGCAAAATCCATCTCACTTCGCCTCATATAGAGCTCTCCTCTCTCTCTCTCTCTCTCTCTCTCACACACACACACACACATACACACACATACATACACACACTCCTCATATAACCCTACTCAGTCACACACACTCACTTTTATTCCTTGGAGCGCTCTTCCTTTACTTGTTTAAATAAATAAAGAAGGGGAGTGTGAGAGTGTGTGTGTGTATGTTTGTCTGTGTGTGTGTGTGAGTGTTTGTGTGTGAGGAGGATATATTCAGGGATGAGACAAACTTATGCCCGAGAAGAGCCAGCGTCCCAGAGGGAGAGAGATGGTTGCCTTAAAACAAGGTGACACAAAAGGAAGTAAGAGGAAGAAGTAAGCGCCGTCAGTGATTCTGATGTGGCAAGCGGGAGAAGGAGAAAAAGAAGGAGGAGAGAAGAAAAGAAGGAGGAAGAAAAAGAAGAAGAGGAGAATGAGGAGGAAGAAGAGAGGGAGGAAGAGGGGGAAGAAGATGAGGAGGAATTGAACATTGATACGAAGGAGGAGGAGGAAGAGGAGGAAGAGGAGGAATGAGAATAGGATGAAGAGGAGGAGGAAGAGGAAGAAGAGGAGAGGAAAGAGGAGGAGAACGTAGACGAGGAGGAAGAGGAGGAATCAGAGAAAAATGATGAAGATGAGGAGAAAGAGAAGGTTGCTAGGTACTGTTCATTAATCCCCACTGTGAGCCCATCACTGCCCTCCCTCACAGCCGCTGGCAGGATGGTGCAGGACACTATGAATATTCACACACATCGCCACACACCAGGCAGCTCCTCAGAGTAAAGTGCCCTTAGACCAGGTGACGCCAGAGTGGCCAGTTATGTGTGTGTGTGGGGGGGGATGGATGCACTGCATTTATATTTAATTACATAAAGTATTCATTTATCATCACATAAAAGTAGTCCTTATTTTGACAATGATGGAATTAATTGCTATCCATCTATCTAATCTCTCTCTCTTTCTCTCTCTTGCACATATGCATCAGAAAGAAAAGCGCAAGTTTCTCTTGTATTTATGCCGTTTGCCCTCCATTCGAACGCTATACCTTACCATTGCCCTTTCCTTCTGCCTAGGACTGCGTGGCTCTCTGACATAAGAAAGGGTAGTGGGCAAGGTCGTTAATCCACCCAAAGAGGGCCAATTACCATCAACGTGACGAATCTCAGACAGCATTTTAGCATGCTGCATACTGATTAGGGCTGGCTGTTGGGCGACTCCTGCACCCCATTGGAGCCCAGTGGATGTCCTTGTGTGAGCCCACTGGATTTCATTGTGTGAGCCCTGGATGATAAACAATCTCGAGTGAACCACCCCTAGTTTCCTACAGTACACCGGGAAGAAACGTTCGGGATGGCGTGTAATTTAATATCGACTCAAGTACTCGAGTTCTTATTTTCCTTCAAAAGCCCCAAATTACCATTTTTATCAAAATTACAGAAGGATAGCGAAGGCTGAGGATATCAGCACACACATGTCAGGGTGAGCTAATACTGGCAAAAAAACTATAATAACAGTAGAAGAAATACAGCAATGATGTGATGACTGAGTGATCCTGAGGCTTGCATACTGTTCAGTAGGTTGAGCTAGAAAAGGCTTCTTTCTCTCTCTCTCTCTCTCTATCTCTTTCTCTCTCTCTCTCTCCCTCCATCTCTCTCTCTCTCTCTTGCTGCCTTGTTCCAGCACTGCAGGTAGGCAGCTTCACACGGAGCCCCCCACAACGAGCTGACAGATAGATCACCTTCTCATCCCATGCCTGTAGGGCACAGACCCTCCTGACCATGATTATCATTGCATTCAAAAGGCACGAGCAGAAAACAGAAATAACAGTTGTTGTTTAGTCCACATGAATCCAACGGTTAAAGGGCTTTTTGAACTCCAGCCTTCCAAACCAGAAGAGAGGCGCCGTTAGCTGTTGTCATACCCGCAGGGTTGTCTAGTTGGTTCACCAGTCCCTGGCATCTGTTGGCCGTCCTCTACTTGGAAGTCTTTCATCTCCTCCGACAAGACTAATCGGAGCTCTTTCCGTATAATATATGATTTGTATCTCGGTGGTTTTTCAGAGAAAAATGTTAATGAAAATAAAAATGAGCCTGCGATCTTCGTCGCTTGGTGAGCCGCAGCAGACTTCCCAGCAGCTGAGTCTCCGGTTCCTTGACTGACCGCCAGAGTAAACACTTGGCAGCTCCCAGCACAAACTGTGTCAGAGCCATGGCATGTGTCAAGGCTGCTGTGTCTTCACATTCACCCGCAGCATCTACTGGGCTACTCACTCATAGTAATGACTGAGTGGAGTATCTTCAAAACACTCTTCTGTAGCATTTTTCTGTTCACAACTTTAAAGACCTTGTAACTCAATCTTGAGGTTTAATGGGTTGAAATATCCTAAACTAACCGAGAAACTGAACACAAAGAAGAGTCCTGGTTGCCAGTTGTCATGCAAACCAACTAGAACTCTGGCCAACATTCCTATTCTGCCCAACATTCTAAATATATCATCCCATTGCACCACTTCTAGCCGCCATATCCAATGCAAATAAATGCAAAAGCCAGAAAGCAAAAAAACTCAAATGTCACAAAGCATCTCAACACAGCATACATTCTGCCGTGTCCTAATTGCAAGCGAGATGAGCGTGCGACAGAGACAAAAGAGTTTGATTAGGCTACTTTATGTTGGATTGGAATGTCCGATCGAAACATCTTGGCAGTTCTTCTGTCACACGCTCAGTTTCTATTCTCTTCCTGTTGATTGCTTTGCTCAGCCTGTTTGAATGGGAAATGTCAGCACAGAATGGCCTTTTTAACAGATTCGCCTTAATGCTTTGTGAACAGTGAACACCCCAATCTCTTCTCCTGTCTCTTGATGGCTTGCAGTTACAGTATTGTAGCACAAGCCCTAACACGAGTCTAAGGCAGTAAATGGCTAAGCTTTACCTACACAATAACAGCAGCTATTTAATGGCAACAATTAGGCTACACTATGTTACTCATGTTAATAATCAATGTAATAATTCAATGCTTGAAGTGAAAAAAAAAAAAGAGAAGCCGTTATGGCCTATTGCATAGGGCTTATAACTGAAAGGATTGTTTTCCTGATCAGTAGAGAACGCCTGAAGTGCCCTTGAGCGAGGCCCTAAACCTTTCACTGGTCCCCAGGCACCGCTGTAGCAGGCAAGCAGGTAGGCAACTGCTCCAGTTTTACTGTGAGCTTCACATGACTGTGTGCTGAGTTTACTTCACTATTCATGATTGGGTTAAATGAAGAGGCCAAATTTCCCTCAGAGGATTACAAGGGTATATACACTAGTATATACAAGTATATAGAACATACAGTACTGTATATACTAACTAGTATAAAAAGTATATACTTGTAAATGCTGTAGAAAGCTGTTCAGTTGTTCTGTAGGTCTACATATGTGTGTGTGTGTGTGTGTGTGTGTGCGCGCATGTGTGTATATGAGAGAGTACTTCTTCCTTTAGCCTTTATCTCTGGCCAGTGCATGCCGCCCTGCTGGGGCTGCTCCCCAATAGAGGAGGGGGGGGGGGGGGGGGCGCTTTGATACATCTGGCCGTTTGATGTGCCAAGTGTCAAACCCAACTGAGATGCTTGACAGCGAGCATCAATGCAGAGGTCCTCTAATCCTCTCCCAGGGCCAGAGTTAGCCCACTAATAAGGATTAGATTTTCACCATTGGCCATCAAGAAGCCTTGCCACTGTGGGCTTGGCACGGGAGGGCGAGGGTTGGTGGGGGGTTCACGGCACTACCACCCAGGGCAAAGAGGTGTTCTCAATGGATGTGTTAATTGAAAAAACGTTTACTATTGGACTAAAACCATTCAAAAGATTCCAGTGAACATTTCACAGAACAGTGACATTTATATCAGTCTAATTATTTGAGAATGAATGTTTTCTTTCATTTTGAATCCTATTGAATACTTTTTTATTCCTATTTTGAATGACACTCCTTGTCTTTCTTTTGTTAATAAACCACAGAATATCTGACTGCCATGATATTGCTTGCCTGTGAGCCAGGATGACCCTGCGAGTACCAGTTGGCTGACCATTGAGTGCCAACTAACTGACCCCTGGGTGCCAACTAACTGATCTTGAGTGCCAAATGGCTGACCTTTGGGTGCCAACAGGCTGAAGTTCAAGTGCCAACTAACTGACCCCTGAGTGCCAACTTGTTGACCTCTGGGTGGCAACAGGCTGACCCTTGCGTGCCAATGCAAGTGGACCAACTAACTGGCCTTTTGAGTGCCTTACTAACTGACCCTTGGGTTCAAAATGGCTGACCCTTGGGTAGCGTACAGTAGCTGGACATGGGCATTGACTGAAGGGGGGCGGCTGGCGGGAGAGCTGTGTCGGCCCACAGAGCTGCGTCTCTTTGGTCTGATCTAATTAGACGCACATTATCCATTAGGGATCCACGCAGGACCCAACCCGAGCCAGTGGCTCCACTCCGCTCTAATAGAGCCCAAATACCTGAGCTCCCACATTAAAGCTCATTTGCCTTCCTGAGCAGTGGCAGCACAAATTACTTAAACGCAGCCACACACACACACACACACACACACACACAGAGAGACACACAGAGAGAGAGAGAGAGAGAGAGAGATGTGAGAGAGAGAGAGAGAGAGAGAGAGAGAGAGATGTGTGAACACGCACATACAGTACACACACAGATAGAGAGAGAAAGTGGGAAAGAGAGAGAGAGATGTACACACACAGATAGAGAGAAAAGAAGAGAGAAAGACATGTACACACAGACAGTTAAATTAAACCCACACACACACACACACACACACACACAGATACACAAGGCAATTCCCTCAAATTAATTGTTTAATCCCTCCAATTTGTGAACAAGGGGATTGGGCTATTTTTTTTACTCATTCATGGATTCAAGCAGCATAAATGATAGCAGACCACTAAGAACAAAAAAAAAACACACACACACACACACACACACAACCTACAGTAATATGGCACAGCTTCTCTAGGCTTAGCTGTGTGTTGTGTACATGGGGGTGATCTCTCATGCAAAGCAACAGGGTCAGGACCTCTTAGCGATGAGTAAACACAGAGAAAGACATTCACTGGAATTTTTAAGGTACAATAAGCAAGGGACTTGCATTTGGTTCGTTTGCCAGCTTCTTAGTTGCGAACGCTAACTCCTGAAGGCTGTTTTGGCAACCCCTACCATTTCTTAGCAAAAATCACACTTTAATACTGAATACCGAAAGCAGTTTAGTCCACATAACTCTGAAAAATGATCTTCACTGGGTCCCTATTCTTAGGTGAGCAAACAAAATCCATTAAAAAAATGTATTACTGAAAGGCAAAAAGAGCTACAGGAGACCACTGACCACTTTGCATTTTAATGCCCCACCCCCAAACCTTTCACAAAAGCATCCATGATCCACGGTTGATTGAGGCTTCTCCCATGTAATTACAGAGCAAATGCCATTCACCTCAAGCACAGTCTTTGTCTAGCGTCTTTGAGAGGAACAGGTGTGCCAAGTTTCTGGCTGGGCTCTCGAATCAAAAGCCACAAAATGACATTTTGCGCGGCGCTCTTGAGAATAATGAACCCCTCCGCACCGTCACACACAGCCCGCCCGGAGGGAGAGTGGTCCTTCGCTCATCAGGACGGCTCCCAGAGGACCTGGCCACCGGCTCTAATTCACATGTCACCCTCTCCTGAAATATGAACCTGTCCTCTGAATTAATAAAATCATTTAGCCGAGTGGAGAGAGGCAACACCCACAAATACACTACGCTGATTAACTGCTTGAGAAGCCTGGCTCCTTTAGGTCTTTTGGCCAGACGAGGAATTAGAAAGGGATTTTGATGATGAGGATGATGAAGATGAAGATACACAGCTCTTCAGTGATGGCTGCTGCTCACGGTTGCTGGCTTTGATAAGAAGCATACAGACCTTTGACTCAAATTAACTGACTGCATCAGTACCCCTAAATATCAAATCTACCACAATTTTTGCATTATTTTCCTGATTACTATTTTTTTTAGTTCACATTGCGCTGAACTTCTGTGCTGCTCAGTTTGACTGTGTTTTGTTTTCCCCCACCAAGCCAGTGCTTTGCATATCAGACACTTCATTCCTTTCTTTTTCTCTTTCATAAAGACAATACTACTGAACGTATGTCATTTCCTACATGTTTTACGTCAGTATTTCAACATATGTGACAAACAAACTCTTTGAACCTTGAACCAGACACTCACCTCTGTCTGTGTCATAGAGGTAGACAAACCTCTGCCACTTGTAGCGGGAGAGGAGGCTGAGCACAGCCCCCTTGAGCGCCGGTCGCATCTGGATGACAAACTGCACGTCAGAGTCAATGGGGTAGCTGGGGGTGATGAAGGAGGTGTGCAGAGCCCCACAGAAGGAGGTCAGGGTGTTCATGGACTTCTTGTCGTAGAAGCCAAAGATGGCGTACACGCCTCTGGAGAACTGGGAGCAGACTGGAATCAGAGAAACAGAGGACAGACAAATGCACTGTTAGCTCTCGGGCAAAAAGAAGAAGAAGAAAAAAAAAAAAAAAAAAAAAACATTCCGCCCCAACAGGGGAAGAAAAAAACAGTAAGAAAAAAGACGAGATAAACCAAATGGGATTTCTTACCCACACACTCAACCCAGCCCTACTTTAAAAGGCAGAAAAAGACTCCAAATGCTCACTTGTGGAAACAAACACACACTTGCTCTGAGCAGGGAAGGAAAAGGAGCGAAGAAAAAAAAAATTCTCCAAAAATAAGCACCAGAGAGAAGGAGAAGATTCTGGCCTCGTAAGAGATATAAACAAATCCAGATCAAGACGAAAATCTGCTTTGACAACATGTGCTTGGCCTGAAAAAGTATAATTGCATTATTTACAAATGAGTGGAGTGCTTTTGGTGACTGTCAGGAAGGAGAGAGAGAGAGATGTCTCATCCGTGGCCTGCTTCCTGAAGCTCTGCTCTGTTTGATTGGCTGATCAAGGGTTCATAATCTCCCCAAAACCCTTGATGCAAATGGAACTTAATTATGCCCATTTCTATGAGCTGACAACATTCGGTTGCGTGCTCAGATCTACCACCATCCTGCTGACTACTAGCACTCGCGAGCATCATACACTAAAGCCCGAGGCGAGAAAGATGGTCCGTGCCGCACGAGCGCGCGCGCGAAGGAGAGAGACGCGGGGCGGGTGGAGGTGGAGGTGGGGGTTATTAATCAGAACGCGCTGTTTTCTCTGACTCCATCTGCATCAAACCCACAAATGTCAAACGTCGAATTCACAATGAGTGACCAGGCCAATGCGCACAGCGGGAGATGCATGCCCTGATATCTCCATGCCGACTGAATAGGAAGGCCTGCGTAGCCATCGCAAAACACACTATCGCTTGCTCTGCAATGGTGACTGTGCACAGGGAAGAGGCAGCCATAGACACAACCACACACACACACACACACACACTAACACACACAATGACGACAACCCCCATTAAGACCCCCACTGTGTCAAGTTCCCTGTGAACCCTCTTTATTAGTTACAAATAGTCTTGTCATGGGGTGAGCACAGAGACTGGAGCATCTTCAAGTTGAAGAGCCCTTCTGGACCCCTGATGTGCTAGGGGTAGAGAGGTGTGGAGCCTCTATCTATCTCTCTCTCTCTCTCTCTCTCTCTCTCTCTCTCTCTCTTTCTCTCCACCCCTCTCCTTCTCTCCATCTATTTTTTCTCTCCCCTCCAGCAAACAGCAGCAATCTCTGCAACTCCAGCTTTGGAATGCTCCTGCTGCAGCACCATCAGCAGCACAGGTGGCAGCAACAGCACTCCGGCTAACAGCCTTGATAACAGGGTTGCGGCAGACTGACAGGCATATTGTGGGGACGACTCAGCAGCAGCAGGAACAGCAACAGCAGGCGGGTCGCACAGAGAGAAAGAGAGAGATAGAAGTAAAGAGAAAGAGAGAAAGAAAGAAAGAAACAGGGTGAGAGGCTTTGTCCTCTACCCTGCAGTCTCTTTCATTTTATTTTCTTTTTTGTTGTCTTTCCTTTGTTTCATGAATTCCGTCTCTCTCTCTCTCTCTCTCTCTCTCTCTCTTGGCCATTCTTTCATCCTCTTCCTCTCTCCCTCTCGTCTGCTCTGTTTTAATTTAGAAATGCTTCTGACACATCCATTGACGTGTTCCTGTGGGATTGTGGAGCCTGTCTGCCTCCCCGTCTCCCAACTGCCTGGGCCTGATTAGGGTTTCAAACAAGCGCCTCGCCTAATAAAAATGTTGCTCTCGCTCGGCCCTCTCCGTCGCCCTCCGCGGCCCTCCTGCCTCACCTGTCTGGTTCAACCCACTTACCTCCACTCACCCACCCACCCACCGGCTCACCTCCATCTGGATTCTGCCTTAAGCACCTCGCTGCTCTCTCTCTCTTTCTTTCCATCTCTCTCTCTCTCTCTCTCTTCCTCCCTCTTTCTGCCTCTTCACCTGAGTGCCTTTCAGATTGTGTTCAGTAATATCATTCCAGCTCTCTCTCTCTCTCTCTCTCAACCTCTCTGTGGCCATTTTGTGCAAAGGACGGGGGCTGGACCGAGCTTAGAAGTATGAGTGGAACATTGGTGGAACGGAAGGAGAGAATTGGAGAGCGGGAGGAAATGGAGGGACGTAAAGGAGAAATAAGTGAAGAAGGGATGGGTGGAGAGGAGAGAGAGAATGATAGAGAAAAATAAAAGTGAAAACAAGGGAAGAAAGGATAGATGAGAGAGGGAGGGAGGGAGGGAGGGAGGGAGAAGATAACAGCTGTGACTGCTAAGTGCGAGTGTCTCAGCATTTGTGCAATCCCCTCTCTTGGCCCTTTTCTTGGAGTAATTAGGCGAAATTGAAATAAATGTTGTAGGTGGAAATAGACTGTGTCCCCGACTCGGAGGCGGCCGAGGGCCTCGCCTCATCAGCTCCCATAATTCAGTGCTCCTCACATGTCACGTTGCATTTCAATGAGGCATGTTTATTGGGAGGGGAGGAGGAGGAGAAGGAGGGAGGATGAGGGGAAAGAGAGAAGACACATATTTGGTTTTTATCTTCGCCCCACTGCCGACTCCCGGCTCTCAGCGCCACTCATCGGCCCGAGACCTTGAGGGCTTGAGGCTGTCCGACCCCTTCGCCTCCCCTCAAGGAGGGCCATCGGCCTCCGCAGGGGCCGCAAAACAAACACGCTGTGCCGCAGCCATCTTTCGCTACAGCCATCCATCGATGCAGACACAGTCTTTGGGCATATCGGAGACGCGAGTGGGAGAGGGGGGACATCGGGCACATTTCAGAATGCATGAGTGATCTAAAGAGCGAGATTGGCCACTGGTGTTGAAATGATTAGAATCTTTCTAAATGCCGCTGTCCTACAGGCTTCTTTCCTCCCTCCCCCGCCACTCAGACACACACACACACACACACACTCCTGTCCTACAGGCTTCTTTTCCACCCTGAATAATGTAATCAGTGTTGTGATTTGCGTGGGAGGCACCCCCCCCCCCTTCCCCCTTCACACACACACACACACAAACACACATCACACAAAACACACACTCCCCTCCCTCCACATCCCTGACGCGGGCAGAGTCACACATGGCCCTGGGAAAGGAAGCGATTGCCGTGAATGTCAGTGGCAATCATGGAGTGTGTGCGTTGGTCGTTCGCAATTTCTCCTCCGCCCTCTCATTCTCTCATCTCTCTCTCTCTCTGTCTTGCTTTCCTCCCACCCTATCTCAATGTCCCCCTCCATCATCCCACTTCTCGCTCCCAACCGCTCTCCGTTCAAACACACACACACACACACACACACACACACACACACACACTTTCATCATCTTGTCCTTCTCCAAAACACAGAAGCCACTGTCACTGCCAGAGAGCTCATAAGTGCTTGCTGGGCCGGGGCTGTGGTGGAGTGTGTGTGTGTGCGTGTGTGTGTGTGCATATATGTGTGTCTGTATGCATGTGTGTGTGTTGGATCAGCTCCTCACATTGTGAGACAAGATGCTTCAGTAGGCCAGTCCTAAAAACAACCCTCCACAGAGCACTAGTAACCCTTTGAAACACACCGGCGTCTGGTTTTGCATGCAATATTATTAGCATACACTTCTATCAGAAAACTAACTGGCATGACTGGTTAACAATGGAATCGGATGTTATATAATGTCTTATCTAATGGTTTTTTTTTTTTGACACTGGCTGTTCCTGGATCAGAGGTACCACTTCACAGGTGACAGGAATAGACTGAGGCACCCAACAGAGACGCTACTGTAGATCACCTGATACATTTGGATCGCACTGGACTGTCTCCCACTAGCAGCTCTACACTCAGTGGTTTATCATGCTGTCTGCTGTCTGGTTCATGTGTGTGTGTGTGCATAATATGTGCATGTGTGTGTGTGTGTCTGTGTGTGTATCTGCATGTGTGTGTGAGTGCATATGTGTGTATGTGTACGTGTGTACGAGTGCATGTGTTTGTGTATGTACATGTGGGTGTGTGTGTGCTTACACATGTGTGTGTGTGTCTGTGTATGTGTGTGAATATATGTGTGTGTGTGTGTGTGTGTGTATCTGTGAGTGAGTGTGTGTTCTTGTGTGTGTATGTATGTGTGTATTGTGTGTGTGTGTGTGCTTGTGTGTGTCTGTGTATGTGTGTGAATATATATGTGTGTGTGTGTGTATGTGATGGATGACAGAGAGGCTGGCAGCCTGCCCCTCCGGCTGTGAGCCCCACCCTCCTGTGGCTAATCTTGCGTCTCTGTGTCCAGCCTGCAGGCTCTGACAGCCGGGGCCTCCCCAACCACTGCAAGTGCTGTCCCCCCGCTGCCCCTGGTCAACTATTTCTAGCCCTTACTCCTTCTCAGAGGGGCCAGACAGACACACACACACACACACACACACAAAAAAAAAACCCAACCCCAGCCCCAGCCCCAACTCTCATCTCTGTTCCTTCTTTACCAATGGGCCGAACCCACACACACACACACGCACACACGGAGCCCCCATCCCTTCCCCCACTGTGCGCCCACTTCCCCCCCAGGCTCCAGACCTGCACGCCGTGCCATGCCCATGACACTGGCACTTACTCCTCCGAGCGGCCGGCCAACTGCCCATCAGGCTCCTAACAGCTCTCTGCCCGAGCTCACTGCAGAGGGAGATTTCTTACCTGACTGCCTTGGCAGGCTGCCCGTCACAGTCGATACAGTGTGGCTTTCCGAGAGAAAGGGAGCGCGAGAGAGAGAGAGAGAGAATGAGAGGAGGAGAGGGAGAGAGGAAGGGAGAGAAAGATGCATCTTGGGCAATGCAGTTGTGTTGCATCATGGCTGACCCAGAAGAGAGAAGGGTGACGGTTTCATTACAGAGGTTATTCGAAGCTGTTTATCGTGTCTTGTTTTGCTCATTGGCTTGTGTAAAGCCGTGTATACACACACACACACACACGGTGCCTTATTGGGTGGCTGGCTTTAGAGAAGACTACTTAAGATTTGGTGATTGTGGAGATGGTTGCCATGATTACAGAAACAATTACCACTGCAAGACCTCTAAATGCGTCACACGGTGCTGAAGACTGGAGGAAGGGAAGAGTTTGGGGAGGGGGGGTTGGGCGGAGGGCTGGGGGGGGGGGGGGGGGGGGGGGGGTGGTATACAGATGCTCAAAGAGGCAGCTCGAAATGAAGTAATTATCTCCAAATGTCACAAAATGCAGCTCAGTGTTTCCCAGAGGCCTGCGAGAGCCGTGTTGCTCATCTGCCGCGCAACGTAAAAAGTGAGTTTTTACCCCAAAATAATTACACACAATGCCTTGTGCAACATGATAGGTGCAGAGGCGGTAAGTAGCCATTACAGGGACAGAAAGAAAAAAAAAAAGATGTGTTTTTCGCCAGACAGGCGCAAGAGGTTTTTCGGCACCAATGATTCAGTAAACAGTGTATCCTCCGAACTCACCCGATACACTTCGCCTTTGCGGCACTACACTGTGTTTTACTAGCTTAGGAGAAGACACAAGACCTCATTAATGACACAACTGACTTTATCTGATCACTGCGATCTCTAACACAGAACACTTGCATGTGTGGTTGTGTGATTCTTGTGTGTCTGTGTGCCGTTGTGTATATCTTTGTGTTTGTTTGTATGTGTGTGTGTTGTGTGTGTGTCCGCACAAATATGTGTCTGCCCGAGTGGGTTTTCATTTCCCTTGAGTTCTTGCATGCAGGCAAGAAAGAGAAAGAGAGAGAGAGAGAGAGAGAAAGAGAGAGAGAGAGAGAGAGAGAGAGAGAGAGAGAGAGCAGAGTATGAAACATGTTAGGCTTCTGATATTCTGTAATTGGATTTCCAGGAGGCTGTTGACAAAGTCCCCCTCGCGAGCCACTAATCCCCAATCAGCGCCGCAGGGCTTGAACACGCTCTCTGATGGATAAGGAATGCCCCCCCTCGGCCAAGCTTCAGGCGGCCAGAGAGGGGGGCTGACACTGACTGGACAGCCAAATATAGCCAAGGAAAGAGAGATGGAAAGAGAGAGAGACGGAGGGTGAGAGAGAGAGACGAAGAAAGCGAGAAAAGCTCACACGATTTCTGACATGCCACCTGTCTCAGGCAGTGATAATCAAGGCCAAGGCCAAGCTTCTGCAATTCCAACTTCTCTCTCTCTCTCCCTCCCTCTCTCTCTCTCACACACACAACCACACACACACACACACATAGCCATGGATAGTCTGATGAAGGAAGAAGGACGACAACCAGCACCATCCCAAAAGGCTTAAGAGTCCAGTTAAAGAGGACATTTTCTAATAGGCTCTCTCTCTTTTTTTCTTTCTCTCTCTTTTACTGACAAAGCTGCAGCACAAGAGACCTGGTCCCCTCTCTGCTTTTCTCTTGTTAATATATGTGTGGCAACTGCACTGCATACATACATGCTTCTCCAGCCTACAGTGACAGCACACACATCTCTCTCTCTCTCTCTCTCTCTCTCTCCCTTCTTACACACCTCTGTGTCTTTCTGCTAAATCATCAATGGTGAACCATGGCTCTAGCACCCACACAGCCATCCTTCATAGCCACCTCCACAGCACCTAGAGTGTACCAGCACAGCACAGCACAGCATAGCATAGCATGATAGCACAGCCAGTGTGGATTAGACCACAGAGTGTGTGTGCAAGGGGCTCTGCGTATGACGCACTCCAAACTGAATACACAGCCTGGACACACACACACACACACACACACACACACAAACAAGCAGACATACACACACACACACACACTCCCACGCACAAACGTTAGCAGATATCTGTGCGTTAACAGGCAGGATCATTTTCTGACATCCCCCAGGTAGAAATGAATTTATTCCGACTGTCAGTTAGTGTCCTTTAGGGATATCACGTTGCCTAGCGCTGGGACTGTGCATCCCATTAAACAAAACCAATTCTAATCCCCCCCTTTCCAACATGGAAACCAAGACCCGGCAGATAGCGATCGCAACACGGGTCTCGGGCACAATAATAAAACAGGATGAAAATAAGCTTTTCTAGGCCCGTGGAGCTCTGATCAAATTCCGTATCTGCATTCATGGCCAGCAGTGCTGATGGCAGCTGATCTGGACTGGAGAGGGATTTGTATTGTTTGGTTGATTACAGGCATGAATTTAAAACAGCCTCCATGGGGCTGTCTCTCTTTCCTTTGCTTTCTCTCTCTCTCTCTCTCTCTCTTTTTCTTTCTCTCCCTCTCTCACAGCTCCTTGCACTTTCCACTGCCCAGAATAATAAAAGGCAGGCATGTGAGGGGGAGGTTTTTTAACCTTGAAATCCTCACATTTAGAATTCTCCTCTCTCTTTTCTCTCCTCTCGCCCTCTCTCTCTCTCATACTCTCTCTCTTTTCTCTCTCTCACACGCAAACACCCTCTCTCACTCTCTCTCACACATAAACATTGTCCCTCTCTCTCTCTCTCTCTCATTGCACTCTTTTGCCTCCTGTGTCTTAGAGAGTGTCATGTTTGAGGAATTCTTGATGATGTGGCAGCAGCTGAAAGACGCCATGGTAAAGTAAAGAAGAGAAAAGGAACAAGAAAAAAAAAAGACAGAGAGACGGGGACAGTAAAGAGGGGGCATAAAGAATTTAAAGAGAGGAAAAAAGACAAAGGGAAAGAGAGAGAGACAGAGAGAGAGAGAGAGAGAGAGAGAGGGGGAGAGAGAGAGCACAGACAAGTGTCATCACAGGCCCTGACTACAGCACAGCCCCCCACCCTCTCTCCGCTCCTTCACGTTTGTCTCCAGCAGATCTGAGGTCTGTACTCAGAGCGTGTTCAGCAGGCCTGAAGCCACGGGCTCCAGGGCAACCTCAGACGTCACATGGGGGTGCATGGCGTAAAAGCACAAGCAACATCCGCACCGTACCACGCAAACACACACACACACACACACACATACACTCTCTCTGTCTCACACACACACACACACACACAGACACACACAGACACAGCCATGGATAGTCTGATGACTCTGCATCAGAGACAGATAGAGATACTTTATTGACACGTACCACAGCACACAAACCACACCCCAAACACCACAGCACACACACGATAAATACAGCACGCCACAAACACGCCACACATACCACATACACCACACCACTCCACACACATAGCACCACATCACAGCACACTGCAGCACACCACACCTTGGAGAGGTGTCGGTGAGGAGAGAGTTCGGGGGTTGGGTTGGGTGGGGTGTGCGGACTCCTACAGGTAGCAATGCCGCTTATTATCAGCATCAATCCACCCACTGCATGCACGCACACACACACACACACACACACACACACACCATGGATGCCAAACGCACTTGACACATCTGGTAGGGTCTTTCAAGGGTGTGAGGAAGCACTTGATTGTCAAAGAGAGTGTGAGAGAGAGAGATTGATAAACAGAGAGAGTGAGAAAAGAGGCATAGATCCAGAGGCACTAAGGCACAGGAATGTTGGGGAGGAGAGGGAAGGGGAGGAGGAGGAGGAAGAGGAAGAGGAGGTCACATAAATCCTAGGAGGCACACCCTGGTGAGAGAGACGACGGGGGCCAGTGATGGGAAGTGACGCGGGGGGCCTGGGGCCGCCATGGGCCAGTGCCCTGGGAGGATGGCGGGGTTAAGAGGCGGAGCGGAGAGAGCGGCCGCTGCACTAAGCATCGCAGGTGATCAAAGAGACAGCTATTAGCCACTGGAGGGTCACAAGCTGTCAGGACCAGGAAAAACCACAAGGTCAAGACAGCAGAAGAGGAAGAGGAAGATGAAGTACTGAAAAAAGAAAGAAAAATGCGCCGCATTTATTCCGCTGTCGAAGCAAAGCAGCTTATTAGGGCCGCAGACTCCAACCCAACCTCCAGTCCCAGAATGCATAGCAACGTCCCGTCGCCCCCGGAGCTTTGACAGCATCACTTTGCTTTTTCTTGCAGCTCCACGGAGCCTGGTGTGCCGCTTCAAAAGCCCTCCTGTCTGCGCATTTACTTATTCATTTCTCCCCTTTTTCCTCTCTCTCTCTCTCTCTCCGGCTGACTCCTTCAGGTCCAGCAAGGCCACGGCCATGCGAGGAGTCAGGGGCTGACATGGAAATGTTCCAGATTGTCTTTTCAGGCCACAGCTGCGGAGGATTACGCTGCATCTGTCTGCCCAGGGTTCACTTGCTGATTCACTTCCCATCCTCCTCAAAATGACAAACCCAATGTCAACCAATGAAAAGGACGGAAGGAAGGAGAGAGAGAGAGAGAGAGAGAGAGAGAGAGAGAGAGAGAGAGAGAGTGGCAGACAAGTAATGAATGCATATGCAGGTTGGTCACAAGTTCTTCCACTTGGCAGATTTGTTATGCAGCAATGGCACAGTCATGCAGTACACACACACACACACACACACACACACGGTATACATAAGGATGCCTTACGCATAGGATTGAATCTGCCCGTAGGATTTTTAGTACTGATGCGTGAAGTTAGCGAGAGCAACTGTCAAAATCACACCCCCTCTTCGCCGCTCATCTCTCACCAAGAAACAGGCGAGCGGCATGCTCGACAGAACACACATCATGTTCATTTACTTCTCACGCTGGGGTGCGGTCAGCGCTGCGCTGAGACCCAATTAAACTCACCCACCCTGAAAAGAACTCACACAAGAAAAATGTAAAAAATATAAAAATAAATACTGTATATAATGGACCCAGGCTGATTCAGTTGAGCATGATCAGTTTGTTTTTACGCCCTGATTTACAATACTGGGGTCTGAGATGATGATTTCTTTGATGCCCACTGGTCCATGGGATTGAATAGATTGGTCTAAGTGCGCTGTCACATTAGAAGGCAGCCCAGACACTATCACGGGGAGAATGGACCGACCCCTGAGCCCCTCGCTCTGTCTTTAGGGGATGGCACGATCCAGCGCATTGCTCTGATCCACTTGCTTAGGGACTGCCATCGTCACGTGTGCTAAAGCTTGCGTTCGCGGGCAATGGCCAAAAGCCGAGCGCAGGCATTGGTGTGGGTTTTCACATGGGCAAAAACAATTCCACTGCACAATAGAGAAATCCGCCAACAATACCCCAAGCACAGGCCGAATCCAGTCATGAGAAGGAGAGCGTATTGACGTCTCATCGAAGTGGTTATGTACACCATTGTGTCTTCTCCTTTATGGCAATCGCTTTCTGAAAAGAATCAATTTCTCAAAACGCTCTTTGGAAGAAGCCAGTCAAAGATCAATGGCATATTACAAACAACAAAGCTGTTTTCTGAGGGAATATGTCACATTGAGTCTTTCAAATGCCCCTGTCTCCCCCTCTCATTCATTAGGAACTGAATTTAGATACAAGCTTCGTACCAGCTGCTGATGGTACTAAAATCTTCATATGGTATACTGCATCCATCATGTGCATTTCAAAAACAGTATTCTGTTGTAGGAGGAAACATAATACTACACACAACCCTGATCCTCCATTATGCAATGCAACTACTTCAATATTAAAGAGCCAGGGCTTTTTCTGGCAGACACCACTGCGACTGTGAGTGTTGCTCGGAGAAATATGCTAATGCTGGCCACACTGGGAACAGAAGGAAGCTTCGAGAGAAGGCTCTGAAGCTTCCGCGCGGCCAGCAGCCGCTGCGCAAATGGTCGCTAACAATGCTGTGCGATGATGGCACTGAGTCTGGTGAGCCCTGGCCTTAAGCCTGCCAGCGGTGAGGCGGAGGCATCAGCAACAGCAGCAGCAGCATGGTGGCCCCACTACAGAGACGCTCCCTTGTGCCCGCGAGCCGATCGGCCATCCCGACGAAAGGCAGCAGGCGCTTTGAAACTGTGCCACGGTGCCACCGTTGCGTTCTCGCGTTTGCTTTCGGATTAGAACATGATACCCCTACACACGACGAGCATCCATTTGTGACTGGCGCCATTGTGTCCATCACTGGCCTTTACACTCGACACATGGCAAAGGGGGATTGCATTTAAACAATAGAGAGGAAGGCTTTTATGGGACTGGAGCAGATTACAGAAAAAAAAAATCGAGAAGAAAAGAAAACGAAAACAATTAATTGAGGGGAATTGAAAGCGGCCTGATTGTGAGCCACAGCTGAGGACTGGCTGAAAGGCGAGGGGATGGGGGCCATCCGAGCAGAGACAGTTCTCCTGACCTTAGCCAGAACAATCACACCATGGCAGAGGCCAGAGACAGAGACGCTGCATTGCATTGACAGAGAAAAAAAACAAGTCCTAGTCAATAGACGGACTGCGGCAGCAGGCCGGACCATGAGCTCAAGAGGAGGAGGCGGTCACTGATTACACGTATTGTTGGCCAGTTGAGAGCCGAACACTGATTGGCACCAAAGCCCTGATGTGCAACTGTGATGGCTTTGAGAATAGGGCTTAAAATGGCTTCCCAACAACTATGGACAGAGTAAGAGGGCGAGAAAAAAAAAAAGAGAGAGAGAGGATGTGCTTCAAGAAACCTTCAACACTTTCTCTCGCGGCATCTTAAACCGGGGAAAACCTGCCTGTGATGATCAACAGTCAACAGGATCGTCTGAGTCAGTGGACGCTGCAAGGAGCCACCCACACTAACAACACCTCACCTCCCTCACGCTCAAGTCGACATGCAACCTACTTCCATTTCCGTCGCTAAAAACCATTGACGGCTGCTCACAGCTCGTGTGAAAACACACGTTGTGCGCCTCTCGTGGAGTTTGACGGGCCTGAGAGCTTTCATGGTCAGCTGAACATTATTCTCACACACACACACCGTCATGCCGATACCAGATCCTCAACTGCTGGGTAAAGACAACACATGGCATTCAGAGATGAAAAAGCCCCTTGCAGTGATTTAGAGAGCAGGCAGGCATACGCAGGACTGTGAATTACAAGGTTGGAAAATTCATCCTGCGTGTGATTTTACAGTTTCTTTGAAAAGACCGTCACCGGCCGCCATCCTTTTCAGCGGCCGGAGGACTTCCTCGACCAAACGACAGACACACACACACACACACACTCACTCGGCTTCAGACTGCTGGGTTGCCGGCACTGGTTGAAACCTGCTGTTTTATCAAACAACATCTGCGAGCGGCAGCGATTCCAAGACAAACACGCCCGTAATGGCAAGACTTCTCCTCAGGTTCACTTAAAGAGGATCTTTTGATATTCTGATTAAAAATTCATCGTGTAGAATCAGCCTGTGAGTGAGGCAAAGACTGTATCTCGTTACTGCAGCATCTTTCGGCATCCCCCTCAGCCTTCTTGCAACTCTTCAAACATCATATGTATACACAGTCTACAGCTGTGCGGTCAAACCGCACACAGGTTTTTTTTTTTTTCTGAAGCCTTTTTCAGTGGTCTGTAACTTTGATAATGCAGGCTCCTCATTTCTTTCTCTCTGCTCTGTGGCTACAATCCCTGCAGTCTGAAAAACATTCAAACACAAAAGAGACAGCAGTAAAACGGCACCACACAGCCATTCAGGGTTGAAATTTTTGCAATTGCAATTTTTACCAAGCTGATTTTTTTCACTGCCTTTTCCTGCACACCATGTTTCTCCCTCCTGTGCTTCCATGTGCTCGGGCGATTCTTCCCGCTCCTGAAACGGATGCTCCAGCCTCTGCCAGAGCCTGTGGGCTCTCAGCAGCAGCCAACCTCAGCACCATCCCCCCACTCACTCACTCACTCACCCACCCACCAACCCGCTCAAACCCAACTGCTCCGCAGGCTGGAGTACCAGGGGAACCAGGGGTGGATTACTGCGGTGCGTGGGTGCTTCACATCTCTTTTGGGTGCTTGTGTGCACTTCAAAACCAATACCGCTAGCGGCGGCTTTTTTCTACACCTCCACCTTTCTGCCGTTTGCATTGGGACTCGATGGGACTGATGGCCGTCCCACCACTGATCGTCCCACCGCTTCATCTCCGTTGAGCGACTGACTCTATCTATTGGTAGCCACCTCTGGATCAGGCTGCATCGGCCTGCCATTCTTGCGGTGGATCGTTTCCTTCCACCCCTGGGTCACAAAGCGGAAGGTTGCCTGTTTGAAGTTTCTTCAGCTGACCCATAATAACGTAAAAATTCGAACCGAGCCCCTCGAGGTGCGCGCGGAACTCCAGCTGACCAGAGGCTATGTAAAGGTCATTGACGTTTTCACTACATCGACCTCATTGAATGGGCTCTTTTGGCGCCTGTGTGTGGTTCAGTGAAGCTCCTGAGAGCACACACACACAGACACATGATTTTATTACAGCTAGTCATCGCTAAATGCTAATTAAACGAGGGGTAGTTATTATCACTTTTCCCGATGATCTTTTGTTTGTATTAAATGAGATGTGACAGGCTCACATGGGGCAGTTAGTCACTGCTTTGTATGGCTCTGTACATTCCGACTCAAGCTCAATTAAATAATTAACATCTCAAAGGACATCCTCCAGAGCAGTCTCCAGGGGCCCCCATATTTACAGCGCGCTAACACAGCATGCCTTTTTTTTAAATACATGCAAGTGCTACGAACCAGAAGAATAAAAGTGATGTATTTTTAATGACTTTGAAAATGTAATGCGCTGTACAACTCAAGTACACAGTGTCTTCCTTTCTGGAGTTACGGTACAGTGCTAAAAACGTCTTCGACTGGACTCTAATTCAGATACTAAAGGAGCTCATTTTGTGAATAGGTCTCTGCTCAACCTTTCATCTTGGATGTCAAACATGACAGAGCGCCGTGTCGTTTCACAAAACCCTAAACCCATCTCGTGACCATTTTCATACAGTTGCCCACTCCAGCCCAAATGAAGAGGCAATCAGGAGTGGCGCTGCCTTTGAAGTAAAGGAAGCAAATGAGTTTCAAAAACACCTTTCTTATCTGAGGAAGCCCTTTCAAGACAAGACTGGTGTCGGAGCTGGGATGAACCTCTCACTCACTTACATTTTGTCTCTAGTCCTGAGTAGAAAAAAATACATTTGCAGCCAGGCCACGGTGTGATCTGACCATCTCCGTTCGGCCCTGGAGACGCCGTCACACCCTGCTCTGCTCTTCTCTTCCCTATGATATGGCGCAGAAGAACCCTATCTAACAGTAGGCTCTCTGTCACTGGAAGCACTCCTAATCTCGATCCTCTCAATCTTGTCAGACTGAGGTTGCAGGGCAAGCCCAGCCCAGCTCGGTCCCAAAAAAATCAAGCGATAGGACGCAAACATGCTCTACAGTAGGCAAAGCAATGATAGCACACATCCTGCTTAGGCAAAAAAAAAGAGAAAGGAGAAATAGAAGGAGAAAAAGGAGAAAAAAAAAACCTTGACTGAAACACAACTGGTAATTTTCTTTGTGATTCTGAAAAAAAGAGAGAGGAAGCTTCATCTCTCATCCTTACATTAGATATGGCCTTTTCATCTAGCTTTCCATCACAGCTCAGGCTGATCTGTTCAAAAGCCTGTGTCCATAACCTGAGGTGAATATTGACGTGGACAGGAGTCGTGACGGCTCTCACTGCCGATCTTAGCCACAGCACCCCTCAGAATTATTTCTACTGTATGTTCTAATCTCTATGTCCACACGCGAGGGCTGGCAGGAGTTTTCACTCTCCGAGCCCGCAGACACAGATATATCTTTTGAATAAAATTGAAATAAAATCAAATTAAAAAAGGAGAGATGGAAATGGAATATATGCTGTGTATTCACACCCGAATGGCCGGTTTGGAGGGAAACCTTCACACAGTCAGACGTTTGTTTAGTTTAGCCTTCACCTCTATAAAACCCAAAAAGCTCGAGAGAATTCAGTGTTTCACAGCGCTGCCCTGCTCCCTCGCTGCTATGTGTCCTCACCTAAGCCTTCAGAAGGGCAAATGCAATTAAGGCAGACCTCTGTTGTTTGCCTTTGTTCCTTTTTTCCATCCTCCCTAAAGTAAAACTAATAGGGCACTGCAGAAAGCCTCAACCGTCATCACCATCGTGTGTGTGTGTCTGTGTGTCTGTGTGTTTGGTGTTTAGGTTCAGTACCTGGAGAATCCTGTAAGAAAGGGACGAGCACATATAAAGCTCTGGCCGAGGGGACACAGACCATTAGCTTAATGACAGAATGAAGGATGTGGAGCTTTTCTGAGGACAGAGAGGTGGGGAGGGGGGGGGGGGGGGGTGAGATGAAAGAGCCTGCTGTTGAGAAGTTATTCTTTTAACACAAATCAAGGACAGGAGGCTAATAAATATGACTATAGTGTGTATAAGTCTGTCTTGATGCTGCTGCTGGCTTCATCCTGTTCTTTCAAGACGGAGGAGGTGCTGAGCTATGTAGCTTCCCTCCACCCTCCAATCCCCCCTTTATGTGCAAGCAAAGCTATCAGGAGAGAGGTGGTAGTCTTTACATGTTGGCTGCTTTACTTTGAACCTTCTCAACAATGCTAAATTTACCTGGAAGTTCTGGCCTTGACTAGCATAATAGGCCCAACAAAGTAATTAGAGATTTTTTTTTCTAATTCCGGTGCCTACTTCAAAGTAGGACATCTGTCTTGCTTCCCAGGGTTGAATGGAGCAAATTTACAAAGCTCTGCCTGAAGGATTAAGCAAAACCACATATTGTTTTTTTTCTGATGGTCACTAATTCAATTAATACCATGGTTTAAAAGTAATTGTTGAGAAAAAAAATTAACTAACTCAGAGAACGTCTTTCTGTTTGTTATGCCCCACAGAACAAAATAAGGGTTTTATGTTTTGAAAGCAATATTCTAACATCCAGGATCTAGCATACACTTGGAAACTGGGGTATAAATTGTTTTGTTTTTAACCATGTCCAAAAACATGCTTTCATTTTTTTCATGCAGTGAAAAAAAGTTCAGCATGTAAATTAGCAGCCCTTGAAGATTTTTTTAAAAAAGTTAGGATACACTTTTATGTATGTAGAGCATTTGCATTTGCCAATAGCAAAACTAGTTCTAACGTCAAAACAGCATATATAATGGAGGACTTACAAAACCCTGACAAAAGACTCTGAAGATATTGTTAATGTTCTCTGCATATTGTAGCTCCCTGTGGGTCATTTTAATGGGGTAGGGGGATGCCCAGAATCACAAAGTAGCTCCATTTGAAATCTAGGCAACTGGCCTTATCGATTTTATTAGAGAGAAGGAAACTTATGAGAAAGAAAATCCTTTTTTTAATTTAATAGGGAAGATGACTCCACCAGCTTCTGCTTGTGTACAAGTTTTATAAGTGTCTGAGCGAAGCATATAACTCGTTTCACTGTGCATCAGATCACAACAGCAACTGGTAAACAGACTTGTCTATCCACATAGATGGGCCCAAAAAAAGGGCCCAACGTCTGTGAAACATTTTTATATTTACCCACGAAGCAATGTCCATAAAATGAAGGAAAGAAAGCTAATGAGTCTCTGGAGGAACTCAACACAACAACACCCTAGCATGACAAACTACAGCACTTGTAGTTATAATGGGAACAATCTCTGAGACCCAGACAAAAAAAAAACCTGTGTGTGTGTTGGGATGTGTGTGTTTGTGTGTGTCTGTTGAGGTGTGTGAGCGTGTGTGTGTGTGTTTGTGTGTGTGTTTGTGTGTGTGTCTGTGTCTGTTGAGGTGTGTGAGCGTGTGTGTGTGTATGTCTGTGTGTGTGTCTGTGTCTGTTGAGGTGTGTGAGCGTGTGTGTGTGTGTGTGTGTGTGTGTGTGTGTGTGTGTGTTTGTGTGTGTGTCTGTGTCTGTTGTGTGTGAGCATGTGTGTGTGTGTGTGTGTGTGTGTGAGCGTGTGTATGCGTGTGTGTGTGTCTCTGTGTGTGTGTGTGAGTGTGTGTGTGCTGTGGGAAAAACACAATGCCCTGTGGCACTTCCATCCACTGTGAGCACGAGACGAGAAAGAGCCCTGACAAAAGTTCAGTATCACTGAGAGCAAAAGCACAGCAGAGGTTTGTGGATACAGGACGTGACAGCACAGACTAAGAAATACGTGCAGTGGAGCAGCGAAAATACACAACTGCACAATAAAAGAGGAGAAGAGGGTCTCTGCTAGGCACACTCGACATGGAGGCACACGGACGACCTCTGCTGAAATGAAAACAAAAAAACAAAAACACAGACACGGTGTCTGGTTCAAAGGTGAGAGAACCAAAAGATTCCATCATACTCTGTGGATTGTACTCTGGTAAACAGAGGATGGAGACATTTTGTTGGAACGGAATTGTGTTTCATTTGAAAAATTTTTTTAATTAGTCTGACAAACCACTGAATCATCAGATGCTTTATACGAAAACAAGAGTCGCTGTAGAAAGTGGATGAAAGATGAAACGCATCTTTGTGGCTGCAGCAAATTCTCCCACGGCTCCACCATGTATCCAGTCCAAAGGGCTTTCTCATGTCAATAAAAATACAGGCACCAACATGGTGGGTGCTGATATGTTTATAATGAGCTGCGGGTAGGCTGAAATAATCAAGCTATCCATTCGTATTATATTTATCATAAAACTATTGAGACCAAGCTTTGGGAAATAAAGGACAAAATAAAGAACAAAAACAGAATGATAAGTCTTTGCAGGGCCCATATTTTGTCCAGTCAATGATAACAGTCTTCTGGACAGCACACATGATTGCATCAGGATTTCTTTGTTGCTTTTCCAGCTCAGACTTGCCCCCTCTGCCAAACAAATGCTTGTACCATATGAGGCATTGTGTTTGATTTAGCAAAAAAAGAAAAAGGCATATACCAAAAAACAGACAAGCAAAGCCTATTTTTTTGTCTATGCAGCCAGAACCCAGATCTATTTTGGTGGATGAAGCATGTCACTTTATTTCGGACATCACAGCAAACTCCTCAGTCAATATGACCACTTGCACAAATGTGCAGAGTGTGTTTACTGCAAGTCTGCGAAGCGAAAAGAAAAAAAAGTTTCCACCTGTGGCAGAATTGAACACAACCACAAAACCTGACGTACGCTGCTTGGACAGATTAGTAGCCAACGGTAGGGAAAAGACCTCAATATGTGCTTGTGGAGCATCTTTCGGAGCAGAATATGCTCGAGTGTGAGTCACTTTTTTTCCTGCGTGCAAAGACAAGGCCTCAGCAGGGAGCCCTGGTAGTTGTGAACATACAGGCCTGGTCATGTGCCAATCACAGGCGTCTTGAGTATGCCCGAACAAGCGCTTGGCAGGTCCCCAAAGTCTGCCTCCGTTTCTGTTTGCCGATTTGTTCAACAGTATTGAATGTACAGAGGCCGCTGCACCGTCTCTCTCCAGGACGTCATCCGAGCATTTAAGTACTCCCTGTTCTGTCTGCAACACGTCGTGAATGAGATACTCTGTGTCTTCCAAAATATGAGTTGAAGGCAAACAGGAGCATTGATTTTTTTACAGCGCTCGTATTTGTTGACATTACAACAGCACTGGCTGACTATGCCCTGTGATTATGTGCCAGAAGAAGCCATGCAGACACTGGATATAGGGTCCATGTGGGGTGCGAACTTCTAACAAGATACCTTCTGGGAAATCGGAGCAGGGAAACTACGCTGACCACACTTTACTGTATCAGAAATGACATCATTCAATGATCTCATCCAGTCCTGCTGCAGTGAGAAGTAATGAGGCAAGCAGCTTGGATGCGAGGGTCACGGGATGTGGCCAGACTTTTCACAGTTATAGTGAGTTACAGAGCCAATTAATATATTTTGTTTCATCTGTGAGCCGACAGCTGCACGCTGTAGCAGTTGAAATTCTCGAAGCAGTCACCTCATCCCAGCCCTCCCTCTTATCTTAAAATGGAGTACAATACTCCCCCCCCCCCTGCATTCAGAATTACAGGCCCAAGCTGCTCTCCTACTTTAGGGACATTACCCAGAAAAGCCCTGTGAAAACGTCTGGTGTTACAACCACCCTTTTTTGTACAGGCTGCATTCAGACTCATGTTGGAGCCATTGTCACAGCTCCTTTAACAGTCAACGGAAGTGTTCTCCGCATCACAGCCTCGCCTCACTGAGATTCCCCGCGACGCCATCATCCCAAGTATCACATCAAGCATTGTTCTCGTCATTTTTGCAGACGGCAGACCTTGACAAACTCTAGCTCCAGCAGAGGACTGCCAGAAGACTGGTTTAACAAGGCTTTTGTGGCCAGCGGTGACAGTTACACAATTCTTCGGTGGGCATTAATCATCTGTACAGTATATTAATAGCATTGCATAAAGCCAGCTCGAACAAACATACGGGCAGATTCAGCAAAGTAGCAAAGAGGAATTCATATGTTTAAAGCCTCAAACCCTTCGCATAAGTACAACATGGGATGTTTGTCAGTATGGCATAAACACAGGAAACGTGGATGAGTTGATCTGTCAATATGCATATCATAGGCTGCTGGCAACACAGTGTGATATCTTTTGACAGCAAATGGCATTCCAGACCTCACTCTTTCCATCCCACCCCCATTAACAGCGTTCATATTTTTGTCCTCCAGTTTGAAAATGACACTTTTCGCAACAATCATCAAGCCCTCTTCCGGAATGCCTCGCATGTTGAAGGCAGTCTCGAAGCGTCTTTCTTGATGGAGCCACGAGTGCATGACAGTGAGAGAGCAGAAATGGGGCAGCACTTCCCACAGGACTCCTTGGATCTTGCAAACAGTCTGCCCCTGGATTTAATTAGATTCTGAAATCTAGCCTTCTCACTTTTGCTTTCCCATGGTCCCTTGCTTCTTCAACACCCGTGAAATTGCACGCCGTTATCTATTATTTATTTACCCTTTTGTTTATTGTACCCTTTCTCTTATCAGCGCCGAGGGCTCATTAGGATGAGATCACACGCTCCTGGATGATACTTTGGTTTTCTGTCCGCCTCTCAGTCCCCTTCACACCCCCACCCAACAGCCAAAGCAGATCCCACTTCATCTGCTTGTGTTGGGGAGGGCAATGAAGGTATAGATTTTCTCCTTCAGTGACGGCACAGCCAGGCAATATGAGGTCCGGGTGCTAATGAACTGCAACTGCAGAGGCAGGCTAGCCAGTGGGTTGTCATAGGAGACAGCATGGGGTAGGTGTTTATGGGCTGGATGGGGAAGTCAGAGAAGTAGACAGGGAACTAGCCCCCACACCCACACCTTCACCCACCTCCACCAGCTCAAGCTCCCACCTCCACTGTTAACGGCCTGGAGTACTAGAGCTGGGGTCAGTGGTTGTTCAGCACTGCAGACAATCCAACAGGCGAAACAACAGTGTCAGTGTATCACGGGCCATGGTCTGGTGGACTGGACAAATCAAACGACGGCTTTATGTGTATTAACTCAATGTATACAAGCAGGAGATGATTTGGTAAACCTTACAGCCAACATATGTGGCAGGCAAAGTAGTGGGAGGTAAACACCTTCAAAATGTCCACCAACACATAGCTACACAATTTCAC
Organism: Limnothrissa miodon; assembly: GCA_017657215.1. Classification (NCBI taxonomy): domain Eukaryota; kingdom Metazoa; phylum Chordata; class Actinopteri; order Clupeiformes; family Clupeidae; genus Limnothrissa; species Limnothrissa miodon. The sequence continues at coordinate 255,603 of JAGFZM010000093.1, read as the reverse complement.
ACACTTGATAAAAGCCCATTTAAAAAAAAAAAAAAATCACCCACACTGAATCCTTGAAATCCACAGTTGTATAATCGGTTATGCTATCTTTTCAACAAGCGTCTCCATATCTACAGAGGCAAAGCACTCAGGGTGTGTTGCCAAGGGAACTTGATTTGAATTCAAAAGGACAAACTCAGAAATACAGACAATGTGTGCCCACTGACTATTTCTGAGATGGATACTCCTCTCATCTCTCTCCTTCCAGCAACATCAACTGACACAAAGAATCAGACACCAATGTCAAAAGAATCAGACACCAATGTCAGAATATACTGACGTGATCAGATGAACAACCTAATCAGAGGAAGACATCAAGTTTTTGAAGCATCTGAAGCAGCAATCTCTGTGTCAGCATAGTGTTGACATACACTTGTGAGTACTGTATGTGCGTATGTTCTTACTTTTACAAAAATACACTATTCTCTTTTATCAAGTCTGTCATCCAACCATGAAGTCTGTGCTTTAAAACATTTGACAACCATATGGGATTAAGATATCCCCTCGAAATTCACCACTGGAGGAGTTATGGTGAACTTAATTCCACAAAGATTTTGTTGCCTGCCTAATTATTTGACAAACACTAATGGCTAATGATGAATCAATGACTAATCCATTAATGAGATTATATCCAGGTGAAGTTCAATATAAAGATTGTATAGTAAGAATTTTAGCACAATTGTTAACATTGCGTTCACTCTTTCTGTGCAGTAAGCATTGTATTACTCAGAGATGCATATCCCACTTTAAATTCTCAAGCAGTAGACTGCGGTGCAGAAGGACGAAGGGGTATGAGGAGCTGAGGCGAGCAACACTCCAGGCGCTCAGAGAATACATTTACTACTGTCTATGGTGTAGGGACCTTTTTTATGATGTATACTCACACGCATGGGTAACAGCGAAGCTGTTGGAGGACTCGAGGTTATCTACGTTGTAATTCAGATGGAAAGGCTTCTCAGTCATGTTTTGGTTGGTGTTGTAGAGCTGTACGGCAAATCTGAAAGCGCTGTGCTCCTGCACTGTAGACCGCATGAAGAGTCCCCCTAGGAAGAGAAAAGGGTGAATACTGACATTAGCAATTGTGTACTGTCGAGATCACAACTTTAATTCAGCTAAAAGAAAGCTATGACGCCGGAAATCTATTAATTCGTCTATTCGTCATGGGCTCCAGCTTTTGACACTTACATGGTTATGCGCCTGACCTTCTAGCGTGTTTCTAAAACTAGTATATTTGCTAAAACTCTTGTCAAATATGTAACTATCCTTTAACTTCACATTTCGTCATGTTTTCGCAGTAAGCCCACGTCCGTTGTTGAAGCATATAATGTTCTCTGCATTACTAGAAAACCATCACATCACTAAAGCAATCCTATTCAAACGTTTCGGAAATGCACGCAGCTGTTTTATATATATGTATATATATATATATATATATATATATACATATATTTTTCTGTTTTCTTTTGGTTGTTTTTACTAGAAATGCAAGTTCATAGCCTACGTGACTAACCCGGTCACTGGGCTACTTTCTGCAGCGGGTTTCTTGAGCTATGTCGCCGACCACAATTAGACAAGATGACATAAAAGAGGCAGCAATGTATTAAAACATCAAACGTAAGAACAAAAGAACGCTCTACTTACCTATGTTTATCTGATTGGGAAAGCCTGCGAGGGAGCTACCGAAAAGCCACAGTAAAAAAAAGAACACGCTTTGTGCCATTTTTCACCGAGCTTTTAGAAGCAACCCCGAAAAAGGAACTGTTTGAACCAAAACATACGCAGTAGCCGGCGCAAAACCCCTCCAGATCAATGTACTGTGCTCACAGTGCACCAGTTAGGTTCATTGAGGTGCACGCCGGGCTGCTGAGCAATTTTTCTGCAACTGTGGGCAAAAGAAAGGACTTCTCCTAAAGATGGTGGTGGTGGGGCGAGTGGCGGATCAGATTGTGAATACAGCTCCTCCAATTGGACCAGCAGGACGATATTGATCAAACTTGAAATGACGTTGAACAAAAAACGCTTCTCTATGCATCCGACTGAGGCAGACTCAAACTGCAAGGCACAAGTAGTGCGTTTGTCAACACTTAGGGGAAATCTATACAGGCACACTGGCCTCCTGCGGCCAATGATCTTAAGCAAATAACCAATGAGCGCCTTTAAAGCTGCAGGCAGCTGTACCCCTACCCATTCTTAAGTTCAATTCGAAAGCGTATAGGAGCTGCGCAACAGAGACAAGTAATAACGTTAATTAAACCCCAGTCTAAAAGGTGCTAGATACTTTTGACAACTAGCCCCGGCGAACAAGAGTCTGGATACAGATAGCAGACCCCAGTAACTCGAAGCCCCTTTATTGAACGCTATCGATCGCTTTATTCAGAATCATTCACCACAGTGGTTTATTGGGTGGATCCTGTGTTAAAAATACGAAAAAAAAACTAAGATAAAATAACGATGATAGAAGGAGGGATGACGTTGAACAGAAGTATTTAGGGGGTGCTAGAGTTGCAAATCTATGTGAAATTAATATAAAAATAAAATGTGGATTTAAAAGACTTCAGGAAGTAGCGCATTTGCATGCGTAATTCGAGAATATGTGGAGTACATTCTGAGTAGAGTCACAGTGGTTATTGTTGCTTGTATGTCCCTGTTGTCAGTGCAGCCCCGCACCCTGCGTTCAGCACCAGGAGCTGTCCAAAGCCCTGCTCAGCCATGGTTCCCTCTAAAGGGCTTCCGCAGCGGAAAACATTTGGCAGCAATTGGACCACCGCTTCTGCTGTTATTTGGTTGGATTGGATATATGGCACCGACCGTTCTGTTTACTACAGTGGGTGCATTTGACTTCTTAAATTAACCTACCCGTGTTTAGTTTTTGTTCTTAAACTTATGGTTTGGTTCGGCCGAGGCACTCCAAATTTCCATTAACGAGGTTTCACATTTTTCTTCAGTTCCGTGAATATATTTACGAAATTACTCGCTCTTCCATCAGCCAAAATCTCTGCGTTTCCAACACGCTGTGAGGCGCCAAGCAGTCATGTGTTCAGCTGAAGTTGTGGAACAATCTAAGGATTACTTCTCTGTTTATCATTCTCCGCAAAGCAGTCCTAAAATTGAGTTTTTAATTGCATTTCCAAACGGGTAAGACTTCAGCTATTGATATTGTAATAGGCCCATGGCCTGTCTGGTGCAGGGTGCTGAGGGAATCTTCACTGTGAACAGCATCTTCAAACTTCTCAGCATGCTCAGTGCTACGGAACATTTCTTTTCACTCTCTGTGGCATATATAAAATGGAACGTTATTTGTTTAGCGAGCGCGTGATAATGGTCAACTGAGGTCAAATCATTATAGTAACGTTCTAATCCTATACTGGCCTTTGAAGGCAGCGCAAAATGAGTATGGGCAGTGAATACTTCTCTGGGGGGATAATATTCTCTCATCAAAATGGGTTGTGTTAAAGAGCGTGACTCTTTCTGAGCCCTTAAACAATAGACTCTTCTCATCCACAAATCAAATTCATCTAGGCTGTAGACTACAGATAACCCAGATTTAATGTTGATGGCTTCCTCGCTAAAGTGGTCATTTTCACCTACCCCCCATTGGGGTCGGGTGCAGAGGGATTCCCTTTCACTATGGGTCAACATGGGCTCTCATTTCCACACCTCCTATTGTCACCCTCCCCCAAGGGAGAGGCCTAAAGCCACATATTGATTCCTCTTCTCAGCCCTGTCATCATTGTAATATACCTGTGACCACTGACACCGCATGATGTCATCCCATTTACCCCCCCCCCCCCCCATAATGACTAACACTGCAATGACAAGGTCAGAAGGTGTGCTGTAATGCTTTTGCAAGTCACACTGAGCTGACCAGAAATGCACAGAGATGCCTGACATCAAGTTCTTACAGCCCATCAGTCCAGTTTCAGAAAGGAGGAGTGATTGTTTAATTCACTGAAAATGACAGTGCCTAACGAGGGGATGAAAACAGGACTTATTCATCACAGAGGTGCAGTACAGTGAGCACTCTAATTCTTCAGGTGAATGAAAATGTATGAAAACTTTTGTCACAGACACCACAAAACATCCCTTTAATGAACGGCACCTCAACATTCCCAATAATACAATTTAGACCAAAACAAACACACAAAAAATATACATTCAACATATGCCATACAGTAAAACATCTTCTCTGCATTAGATGTGTGTGCTTTACCTTTTTTTCTATGGTAACGATTAAGCGATTAAGCCATCAAGATGAGTGTTTCCAGCTAAATGTACACATCATGGGTATGTGTGTGCATAGCCCTGAGAATTCATTATTTCACAAGTATGTTCTCAAATCCTATAAGTACTTCACATTGTACATTTAACAAGACAGAGTATGTGGGCATCACAAAAAATGGACCGGGTTCCAAGCGCTGTAAATAGGAGTAAATAAAATGAACCCTTTACAAGTCCTGAAACCCACATATGCCCACAGAAATCCTCTGTCCACATATTAGCTCACATCTGATTACTTCTCAAGTCAGCAGTGGTCTTGTTAGTGACCCAGATGTGTCAATGTCATTCATCCATAATATTCCTCAGCCCAGCCACATGAATATGGTTTCACAGCAAATGCAGAGACTTTGGTGAAATAATAATAATAATAATAATAATAATAATAAAAACAGCAAGGGAAGGCGTGAAAAAAGTACCGGACTGTGAATTATTATTCCTTAAAAGCAAAAGCACACACTTGAGGTGGAGGAGGCTCAGGCACATTTGAAGGGCACTGTCTAAGAGAGCCCATCACTCTCCGCCAGATGTTGCGCATCGATAAGAGGTGTGGCTCTCGAGATAGCATCACCTAAATCTGGAAGAGAGTCGCAGTCTATAACACAACAAAGGAAGAAAGAGCTCTCAGGAACATGGAGAAGTTTGAAAGAACTGGAAGCTGGGTTCAGATGCTGGCACAGGCAATTCCCAGCTATCCGTACTAAATGAGTGAGCCTGTGCATGAGTTTGATTAGCATTTCATTGCTGCTAATTGCTGGAGAGCGAGCCAGCGTCGTGTGCTAGCTGCAGCGATCGTGCGGTGCAGTTCAGTGGCTGCTTGAAACGTGCGAATAGCCTCGACACGGCTGCAGAAAAGAGGCGCCCCAAACGCAATTTCCAACGCCATTGTGGACCGTGTCAAAATCCCATCATGCGATTTAGTCTCCGGGAAATGCTTCTTGGCTGAAGTGTGACAGAGGCTGCACGTTATCAGCTGCACAGCCCCTGCAAACCGCTCCCGAGAGCTGCGGGGGCCTGCATGGAGCCGCTGCACAACCATGTGACCCCCACACGGCCCAACAGCGCTCCGAGATGTCCTCGCTGCATGAAGTCTGGAGAGAGGCAGAGATAAATGGAGTGCCAGCAATGTACGGAGAAAGAAAGAATGGGAGGGGGGGATCTTTTCATGTTTTCAGAACAAGTTTGGAATAGTAAAGAGTGAATGGAGAAGGGGGGGGGGGGGTGCGGGAGGGGGTGGGATGGCAGAGTGGAAGTGGAAGCGAGGGAGACTTGTGTTTTCATGCATATGGGACCAATGGGTTAAACAATTTAACACCGCAGGCTGGCAAAACAGTTAGAAGGGCACTTCTGGTCACTTCTGTTGTGTCCACATACCGACAAACCGCATTACCAAGGCCTCAGCAAGACATTAATTCCACCACACTGCTTGATGATAAAACACCCTGCTTGCTGAGAGAGCAGCAATACAATTATACTTGTTCTGTAGATAGTGTTTACTATACAACACCCATGGAGCCGCTGCCATTTGGAACAAGTAGTCATTACAGCTTGGCTCGCCATAACAAAATAATGGAGGTATAATGGACCATTTTGCTCCACTGTGAAGTTTTTAAGGGCCTGTGCAAAACACGAGGAAAATAAAAATGACAGGACAAATCCGGATGTCTGTTTTGTACGAACACGGGCCTGTTTGAAGGGTGAGAATATCAACTGTGTCTGCCTCTCGGTGGCTTGTACCGTATGGCTCTTAATTGAATCTACTGGATTCCACACACGCTCACTGTCATCACAATATTAGCCCTCTAATGCTTCTAGATGGGGGGAATGGGACCGGTAACCTTTCCTTAGCATGTTGCTACCCTCTTATTAGAATTAATTATGCATTTGAATAATGGAAACAGGGAGAGGACAGGAACACATGCGGCAAGCTGATCATCATCACACCCACCTGATGCGTCAGGTTCTCAGCGGACGGCGACGGCCCGCCCTCCGGGCCACTTCTGCTGTCGGCTGCGTGGAGAACCGCGAGGAGAGGTGTATTTTTGGCCCACTGCCGAGTGTCGGCCTCGTCGTGGGCGCTTCAGTGGGGGTGGACATCGCTGTGCCACTGCTTACCTAATTGAGAGGAAGCAAATGCAGGTTAGCATGGTTAATGAGGGAGGCGAGGCAGAATGCCGTTTGGACAAAAGGATTTCAGAGCCTCTGCAGACTTCACTCCATTCAGGAGGCATTTTTGTGGGGCTTCCATTCCCCATGTCTCAGAGCTCACTAAGCAACACAGCCTTCACTGTCCACAATATTATCTATACAGTCTATACAGTCAATAATATTTACAGTTTAACGATAACAGTAAGCAAACCACATCTCTAGTATGGTTCAGCTAGATGCCCAGTTAATATCCTAGAGTAATATGAACAGTTCCTAAGCAGACCATACTGTATTATGATAAGGACATTGCTCACATTAGCTCTTCTTTTAGAGAATAATAGCAAGATGACAGTCAATCATAATCTAACATTGTTAACCATACACTTTTTTCATAGTTTCATGCATTGTTACTGGTGTAAACAAGCCTTTAGCGCCTCAAGCTGAAGACTGCAGGCCAGCCCAAGAGATGAGAAAATGTTTTTTTTAATATTCTTTTTGCAAATGACAAGTGCTTTTAAAGGCTCCTGTGCTGTGGTGCATGGAGGTGTTGTAGAGCATATCGTTTGAAATGATACCCATCAGCCAAGGCTGCCGCCCACGCCAGGCCCGACAGTGATCGGACCGGACACTTTAGCCCAATTTTGGCAAAAAGGCTTTCATCAGCTCTCAGACTAATACATCATCACTGAACCACATGCATTAGCCCGGCGACCAGACAAAGCTCAGAGCTCGAGAGCCTTGTGGGATCATCTGTGTTTGGCACAACGAATGGTTCCTGGGGGTTTACGGTCAGATAGGCTATCTATACATTTGCTTTCATGTTACTTAAAAACATGCATGACTTAGACACCTAAATGCACACTGATTTTCGTCTCTTAAAAATGACAGGAAGTAGGAGACATTTGCTATTTATACTCTTATAAGTTTGCTATTTATACTGTTATAAGTTTGCTATTTATACTGTTATAAGTTTACTATTTATACTGTTATAAGTTTGCTATTTATACTGTTATAAGTTGTAAGCTGTGCCCTGTAGCTATTGCACTTTGTTGTTGCCGCATTTGGCACATGTACCTTTTAAACAAGTATACAAGTACAAATAAGTGGTCAGGCAAATGCGAAAAAAAAGTCAATACTGAAGTTCAGAAGCAACCAAAAGAATTAAAAAATGAACATGTCACCTACTTTTCTCAGTGGCAGTCAGGGATTTGGGTTTGTTTATTGTCCTGCGGTCCAATCAAGAAGTCTACTTCCAGATTCATTTGGGTCTTTATTTACTTGGGCATTAAAAAAAGAAAAGGCTTTTGACTTCATGCAAAGCAAAGATACTGAATAATGTAATGTCCATCAGAATGCCTGCTATCAAGTCAGCCTTATGATGGAACTTAAATAGGTTTGAAGAATAAATATTGCATGGCGTGACTTGCCCTAATAGAATTTCTGCACAGGCCACTCCATGTGTCTGCATGCAGGGTTGGGAAGGATTGGAGGGATTAGGAGAAAGAGTTAGCCCCAACTGTTTGTTTCCAGGACAACACGCTCTCACTTGGTCTATAAGGACCATATTAGGCCGTACCTGAAAATGCAATTGTATTGCATGATGCAGTGAGCATGGTTAATTGCTAATATCTCAAAGCAATAAGTCTTGGGAAATGAAAAAAAGAGCCTTTGGAAAATTCTGCACTGTCAATCATCCTAAAACTGGGCTCATCCCAGGCTAGTTTGTGTGACTTATAGATAAATACTAATCTGGGAAATGAGGCTAAATAAGCTGCCAGTAGCACCTCAGCCGTCACAATCACAGCCCAGTCAAATGGTGTTGTGTTTTTTTTTTTTTATTCCTAATGTAAACAACCTTGACAGGCTTTCTGACTGGCAAACTTAAAGGAGAATGCAGGGTGTGATTCAATCCATACCCCGTTAAATTGACTGAGTCCTGATCGTAGGAAAAAGACGACAAAATTTGATGCTGAATTGCAAACCGGCAGCTCATGTTAACTGTTTTTTTTTTTTTTAAACAAAAAATGGACGCCTCCTAAATTGCCAAAGCTCTGATATTGTTGTGATATGCAGCTGTCTGCCATTTTTGATGAATACAGTACTCCTTTTGCTGACATCTGTCTACATCCTACAAATTCATTTTAGCTTCTGAGCTTGTAATCTTCTTAAGCCTGAACTACCATGTGAGCATGTCATCATTTGCAAATAATGATGTTGGGGAGCAGAGAGTGTCACCTTTTGGGGGAACTGTAGGCCTGTCTTTGATAGGACTATCTGCATCGCCTCAAATGTCTCAGCTGACGTGAACAGAGGGGGGTCAGGCCTCCTCTGATTTTGGATGAAGGCTTTGCTGTCATTTTTCTTGTCACCCAAGGCATGGGAGGATGGTAAACACCACCCGTAGGGCACCCTTCTAATAATCATCATCTCCACATTTGAGATTCAGAGACTGCAATTGTCTTAAGTGTCTAATTCAAAATACACACATCGCTAAAATTCGCCATTTGTAACTCAAACACACATACACACACACACACAAATATATCATATATCAATTATATGTAAGTTAGAAAGAGATATTTGAAAGACCATAGCCCACTGTGAACTGTGATGTACATGTAAGTTCCAGGATCATTCCTTCAAAGCCAATTTCGCTTTACGCTTTGATTTGCAAATCAAATGTTGTGATAGATATATTAGACCTAAATCATATGAGAAAATGACTTTCGGAAAGTGATGCCCCTTTGACTAACAACAGAGACATCGGTGTAGATTCTAGAATTATGGCTGGATGGCACAAATGCTTTAAAGTAGATTTATGGTTATGGATTGTCTGATTCCGAGAGGCGCTCCTCTCGTTCATGAATATAAACAACCTTTATGAATCCTATGAATGGGTTATCATAAACACATACATTTTTGAACTCCTCAAAGATGAGCAATGTCAACACCGCTCCAGGGGCCAAAAATCCAAGGTTTCTGAACTTTTGCACCCCACCACCCAACACACACACACACACACACAATTTAATGTTAGTCTTTTCGGTGAATCTACATGCAATAGAGGCTCGAGGGAACACACACTAAGGGCGTTTTTTAGTAGTTTTTATCCATCACATTTTACACGGGCAATCTTTCTTGTAGATTCATTAAATTTTCATAGTTTCACAATGTCCTCTAAAGGTGAAGTGCTTCAAATGTATCATCCTTTTGATTTAATCCAGTCTGACAGAAGCAATTATTCCCCCCCCCGAACACACACACACACACACACACATGTACTTTATGTATGCGTATGTGTGAAAGCACAGGCCTCGGTGAAAAAACGAAACCCTTGCTCTTTGCCAGTCAATCCTGGGAGAGACCAACACAGCAACAGCACCCTTTTATTTCTCTGACCTGAAAGGAAATGATTGCTAAACAGAGCGGTCCAGACAATAAAGAGTCACAAGGGAGTCCAGTCTAAAGCACATCCTACAAAAAAGCAAAACTGTCTCTGTGGCTTGTCCATTTTGACAGCCTATCAAAAAAAGGTAACGGATGCTTTGTGTGGTACTGATATTTGATGTGTTTTGCCAATTCCCAGTTAAAAGACCAAAGAATTGGGTGGATTATCACAGCACAGCCTCCCATAGTAATTTAGCAACATCACATTATTTTCAGTTATTGTCTTCTTCTCGCCCTCACTTTTCAAAGTATGCCAGGCATAGTTGCATAGGAACATTCATTTTTGGGACATGTCTAATAAATTTAATATCACAGTCAAAATGCCAACTCCTTTCTTGTGTGTGCTAGTTCACATGATTGTAGGTTATTATAACAATATGAAAGATACACATTTTCTTAAGAATGTGGCGTCAGGACGGTCCTCAGTCACTCCTTCTAAAACTCTGGGTGGCATTTTAAAAGGTTAAATTGGTTGCAAAGGTCAGGATTGTGTAATATCTTTCTCACTAGCGGAAATGGCTAATACCAGTGGAGATGAATCCCATAAATGTTTAGCACAGGGGTTCAAATCAGTTGGTGATGAATTAGGACCTTTAGAGATTTGAAAATGTTTAGACATTATTATGGCTAAATGATATATCCACAGACCATGACTTCCTGCCATAGCCATCACATATCATTTCCAAAGACGAGTGGCTGCATAAAAGGGTAGAAAGTTTACAAACTTACCATTAAACTTGTCAAGTGCAATGTTTCCAGTTTTTATAGTGTGTTATAGTTTTATAGTGTCTTTTTGTCCTCTCCTATGTTTAATGAGGCTTGTGAAATCGCGTAGCAAAAAGAACATACACCACTACATATATGCTCTTCAGTCTATGTTGTGTAATATTTTTGTTTCTCTAAAAGCAATCTATGATTTTAAACAACTGGGCTTTTTCGAAGCAAAAACAAAACAGACGAGCCATGTTGATGAGACAGGCAAGCTGTCTGTGTGCAGACTGACATGTCTTCTATTTGGCATCACAAGACAGCCCTTCACATTAATGCTCTGGGAGGATAAATAATTGCTGGTACACTGAAACAGCACCATACTGCAGAATTAAAAATAATGATAAAAAAAAATTAAGGCAATCCATCTGTCTGGTTTGGAAAAGATTTAGCAACCATCAGTACAGAAACTGTGTCTAACACTTTACTTGAATATGAGACTGCCACCAGCATAACATGCATTATGAACACTAATGACACTTTTTCAGGATTTATGACTGTTGTGTCATATGGGTTTTGTAATGTTTGCAGCTCCAAACACTGTCAGCTCTCACAGTCATAAACATATTTAGAGTCTTTAGAGCAGAACACAAATATACACAAAACGCACAAAACGTCCACAAAAGTCCAGAGAAACTCAGTCAGCATATTTGCTCAGGGTTTGACATTTGCATATTCAGCATTTCCCCTAATGGTCCTGAGTGTTGGACACAGTACAGTACTTGTGAGTGAGTGGTGTCAAGAGAGAGAGAGAAGATGGATGGGGAGGGCTGGGGGTTGGCGGGAGAATGGGGTGGCGAGGAAAGAGGGACGGGGCGAGTTGTAATGGGGACGTGTGAGGGATATGACGAAAGTTGGGAGGTTAGTGATGGAATGGGTGGAGGGGGAGATTGGTGGGTTAGTGATGGAATGGGGTGGGAAGGAGATCTCCACTGCTCTGGCCATCTTTGCAGATAATGTTCTGAACATCTCCCCATATCTCACTGTCACTCTGCGCTGTAATAAAATGGACTGGGAATGGGTATAAAACCGACATGTTTCCCCACTAATATTTATGCCTGAAAAGGTTATCATGGGTAAGTTATCACTCTGCTGGGCCAAGAAGCACGGTCCCCCAGTCTGCAGCTTTGACTCTGGCCCATGGCCATTTTTACTCTCGAGGCGTGCAACAGGCTCTGCCAAACAAGAGAGATAGTGGGACGCTCTCTATAATCTTTCCTGGCATGATATCACTATGAGGAAGCGGATTCATTTCCTGCCAATAAGCTGCAACAGCACCCACCTGAGTTTGACACTGCTGTTATTTGAATGTCGCATGGACAGGAATATGACATTTTTTCTCTATTTTTAAAAAGCTGAACATGACTGCATGCCGGCTGACGGTCTAAGTTAAAATGATGTCAGGTTAAACCTACGACCTTGACCTACTGTCAAAGGTTTCGTAAATTTGGTCAACATAGGTGTGGTACTGTTAATGATGCAGAAGGGCAGCATTCGGACTGAAGAGGCCAATGATCCAAGCCCTCACTCCATGTTGATCTGGGATTGAAACGATAATTTGAGGATTATGAAGGAGAGGACTGCTGCTCCGCAACATGACAGACACCGCTAAGGAGAATCATACTGCATGTGAAAACACGCTTAGTTCTTTTCCTCCCACGCTACCACCTTGTGTGTTTCACATTCGCAGTCAGTATGTTTGGGTGGCGTTCAAATACTCAGAGCCTTCCACTGAGCGTGTCTGCTTTGCCAGATGTTCAAAGGAGCTTGTTGCAATGGACAACTGCCAAGCAAGTTCAACTACAAGCACAGCTGAAGAATTTCAGAGCTATCAAAGTTCTTTTGGGAATCCGTTCTGCAAATAAACTGGCATCTTGTTGTCGCAAGTCGGGTCTCGTTTCCACGACCATATGGCTTTGCCAAGGCAACCGGTGCTTAGTGAGTGCATCCATCAAGTGGCCAACTCGACCGAATCATTCTATGACTATAATAAAATCACAAACAAGCCTTTGGCCATATGACAGCCTCCATTTGTCAACTCCTAACTAAGCAGCTCACTCATATGTGACTGCACGGCAAGGAGACAGAACGAGTGCAAACGCCACACTCGCAAGGCTAAATGTTAAAATGTCAGGCCTAGATCAGACTATTTGACAGATGGCAGAGGAAGCCTCAGACCGAATTGAGGCCTTCAAAGAGGGGAACCTCTACCAGCGCTGGCCAAATGAGACGACATATTGCCACTTAAAGCAGGTGGCCTGACCTGGGCACATTTATAACCTGACAGCGATATATCTCCGCTAGCAAAGTCGATAAGCCCTCCCTGGTAGTTCAGTCACTGTCAGTTCCGCCAATAGCCTAGCCGGTGTGGTCAGGTATGGTTTATAGACTGACTTCTAGCCCTCAATGCCTCCCCGAGCAGGGAAAACACATGCTGTGAGTACTTATTTAAGGATCATATACTTGACATTTAAAAAATATATATATTAAAAAAATTATGTGAATCACTGCTGGGGGACAAGTTGAAGTTAAGCTTTTGACCAACTAATGGCAGTCGAGAGAGGCCGCTTCTTGTCCTTTCATAACCTGCAAGTCAAGCGGACCCGCATGCTGGACTCCGGCACCAAAACATTCTTAGCATATTACAGACATCTGGTGTGCTCCCTGCTAATTACTGGAAAGGCTGTGGCGCTGGAGAGACGACTACATACACAGATTCACACACTGATGGTTTGCTCTGATGTACAAATATTGGCTCAAGATGGCAGGAGCTTTAAATTAACTCCGTTAATAGAGCGCAGGCCCTGGCTGCCACAGCAACAGGCAGTCTCACCAGATCCCAAGCCATTGTTCTGAACGGCATTCTATTGTTCGGTGCTGTTCTCAAAGACAGTTCCCCAGATAGGCTCTACAGCAGCCAGGCCAACGAGGAGTTTCTCACATTCAGACGCATCGGTTTGATATAAGCCATTATAATACAAAACAATGGTGGGCAAAAAGAGTGAAATTATGCATCGCAATTGTAGCTGTCATGAAACATTCTTTCCGCTGCCAAGAACCAAAACTAGTCCTGCTGACCCCAGTTTAAAATTTTTAGAACAAAACACACCTCAGGGAAATGTTCGGTGTAAGCTAAAAAACATTCTGATTTAAGTTGGGGAGAAGAATAGTCTGCGTGTGGGTGTTGACATTTTGATGATTTGAATACATCGCCGTGTAGATGCCGGTGCTCAGGGAAGGGCATTCTCTGCTGCCGTGTCTTGTTGTCTGAAACATCACAGGCAGATTTTTGCATCCATGCAGTGGTCTCGAGGACGATGGGGGCTATTACAAATGTAAAGAGCCCTTGTGTGCACTGCTGGCTCTCACGGTATGTGTTTGAGGTTTCACTTGTTTCTGCATTACCTTTGAAGCTCTTAGTAGAGAAGGGAGAGAGAGAACAGCGCTTCAAGACATGAGTGGGCGTTCTTCACTAAGCAGTCAAGACACAGTTCTGCCCTTAATTTCTCACTGTGCATTCACACATGCTATACTGACGGCCATAAACCTACTTACTGCATTGCTATGATTAGGCAATTAACAGATTTTATAATTCACCCTCTCAATGAAACAGAAGTAAGGTATAGAGCAATACTCATGTTGATCTTGCCACTGCTTGTATTTATATCCTAGAAAATACTGTAAAATAGCAAAAGCATTATATTTCTGTTCTCATTCCTCAGTTTTTCAACCATATGTACCAGTGGCACTTAGTAGCAGTAAGGAATCAAACAAAACAACATGTCAGCACTACAGTAGCACGAGTGCTTAATTTAGGGAGCAGATGACATCCGTTAGAGGCGAAGCAACGGTCAGCTGACGGCCCAGGAAGGCTGTCTCTTCCACGCTGTCAGGAGAATGATGGGCCGCTGCCATGCATACAAATGACTGCAGTCTGACTTCGCTCAACCGAATTGGCAGCTCGAGCGGAACTATTTTCAAAACAATGCTTGAAGGTGATTTTGCTAATTTATAGGATAATTAGTTGCCACATAAATTTGAGCTGATATATTGAAGGCTTTGGTGTCATGAATCCCTAATGCGGCAGACGCAGCTGAGGTGGAGAATTCCCTAATAAAATCATTCTGTTTCATTTGTTTGTGTGTACAAGGGTCCTCTCTGGCTGATTTTGATAACTGCACATCTAGGAATAAAAATCCAGAAGAGTGAACTCACCAGAAAATGTGTATGCACACCACGAGGCACATACAGAGCAAAAACACTCACTTCTATGATCTTGAGGAAAGTCTGTCCTTTCCCAGAAGATCTGTGAGGCAAGTTCTGACTTGTGGCCAGACTAGAGGCCAGTGTGCGCAAGCAAGATTTCACCTTGTTTAATTGCACATTTGTCAGGAGGTTGAGATAATTGTTAGTGGGACTTTCAAACGGCAGACCGAGTAACTGCATTCACGTTGCATTGTGGAATGAGCGGAAGGGCTGGGGACAGAATCAAACATGGCCAACCCGTTTTCAGCCCTGGAATAATGAGTTATAAACATAACAAAAGCAACCCCAGGCAAAGCAATGTAAGTGCCTTCCCTCCAGACCCAATAACTCTGTAAAAAGCGCAGCCAATTATTCTTCACCCCCTTACATTCAAGTCCTGCTAATAAGCACAAACAAACATCAAATCAGTGCTGTAACCACACCGGCCCTGGCTCCGATTTCCACAAGGACCAGCATTAACACCCCAGTGCTGTTGCTACCATCGCCGCCATAACCATTAGCACTAATGTCAACAGCAGCCAGTTCCTGAGAGCGAGCCATTCAAACGGCCTCGTAGAAAATCTCATTCCCGACTCACAATGGTTTTCCCTGACAGGGTGGAGACGGTCGTTGTTTGTGCTGTGTGGAGTAAGCTCCATTTTGCTCAGTGGACTGTGTGAATATGCAGCTTTATATTTAGCACCACTGCCTGCCTCCACCCCCAACTCCACCTCCACACCACCCCTTACCCCTACCCCCGGGCCTTTCTCCACAGCCAGTCTGCGGCAGTGATAGATGCTCTGCTCGTGGCTGCCCCTGCTGCATCCCCCCGTTCAGACTACAAGGAGCATAAAGGGACTAAGAGGGAAGTAAGCAGTGTTCTCTGAGAGGCTGCGGTAGAGCAGTAAACAAGCCACCCCCCCACCCCTTGTATGAAAAATTCAGCTACAAAAAGGGATCTGTACATGTGTTTACATAGAGACAAGAGTATTTTCATGAACTGGAAACGAAAACGAAGAAATAGATTATTTCGCCCTCGAAGGGGACACCAAAACAGCCAGGCTTTTTAGTTGGTGCATTAACCACGACAGAGGGTTTACAAAAAATCGTTGGTGGCTCATGAGGCAAGCTCACAGGAGGAGGTTTCATGGAAAACAGTTCAACCACGCAATGCCAAATAGCATGGAAAAGCAGATCTCAAGGCATATCCTGTGTAGAGAATGTATTACGAATACAGTAGGTGGTTTGACAGAATCATAATGCAGAAGCGAGTACTTCAACTGCATTGACAGTTCAATGAGAATATATACATAAGGACGAGCCATCCAAATGCACAGCCTCCACTGTGAGCGTGAACAACAAATCAACTCATAAAGGCTGCTTTAGATTAGTCTTTCATAATTCACACTCCTGGAAGAAAATAGGCCTAAACAAGCTTTGTAAAAGCCAACCTGCACATAATGTCTGCTACCACCAATTCTATACATACAGCATATGGTATATGGGAGAGTGGTACCAGACAGATATCAAAAGTCTTTGATATTTAAATAATGCAATGGAAATATGGGACATTATGGAAGTAGGTCTACAAGAGGCTGCATCAAGAACAAAAAACGATATATTTGAGGACACACACACAAAAAAAGAAGAGGGAACGCTAGTCGAGTCGATCTAGTATCATTGAGGAACCACATCTCTCCTCCAAAGCACTCCTCTCTCTCTCTCTGCACTGCGCAAGAGCTGCAGACAGAACCCTATGGTAATCCTGATAAGACATTCTGAAAGGGCTGTGACAAAAGGATGAGAAACAATGAGGAACAAAAGCGCCCTTTCAGTCCTCAACCAAATAAAGTTGTCAGCATGTGAGGAGAACTACTTCTGTAGAACTGAATGTGGTCTTTGGAGCTTTCAACAATCACTCAAGTTGTAAGTTGCGGCTGTGGAGGTGAACTTGAAAAGTTTGTTGTAAAACAAAAAATATATATTAAAATAAATAAATAAATAAATAAATAAATAAAACATCTGCAGCAAACTTACCTAAAAACCTCTAAGGTGTATTTTTTGCTATGTATTGTAAAAGAATTTCATATGACCTTTCTAAAGCAAGTAAATGGATTGTATTATAATCGTATAATCGTGCATCAACAGGAATGCTCTTCAATATGCTGGCAAAATGTCAAAATTTATGATAATATGCCAATGCTATTTCCTCTGAGATATACTACACATAGCTCAGGGCATTTCAATATCAGCACTTCATTCTGCAACCTTTGAGACATACAGTTCTTTAAAATTATGTGAACTTGCTCACTGCATCCAGGAATTTGCCAAATCTCTAGGCTGGGCTTGTAACACATAATTTAATCCTTTCATTTTAGTCAAATTTGTACATGTTGATAAAATATGCTAAAGCAGATCATCTCGAGCTGAGTTCCAACCCACACTTCTCTAGGCAATCTTCAGCCCCTGCAGTGTTTAGAAATTAGTTTTGATTTAGACCTCGTAGCTGTACCTTGACTAGCTTGTGTTAGTAAATATGATGGCTGATGTGTGGGGCGGGGGCTCAGAGGTGGCTTTCCTCCAGTGAGACATGGCTGGTCCTTAGGGAATGTTCACTGACCTGCTTAGGGAATGTTCAGGGTGGTGGTGGCATAGCGGATAAGGAACTTAGCTAGCATGCAAGTGGCCTAGAAACTGTGGCTTCAAATCCTGCCTACCACCGTTGTACTCTTGAGCAAGGCACTTCACCCTAAGTTGCTCTAGGGGTGACTGACCCTGAAATAATTGATAGCTGACAAAATGTAAGTAGCTTTGGATGAAAGTGTGTGCTAAATGTAAATGCTTTTGTGTCTGTGCTAGTCATCTAGTCTCGCCATGTTTATCCTTCCTTACAGCATTCCTGGCACCCATGGGTCTTGCCTCTACAGTACTCACCTCTCACACACCACCTGATATCCAACCTCCAACACACACACACACACACACACACACACACACACAGGTTTCCAAGAAAACAACCAATTATGCATCAAACATGTGGAGTCCGTAGCACAAGTTTTTCCTCATGTTTTATGGTAAACATTTCTTCAGCTGTCAGGCCAATTACTGAAAGTTCCAATTAGAGCCCTGTCACCAAAGCCTTCGCTCGAAACCTGATACCCATACAATGTGTGTGCATGCATTCAGAGCAACTTGTTAAGATGAACAAAGGCAACCGCACTGACTGACTGGATCGAGAACGCTAGACCATTAGCTATGCAGGGAACATCACTGCTCAATCCCCATTTCCCCTTTTAGCTGATATGCTTCATAATACACAAAAATTCAACAATTTCCAGAAACTTCCAGCATTCACACTAAAGAAGATCAATAAAAGATTGGGCTATTCTGAGACAGCGACCACTCCATGCTACCATTAACTGTTGGCGTATACTGACGGCCTTAATGCTAGTAGCAGTGATCCATCAGCTTTTTTAGCGCTCTAACAAATTACAGAGGAGACTAACATTCATGAGCTGGCAGTTATCATACCAATGTTGTGAGGAACATTTTTATGTACATGACAAGGGGCTGCAGATTTGAATATTTAGGCTTTCTGAATCCCCCAATTTGCAACCAGTCGTTCCAATAACCCTTCCCCGCCTCCATTCTGCATCCTTTGTATCATTGTAAAGCATTTTTTTGACATCGACACAAAGAGCTGCTTGTACCCTCATTTTGTCTGAACTCAGTTTGAGATGCAAAAAAAAAATTATGAAGAGAGGAGGGAGGGAGGGAGGGAAGGATGGAGAAAGGGAGGAGGGAGGTAGGGAAGGATGGAGAGAGGGAGGAGGGAGGTAGAAACATGTCACCTCACTGAGAGACTGCAATCCACAGGCTACTGTAGGACTACTCCTGTAAAACCCAGGCACCGCGCTGATAAGAACCTAACATGTCCCCTCTGGTAGGTAAGAGATGTCTCTCCCTCACACACGCACACACACACACACACACTCACGTTCCAACATAGCACCACGGTAAAAGGTCCTCTGTGTCAAATGTGACAGCTCTGTTTTTTTGGGGGCCGTTGGGAACAGAGAAAAGCTTTTGCTCAGGAGACAACCCTCTCCTGGAGGTGACTGACTGACAGACAGACAGACAGACAGACAGACAGACAGACAGCACAGTTGTGCCAATGGCTCCACTGACAGGAGTGCCAAATTTCCTGTCTTTGTAAATGAGATTTTAATCTGTTTTTCTCTGGAGACAGACATCGCCCCCCCTCCACCACTCCCCCAAACACACACACACACACACACACACACACACTCCCTCCTTCCCTCTGGTGCACCCTCCACCCCTCTAGTCCATCCCCCTCATTCTGGGCTGCGCCTGTCACAGACAGACTGCCATGCTCAAAACGCATCCACACCCCACTAACCCAAATGGTTTCGGGCCCTTGCGGGGGTGGTGCTGACAGCCAGGAGCTGCTGTGATAGTCTCTGGACGTGCCTGGTGAGGCTACATGGCTGCAATCTGTCTGCGCACCCAATTGGCCTTAATGGGTCCAAGGCGAGGGCAGACGACCAGAGAGTAATTACCCACACACACAAAATCAACAGAAACACGCCGGCCGGCCTAAAAGAGTGCCTATCCCTTGGCCTCTAACATGGCCGCTCAAGCCTTGGTTATTTATGAAGCGAGGGGGAAACGGAGCAGTGCGCCTTCGATCAGCGTGACGCTAGCCTCTTGCATAATGAGCAGGCTCACCGCGCTTCCCTTGCTTGATGGGGTACCTTGGGGGAGAGGGTTGATGGAGTATCCACACTGGAGCCCACCCCTCGTTCCCCCTCTCAGCACCACGTGAAATGCCTACTGCAGCGGAGCGACAACGATAGGGTGGACGGGGGGAGAGAACTCCAGCCACCCTAAGTGCATACTAAGTATCCAACGCATCATTTATTCATATTTCAATAAAGATACAAATGAATTAATTTTTGTAGGGGCATAACAACGTGCACTATGTGGCTATCAAAAGTACCTCTGCACACTGAACTCTGTAATTTGGGGATAATACATCAAGTGGTCGATCAAGCAGGCAACACATTGCAACACTGCATCATGTCGATTCTTACGCAGAGAGGCCTAAGGCACTGGCTTGGCTCAGCATATGAAGTCTGGTCTATGTATCTTTACTTTTAGTCAGTAATTGATTGCAGCAAAAGCCCCAAGCTACACTGAGCACCTTTTATGTTTTTTTTTCTCGTTTTGACATTGTATATTTGTTGGTGTCTTATGAATTTATTGCTGTGTAAATGTTTTCCCAGGTCTCATTTTTCATTTAATTAATCCATTTCATACTGTTTAGGATGCTAAAATTAGTCATTACACAGCAAACAATCGGTGAAGAATGCGCCACCTTGGCCAATAGCGGTAGATACAGCACTTGCAATGTTCAGCAGCGCGGTCCGCCTCCAATAGAATGCAGTGCAATACAATGCAATTCAGCGGTCTTTAGAGGGAGCTCGTGAGAGAGAAAAACAGAATGTTGCTTAGCCCCGGTTTAAAGGCCCACTAAGCAACATTTTTCAGATAATTAATCCGTTTCATACTGTTTAGGATGCTAACATGAGTCACTACACGGTGAACGAACGGTGTAGAATGCCCCACTGTGGCCTACAACGGTAAATACAACATTTGCCATGTTCAACAGCAGCGGTCCGCCTCCAATAGAATACAGTGCAATACAATGCAATACAGCAGTCTTTAGAGGGAGCTTGTGAGAGAAAAAAACAGAACGTTGCTTAGCCCTGCTTTAACCAGAACCACCATGACCAGAGTACAAATTAGTTCTTATAGATGTTTTGAGCAACGGCAAAAACAAAAAGGAGAATGGAACATACCTCCATACATACGCCACAGATGCACAGGCTGTCATTGTCATGAGACTTTTAACACAAAAGTTGAATTCTAGTCATTTTTAACCTTTAAAGTCTGTTACAATGGAAACAATCTGATAATGCTGGGGAGTATTACGAGGAGTTCCTTTGAACTGACTGATGAAAGGGTTTGCAGAGTCGCTCATTCTTTGATGGATTATAAAAATGATTAGCAGATGGAACTCCTCTTATCAAAAATCCGCAGATTGTAAAGACAGCTGAAACTTAATTAAATGGCAGTATACAGTGTTATCTCCAATTATACAATCGTCATACAGCTACCAGTATGGCAGTGGACCTTGGTCTGACCTTTCCAGTTGGCTCCTTCAGTGTATGTTTAACTGGTTAACATTTCATTTGAAGGGGTCTGCATTTTGAAGGGTGACTCCAGCATGTTATAAACATGTCATGACACGCATTATAAACATTAATAACATCTCATTTATGTTTATCAATATTGTTATTAGGTGCATTTGTAATTAGTTACATTTGTAATTAGTTACATTTGTAATTAGGTGCAATGGGTGCAAAATATCTGCAGTGTCTGCATTTCAAAAGCCTGCAATTGAAAGTCCTGTTCTCGTCCCTGTGACAGTACTCAGAGTTTTTGAGCGCTGAAGGTGCTTTTAAGTCCAGCCAGATCCCAGCCAGGTCCAGAACTTTCTCTGTTGCCCTTGGCCCTTCCTTCACTCCTACAGCGACGATTCCTTGTGCTTTGAATGAGAATCAAGTGCAGTCCTGGGGACTCCTAATTGGGCTGCGCTGCTTTGTTAAGACGGCGCTTTGTGGTTTTTTCCCCCGAGCTCGGCGGGAGGCTCCACCGTGCACTCCGCTTGCTCTCGGCCTGTGATGGGTGGCGAGAGCTGACGGTGCCGTTTCGTTTTAATAATGTGTCACAGATGCTGACCAAATACAATCTCCCCCCTGCTCCATCTCTATTGACAAGCCTTGTCTGGCTCCCGTGTGCTGCTCAATGTGACACCTAAATATCAAGTTATGTGACAGGTATTACAAGTTATGTGAAAGTCAAAGTCAAAAGTCGTTACTCTGTATTTATACATGCTTCATAATAATATGTAATCTAATCTAATCTAATTACTGCTCGTCTATGACAGGAGGTCCTTACCACATTTGTTTGGCTGGTCACCCACAAAAAACTCAAGCAAAACCTACTTTCTAATTAGATAATATCACAGATGTTTTCTGGTTATTGCGATGTACAATAAAGTGTTTTTTATGAACAGGCAGACAATTATCCCATGACAGACATCACACAGTTCAGTCTATTAAATAAAAAAGCAATCAAATTCAGCAAAGCTAAACCTCTAGTTAATACCGTGTTTATAACAGGTGATAACAAGTTTATATGACTAATGGAGTGTGGTGTGGAATTAATCACACATATTGAAACTATGAGATATGAGAAACTATACGATTTTATCAGATTTCAGAACATGCAGAGAAAGCGTTACGGATACTAACGTATCCTTGGTTCTCTGAGTGAGAAACCGAAACGTACGAGTGGATGATGCCTATCATCTCCTGCTTTTCTGAAGTCATTTTAAACCAACCCTTTGAAAAAAGGGCAGTAAGCGCACTGACGCGCGCAGGCAACTACTTAGACAGCCCTGCGTGACGTCAGAAAGTCTATATATTGACTGCGCTTACGCTTCAGGTCCTCTTTGCCAAGCTCGCCAGCGTCGGCGATTGAGGCCCGAAGCGTACGTTTCGGCTTCTCACTCAGAGAACCGAGGATACGTTAGTATCCGTAACGTTCTCTTTCGTTTCGAAGCCGAAACGTACGAGTGGATCACTACAACCAAGCCTCAAGAGCCCTACACCAAGGAGCCCGAGGTGGGAAGATCCATGGGACCGCCGCCGGGCCCAGAGAGAACACTCTCTGCTACACCCGGCCTGGTGACGTCCAATGCGTAAAAACGCGCGAAGGTGTTGCCTGAGGCCCACGAAGCGCTCAAGCAGATATCCTTCATGGGGATGCCTTTCCAGAAGGCCCAAGAAGCCGCCACTCCACGGGTGGAGTGCGCCCTGACATGAGCAGGCGGAGGAACACCCGCCGCCTCATATGCCAGACGTATGGCTTCCGTAAGCCAATGCGACATGCGTTGGGTAGACAAGGCCTGACCCTTGGCACGCTCACCATGGCAGACGAACAACTGGTTCGTCTTCCTGATGCTCTGCGTACGCGTCAAATAGGCACGAAGCGCTCTGACTGGGCACAGAGTAACGGGCACAGAACTGCCCGTCTCAGGAAGGGCTGCAAGCTCGATGACCCTCGAACGAGGGTCAGTGGACAGCACTTTCGGGCGAGAAAAGGGATTTGGTCGCAGCGTTACCCGCGCGTCACCTTGCGTGAACTCAAGACAGTCAGGACTGATCGACAAGGCAGTCAGATCGTTGACACGCTTCACCGAGACCAGAGCGAGCAGAAGCGCAGTCTTAAGGGAAAGCATCTTTAGACTGGCACTCGACAGAGGGTCAAAGGGCGTAAGGGCCAGTCCGCGTAGGACAGTGGCCAGGTCCCAAGTAGGGACCGAAGGGGAGGAAGAGGGGCGGAGCCGCCTGACGCCCTTCATGAAGCGCGACGCAAGGGGGTGAGCGCCTGGGGAAACGCTAGCATAGCCAACATGGCATGCTGAGATAGCTGCGAGGTACACCTTCAAAGTAGAGGGCGTACGACCCTGATCAAACAGGTGTTGCAGAAAGCAAGCACCTCGCCAATAGGGCAGACTAGAGGATCACAGCCTCTGTCTCTGCACCACGTGCTGAAAACACACCACTTCAGTGTATATAACGACCTGGTGGACGTAGCTCTAGCAGCCTGGACGGTCTCTATCACTGCGTCTGACAGGCCGCTCTCTAGGAGACGCGCCCGTTCAGGGGCCAAGCCGTTAGTCTCCATGCTTCCGGCTTGGGGTGCCACAGCGACCCGTGAGCCTGCGATAGGAGGTCTCTCCTCAGAGGGAGAGTCCACGGCTGGCCGTCTAACAGTGAGACCAGATCTGAGAACCAGCTCTGAGATGGCCAATTGGGGGCGATCAGAATCACCCTGTGAGCCCCCGCTTGGTTGCACGCAGAACACCCCTGGAGAGGAGGTCCGCGCCTGTGTTGCGAACACCTGGCAAGTGCGCCGCCCTGACCGACAGGAATTTGGTGCGCGATAGCGCTGATCGTGAACGACTCTGAGGCGTCGCATGCCCACTGCTCAGAGGCGAGGGGGACAGAGGACGCGGAGATCGTGGCACAAACAGAGGCCTCTAGGCGTGTCAAGACGCGGGGCGCAAAGCGCGGGGCGTGTCAGCTGAACGCGCGCCGGAGACCGCACCAGTGCGCGACAGCGCTGACAGAACAGAGAGCGTCCTCTGGCCTGGGCCGGGGCTCATTGTGAAATATTGCCCCAGAGGGGCGATAGTGTGTGTGCGGAGTGCTTGTGAACAAGGCAAACTCAGCGCCCCGTAAGGGGGTGAGATCAGAGAGAACCGCCGAAGCGGGGGGAACGCTACGAGCTGGGGACTGCAGAGCGGAGACCCGTGCCTCTTAGAGCACACAGAGGCGTAGCAGTCAATGGATGGCAATCGCATGACATGCTCTGCCGCGCACACGCGATCGCATCAGGATCGCTGTGGCCTCTTGCGCCGCTCCTGGCTGGCCAGACGGGAAACTTCTCCCCCCTCTTTGAGGTCGTCACTGACGTGCACTCCGGGTCGGCCGCCCCACGGGGCGTCGCAGGTGAAATGCGCGGCTCACCGACCACCAACGTTGCTGACACGCGCTCCAGGTCGGCCGCCCCACGGGACGTCGCAGGTGAAGTGCGCAGCTCACCGACATCGGATTTCGCTGACGTGCACGCCAGGTCGGCCGGCCCACGGGGCGTCGCGAGTGATGTGCACGGCTCGTCAGCCACGCGTGAGCAGGTCGTTACAGTACGTACTTCCTTGTGCCCAAGAAGTCGGGCGCTTTTCGCCCTATTCTAGACCTCAGAGCGCTCAATGCCTCACTCAAACCTCTCACCTTTCGCATGCTCACGGGGCGCATGGTGGCGGAGTCAGGCCTCCAGGGGGATTACATGGTCACCATAGACCTTCAGGACGCCTATTTTCACATAGGTATAGTCCCCAGGCACAGGCGTTTTCTACGCTTCGCCTTTGAGGGCAGAGCTTACGAGTACTCAGCCCTCCGTTTCGGTCTGTCTCTAGCACCTCGGTGCTTCACCAAGTGCGTGGAGGCAGCGATTGCTCCTCTACGCGCTCAGGGGATCAGACTCCTCAATTACTTGGACGACTGGATGCTGCTGGCGGGTTCCAGACAGCTCCTAACGTCACAGGCTCACACTGTTTTGCGTCACCTGCACAATCTGGGCCTCTTAGTAAACCTAAGCAAGTGCATGCTCTCTCCCTCTCAGGAGGTCGAGTTCTTGGGCGTGAGGCTGAACTCACACTCAATGAGAGCGACGCTCACTCCGAAGAGGCTTCAGGACGTCAGGGCGTGTCTACGCCACTTCAGACTAGGTGCCTGCGTTTCGGCCAGGCTGTGTCTCAGACTGACGGGCCTCCTGTGCGCCACAGGCGGCGCTGTCCCACTCGGCCTTTTACACTTACGCCCGCTGCAGCTCGCCTTAGCGGAACTAGGTGTATCCTCCAGGTCGAACCCCGCCCGTCGGATCTTAGTGTCCAGACGCATGTGGCTAGCCCTCGCGCATTGGCGCAGGCCGTCGTCCTTCACCAAAGGCGGCGCCCTGGGCGCTATAGCCAGACGCATGACGGTGATCACCGATGCGTCCAAGAGCGGCTGGGGCGCCGTTTGCTGCGGTTGCCCCGCCAGGGGGACATGGGGCACAGCCTCCAGGAGATTACACATCAATGTGTTAGAGCTCCTTGCTGTCTTCTGCGCTCTGAAGGAGTTTCTCCCTCTTCTCGGAGGAGAACACGTTCTTGTGCGTACAGACAACACCACTGTTGTGGCGTATATCAATCGCCAGGGCGGCACGCGCTCTCCGGACCTGTTTCGCCTGGCGTACAAGCTGCTCACCTGGGCCTCCCGCCACTTCCTGTCGATCAGGGCGGCGCACTTGCCAGGTGTACGCAACACAGGCGCGGACCTCCTCTCCAGGGGTGTTCCGCGTGCAACCGACTGGCGCCTCTGCCCAGCCGTGGTGCACAGCCTCTGGTCCCGCTTCGGGCGGGCACGAGTCGATCTTTTCTCCTCGAGAGAGAACGCTCACTGTCCAGCGTGGTTTTCGCTGGAGCGAGATGCGCCGCTAGGGTCAGACGCGCTGGCGCATCCGTGGCCACGCGGTCTGCTCTACGCTTTTCCCCCCCTTCCTCTGATGCGTCAGGTATTGGCCAGGATCAGAGCGGGGGCTCACAGGGTGATTCTGATCACCCCCAATTGGCCATCTCAGAGCTGGTTCTCAGATCTGGTCTCACTGTTGGACGGCCAGCCGTGGACCCTCCCTCTGAGGAGGGATCTCCTATCGCAGGCTCACGGGTCGCTGTGGCACCCCAAGCCGGAAGCATGGAGACTGACGGCTTGGCCCCTGAACGGGCGCGTCTCCTAGAGAGTGGCCTGTCAGGCGCAGTTATAGAGACTGTTCAGGCTGCTAGAGCTACATCCACTAGGTCGTTGTATACACTGAAGTGGCGTGTATTCAGCACGTGGTGCAGAGACAGAGGCTGTGATCCTCTAGTCTGCCCTATTGGTGAGGTGCTTGCTTTTCTGCAACACCTGTTTGATCAGGGTCGTACACCCTCTACTTTGAAGGTGTACCTCGCAGCTATTTCAGCATGCCATGTTGGCTATGCTGGCGTTTCCCCAGGTGCTCACCCCCTTGCGTCGCGCTTCATGAAGGGCGTCAGGCGGCTTCGCCCCTCTTCCACACGTTCGGGACCTGGCCACTGTCCTACGCGGACTGGCCCTTACGCCCTTTGACCCTCTGTCGAGTGCCAGTCTAAAGATGCTTTCCCTTAAGACTGCGCTTCTGCTCGCTCTGGTCTCGGTGAAGCGTGTTAGCGATCTGACTGCCTTGTCGATCAGTCCTGACTATCTTGAGTTCGCGCAAGATGACACGCGGGTAACGCTGTGACCAAATCCCTTTTCTCGCCCGAAAGTGCTGTCTACTGACCCTCGTTCGAGGTTCATTGAGCTCTCAGCCCCTCCTGAGACGGGCGGTTCTGTGCCCGTCACTCTGTGCCCGGTCAGAGCGCTTCGTGCCTATTTGACGCGTACGCAGAGCATCAGGAAAACGAACCAGTTGTTCGTCTGCCATGGCGAGCGTGCCAAGGGTCAGGCCTTGTCTACCCAACGCATGTCGCATTGGCTTACTGAAGCCATACGTCTGGCATATGAGGCGGCGGGTGTTCCTCCGCCTGCTCATGTCAGGGCGCACTCCACCCGTGGAGTGGTGGCTTCTTGGGCCTTCTGGAAAGGCGTCCCTATGGAGGATATCTGTCTGAGCGCTTCGTGGGCCTCAAGCAACACCTTCGCGCGTTTTTACGCATTGGACGTCACCAGGCCGGGTGTAGCAGAGAGTGTTCTCTCTGGGCCCGGCGGCGGTCCCATGGGTCTTCCCACCTTGGGCTCCTCGGTGTAGGGCTCTTGAGGCTTGGTTGTAGTGATCCATTCGTACGTTTCGGCTTCGAAACGAAAGAGAACGTTACGGATACTAACCTATCCTCGGTTCTCTGAGTGAGAAGCCGAAACGTACGCTTCGGGCCTCAAGTCGCAGACGCTGGCGAGCTTGGCAAAGAGGACCTGAAGCGT
Organism: Limnothrissa miodon; assembly: GCA_017657215.1. Lineage (NCBI taxonomy): Eukaryota > Metazoa > Chordata > Actinopteri > Clupeiformes > Clupeidae > Limnothrissa > Limnothrissa miodon. Next base: position 227,986 of record JAGFZM010000093.1, on the reverse strand, counting down.
AAGTGCAGTCAATATATAGACTTTCTGAAGTCACGCAGGGCTGTGCGCGTCAGAGCGCTTACTGCCCTTTTTTCAAAGGGTTGGTTAAAATTGACTTCAGAAAAAGTAGGAGATGATAGGCATCATCCACTCGTACGTTTCGGCTTCTCACTCAGAGAACCGAGGATACGTTAGTATCCGTAACGTTATATACCCTCAGCACACCAGTATTGATTGCTTCCTACAGTAACTCACACTATTAACAGCATTGTTTAATCAGGATTGTTTCCTGTGATTCTGTGATTCCTGATAAAACATCAGTGGCATTATTGATCTATTCAATTAATTCAAATACGTGAGCAAGCAAATATTATTTTCTGGGGTTCAGTGTTCTCCATAGGAAGCTGAGTGGTATCTGAGTGGTATCTGAGTGGTATCGTCGTGCGAGGCATGACTCAGCTCTGAAGGCCTCTTTGCCTTAACGGGAACAAACGTGCATTAAAGGAGAAGTTAAGTATGAATAATATATAACAAAATAATGATAATATAAATATTTTATTTTAAATAAATAAAAATAAAATAATAATAATAATATAAATTTGTTCCAGTTCAAATACTGTCCGTAGGAAAAATATATTAAAAAACAATGTAATAGAGAAGCGGCAAATTACATTAAATGAATGGGGCATAGTGACTAACTTTCAGTTTCATTTCACAATAGGCCCCACATTAGTTATCAGCTTGTTATTTGATCTATGCTGTATCAAATGTTCTGATTCTCTTTATCTTATTCTTCTTCTCCTCCTTTAAGCCCTCTGGCTGATGGGTGTTAGGCACTCGGAGGTACAGTAACTTGGTATCTGGATATTATTCCTTTATGTATCGTTTACACATCCAATCTACATATGGTGATGATTTAACAAACCACTTTACAAAGCTATGTTATTGGATTGCTCTCTCAATGCAAATGTCAGCGATTTACTGTACTTAATGAAGGCACGTTGTTGGGATGCGTAGAGCTGAGACACACAAGGGAGAGAATTAAAATATGGGCGAATCCATTTGTCATCTGTTGACAGAGTGCTGTGTTTGTTTCTCTAAGCACTTAATTCCACCTGTGGTGAAAGCAATGTTCCCACTCAAGCAATTATTGACGCCTGGTGATGACGGTGTTAAAATATTCCTGAAATAACCTTTTTTTGGTCGTCCTGTGAGAATTTGCAGCTTTTTGTAATTGACACTACTTTACAATGTTACCAAATCAAGTACATATTGCATCAATACAAACATGGCAGTTTAAAGTTCTCCACTAAATTCACTCAGTCGCTTGATTGTGAAGAATTACTTCTTAGAGGTAGGTTACAGCACGCATGATGATTTAAAATCTGTCAGAATGACATAGGATTGTATTACTGCAATGTGGGTACAGGCAAGGAGCAGGCTTCTCATTCCCAACCTAAGACAGTTCATCTCCTCCCAGAGTATTTGAACACGCTGAGAGAGAGAGAGAGAGAGAGAGAGAGGCTGAGAGAGAATCTCTCATTTCTCCCAGCTGTCTCTTTTACTGTATGTTGATACTGTGTTTCTATGTAATTCCCCTCAGGCCAAACACAATATTTGTCAATGAGTAATGTGCTCACTGCATTGCACTCCATACAAGCGTCTCTACCCAGCGCGAAGAGAGCAAAAAGAAAAACGTGTAGTGCAGCAGACACGCACCAGGCGGAAGCAGCACAAACTGTAACCCTTCTTCTACGTGAGAAGAAATACTGCCCTTGGCATGTGGAATCATATCCATATTCTTTCATGGGAGGTGTTCATTTCCTCACACTCTTGCCATATTGTCACTCTCCTCTGTAGAGTGTGCGCTGTCATGGTGATTAAGTAAGGATTGTATCTGCACTGGATTTATTAAATTAAATTTCCATTTTTACCCAAAGGTACTCCATCAACCAAAGTTGTCTGATGAGTTGTCTGTGGGCTCTTCCACCCAAGTCGTGAGCCTTCCCCAAACTCATCAGCCTCCTCTATTAATAATAGCATCCCGGCAGCACAAGCTTCCCCCTCCTCTACAGATGTTTTCATCCAGAGAGGGTTGGAGAGATGGGGGGAGTTGGGGGCAAGAGTTGGCCTTAAGCTATGCAATAATGGCTATTATGAAGACATTTTATGTCCCTCCTACCTTATTTCATCAGTGCAGCAGAGATTTCATTCAGATTGAGAGCAGACTTCATAACAAACGCAGGGACCCAGGGAGGCCGACTGTGTGAGTGTCAGACAGTCCCTTTTACAGGCGAGCCTTTCACACATGGTTGCCTGGAAATTTTAATTGTAAAAACGAAAGATTTTTGAATAATTATTTCAGATGGGGGATTTTAAAGGTCTTTTGTGTCCTGAATTAAACATGAGCGGACCTTAAACTGAACTTCTGCTGGCGCCACTGTTTCAGGCCAGGATAAGACAATTCATTTGTTACCTAAAAATAACAAAGGGGAACTTGGAAAAAAAATAAAATAAAATGCACAAATGGGGCACCTTGGAGCACCTCAAACACAGCATCAACATCTGTACGTCCATAGGCTGATATGCCCTGGGGTGCGTCATATCCCCCACGTAAATATTCTAAGTACAACAAAAAACACTAACACCGTCGTTACGAGTCTCCCCGAGCATGCAGTCCACAAGTAAAATAATCAGCTACTTAGCTACAGCACACTGTGTCTCATGTTATCAGTTATACTCGGACATGAGCAGACGGAGGGCTTAGCACAAGTGTAGCAATGCACTAAAGCGGCATTGGAGATTTCAGTGTAAATGTCAGCAGGCCTTCCAGCGCCTCCCGAGGAGACTAACAGGAAATGGCATTTAGACCCTGTTGACCATATGGCTTGTGTAATTAATGGCGCAGATTGTATTTTGGCTCTACCCCAAAACTTGCTCCAGTCAGTTATGTAAAGACGCAGTCCAGAACAAACAAGGACTGCCCCCAGCACTCTCCAGCAGTATGCAAGGGGCATTTTAAGGCCATGCTCAGCTCAGCTGCGCTCTGTTTTAGAGACAAACTGCACGGAAGGAACGGTTTAGGCTGCACACGTACTGATTGAATGGGCTCTTTGGGGTCCATTATCAGAGATGTACAGTTGGGCTGCTCTGGCTTCTTCTGGCTATCCATTAGGAAATGTAATAACACTGTGTCAGACACCCAGGGATTTATCCCCGAGAAACTCTCACATTCCTTAGTTTATTAATCTCCTCGGTAATGAAATGTTTTCATTTTTGGAGAGCACTTCGCACATTCAAATGCACATAGAAGGGACCACATTACTTTCTCAAATGGGATAATCTAAAAATGATTATCATGAATTGCCAGTACATTCTGTTTGAATTTATTGCATTATCTCTTTCTCCTTCAATATTATTTTCTAGTATTACTTCCTTTCCTCTTTGCATCATATCTATACTTTTACTGATTCATTTTTCCGATTCATCTAAACAACAAAATGTAAGAAATATATATTTTTTATTCTCTCATATTAAGGCTTTGTCAAGACAATGTTTACCACACACACACACACACACACACATAAACACGCACGCACACATATACACACCCACACCCACACATCTTGAAAGCCACGCCGTGTCCTTTTGAGTTCCCAGTGAAAGAGAAGAATAAAGAGTGTCAAGGTTACATCTATTGTCAACACAGCAATACAACAGCCAGCAAAACATCAGACCGCGCGGCCATCAGTCGGAAGTGCCGCGGCAATTACCACACCGTGTAATGGGGGGCGCCAGATTGGTGCAGGGGACATCAAAGGTTATTTAACTGAAGGTGCAGTCCTAATCACATACAAGCGTGCAGTCCCTAGTGTTCTTGCAAATTAAAGTGCGGGAACATCAGAGTGACTCGTCCCAGCTGTTGGGGAAAAACACTGGAGAGGAGAAAAAAGGGAGGGGGTGGGGGTGGGGGGGATTGTGGTTTTAGGCTCTGTCCATTCCAGGCCTTAGTTTCGGTTAAGTGATTTCCCTTAGGTCTGTAAAGTGGAGAAGACCTCCTCTTTAAGCCCTATGGTGAGCCAGCAATGGTGATTGGAGGGGTGGAAGGGTGGAGGGGTGGGGGTTGAATGGGGTTGGAAGGGTTGGGGGTTGGTGGGTGAGTATTGAGTACTGAGGTTTAGCCTCCGTGGCGTCTTCAGGGTACATATGACCTTTGACGTCAGATCACTTGGGAGCAGAGCTCGTGTCAGCTGGCCAGACAGACTGATATCAGATGGCTACACAGAAGAAAACAAGATTCCCCCCTCCAGCACAGGGCAGACTCACTGGTCAATGTCAGCCTGTCACCCCTCGAGTCTCAGGCTTACTTATGGCTGATGGAGCAGCTTTAAGCCTTTTTAAAATGTATTCTTTTATCGTGTATTAGTTATAAAATGTATTATTTTGTTGTTTGTTCAGTCTGCTCTGGTGAGTGTCGTCCTTTGAAAATGCTAAAAGAGTTGTTAATATTGGGAGTGTTAAGGGCAGGGGAAGAAAACATAAAGACAGACGCTCGTCCATCAGGAATCGTATTTGTCTCAAAACGTTTGAAAATAGTTGTTTGTCTATACTTCGCCTCAAGATAAATATCCTAGCCCAGACTGAGGCAAACTGTCATGGCCGCTCGCCAAAACAAAGCCAAATCCATTTCAGCGGCCGCTGCTATCTGGTTTGATCATGGCTGCCCCTGGATTTATCCCTTGATCCCTTTCCCGCAATGACTATGTGCCGCACCTACACCCCCACCCCTAATGGTTTTCCTTGTGAAATAACCTGTTGAGGGGCCATGCTGTGTATGGTGGACATGAACACATACCCTTTCCAATACAAGCTGTTTTCTTCAATCACACGGAGTGCACTCTAAGTCTTTAAAGGAGCCGGCCCAGATGGGAGACGCCACCCTAGGGCTCGGAATGACCTATATTCCGCTGCGCGCTTCCATCGCCTACAAGCGAGCCGCAGTCGAGCGATACTAGCGAGCCGCAGTCGCACGCAGGCAGTCATCAAAGAGCTCCTCTCACCTCCCTTCTGTCCCAGAGTGAATTTCTAATCGTCCTTGGGATGACTAAAGGCCTGAGATTATGCCGCATCCCCCTCCGTTCTGTGATGGGAGCTAAAAGGTCAGCGGTTTCCAAATGGTAATGTGAGTATCAGTGAAAGGTGAGGCAGAAAGGTATAGGCCAGGGAGTTGAGCAGCGCAGTGTCTCTCAAAGCATCTGCTGTGGCTTTTCTCTCTCTCTGACTTTCTCTCTGTGTCATCTGTGCCTTATATACACTCTCTGCAGTTCCTCAGCTTCCAGCGTGATAAGCGCTTCTCTCTATGACACTCCATGCTGCTTCCAAAAGCTTGGCAGAAGTGATAACACTCCAACCACCCCTCTCCCATCATGCCGTTATCTCACAGATTCTGACATCCCCCATAGGTGGATAAGCCATGGGAAAAAAGAACAGAGCAAACTTCTACTAAAAAAGTGTGTGGAGGAGTAGCGATTCACTAGGGAGCGCAGCATAGATATATTTCTGCACTCTGCACTTAAAAATTAAATGAAAAATATTGTTCTGTGAACAACCTCTCAAACCTATACCTCCAGTGAAATATTTGGATGGAGACATGACTCAGATAAAAGAAGCATCAGAGACGATGAATGCAAGGCATCTACAAGCTGTGTTCCTGGACACAAACAGAAGGCAGACCATAGAGTCTATGTCAGAACAGCACCTGCTTATTTGCAGCTTAGGTATTCTGTGTTGTCATTGTGCTTTGATTTCTTTCTGACTGTTTTGTGGTAGTGGAAGAAAAAGGATCCAGAAAGCATTGGATGAAAAAAACAAACAAACCTGTTAGTGGATTTCTCCGAGTGAGATGACAAGCTTAGCCACATATGCAAACCATGAAAAACTCATAGTTGTCAGCGGAAGAGCTATTTAGAGCGCTAGCCCACTCGCCGCTGCCGTCCTCTACTGTAACTCGGTCTCTGTGCTACTTTTATCGCCGGTTGTCTTCACGGCTTTTGTTGAGCGGATTGGGAGGAGTTTACACGGCGTAGCTTCAGGCGAAGAGTGTGTTTGGCGACAGTTTCTCAGTGAGTCACACAGCAGGTACTGTGGGAGCTTAGACACACACACACACAAACACACACACACACAGTCGGCTTGGAGGAGTGTCGACGGGCGGGGCGTGTGCTGCATCTCAGCTTCATTTTTCAAGCTCAAAATGCTGCAATCAATGACTGGAAGACACTTTATAAACTTGGGTCTGAAGTGACAGGTACAGTACATCCATACCATAGAATTACCTGCCCTAACAGGGGTTACCTGCGCTGCAGAGCTGCTGGAGAAGTTAGCTCAGTCGGCTTGAAATATTTCCATTCCTACAGATAAGATTTTTCATACCACTGGGATCATCATACACAATCTTTTGACCATGTTCTTTGGGACCAGAACAAAAACTTCAAATGTATCAGATGACTCAAAACAATGTATTGTTCTCATTCAGTGCATTATGTAAGGGAAAATGTTCTGCGAGGCGATCATTATCGTGAAATAACTCCCAACAGAGTGATCTTCGAGGAGAATGTTAACCGCTTTTGACTGGACTACCTATTAAAGATATCAGTAACATGACAACGAAGCATTGCTCATCATTGCTTTCATAGTCATTTTAATGATTCAGATACATTCTGCAAAAACCTCTAGCCCATTACCTTACCAGCGGCCTTTAAAGCTATAAGCAATGGTCTTTTATCCAGTCCCATTGAAGTCAGTAGAACATTCTACAGTATTATGAAGAGCTGTGGAACAATTGTTCAACCAACAACACTCAGAGCCCTCCAATAACCCGTTTACCGGAATTTTCTTCTTGGTCCAAAAAAAAAAGGATAGATCAGTTCCCTTTAAAGCACTGACATGACAAAATCTTTTGATCTTCAAATACAAAGGTGAGTTGACACCTACATGGGAAGACATTTTCACTGAGTCAAGACCACTTCTGCATGTGACAAGGACGCCTGAGTGGCAACAGCATTATCTGTCCTTACATAAACCCCTGCTTAGTGTGGAAACAATTCACAGCTGCATATCAAGACTTTTTTCTGTCAAAGGAAAGAAAATGAAAAAAAAAAAAAAAAAAAAACTTGCACACAAGCGACTTTCAAAACACTGTTTCTCTTTAATGTCTCAAGAACGGGCTATTTCCTTTTTGTGAGACACTGCATTCTCATTCGCTTTGTTCCCCAAGCAGCCAGCTACTGTACGTTGTACACTTCAGGGGAAAGAAGCGCTCTTACTTTCGAAACCGCTCCAGCAATGAAAGGGAAGACTTTGCCTTATCTCATTTTGTCCTGCCTTTATTCTGAAAGTAATTTGCATTTTAATTTGGAGTTTCAACCTGTGCTTAATAGAATTAAATTGAGAGCTGCACTGACATTATTCTCTGACCCCTTGCTGCCTAAAGTGCAAGAAAAGCCCCCCCCCCCCCCCAAAAAAAAAAACAACAAAAAAACATTCCAGTCTGTTTACAGAAAAAAATGCTATTGACCTTCTGGTTGATAAGCCTAAAGGTAAACATGGTTGGTTTTTAAAGGAGAGACGGGGAAGAAATCTAATTATCCCAATCATTTTACAGAGAGAGGAAGCTGGGAATGCATTAACCTTGGAAATCCCTTATTGACAAAAAAAAGAGTGTTCGATTTAAATGAAGTGTCTAGCCTTTTTCCACCCTCCACCTACTAAGATTGGTAGAACTCATAGAGCAGATAATTTTTTTCACCCCCACTGATTGCGGCCTGCCTTTACCTCAGTAACTTGAGGGCCCAAGTCTGTGAAATTGGAAGTGGCCTTGTCAGATATTTGACTGTTTAGAAACTGCTTCAGAATTCTGCATGGGAGCTGGCGTTAGCCATGGCTGCGGGGGAAAACAGCTAGTGGCCACAAAGTGCTGTGATGCATGAACGGCCCACTCCCAGAGAAAGGCCTGGATGGAGTTTGGCATTTGATCATTAAAGGCAAACAAACTCAAGTTGTAAACAATATATGTGTGCTGCTGACACATTACCCCCCCAACCCTCCCTAGCCCTCAAGATGTGGGTGTGCAGCGGGCGGACCGATGTTTTGCTCTATGTCTGTATTGGTTGAGATGCATAGGCCTTTGGGCCAGAGGCAGCTTTGTCTGAGGCAGGGCATGCACAAAGGATTTTCTGCATGGTATCACATCTCTGCCGCACAAGCCTGGCACACACAGCTTGTTTGCACCCAACATCTCACAGAACGCATCTCAAGATACGTGGCGTGCGTTCATGGAATGGGACGATTCTTACATGCAATTAACCCACAACTCTTCCCTTCACACTGCATGGCAATTGTGCGGTGATGCTGTCACTGTGCTTGAGCAAAAATGCTCTAGAATCGCCGGTTAAGGACAGCTGCCTGCTGTTTATTCACAGTCTTCTCTCTCAGGTTTTTTTTTTGTGTTCATCCCACATTAAATGACTCATCATATGGGGAGCAGAGAGGAACCGACTCACGACAGAGGCAAGGGAGGGTTTGGCACTGCATTGCACCAATTAATTCCAACACTCTTGTCAGCTTTGACCTTTCCGGGTGCTTTTCCTTTCTCTTATGATTTTGTGGTCAATATTGGAGAAGTACTGTAACTCCGAGTTTTTCTTGTTTTCGTCTTCTTTTGTCTCAGGAGCACGCATAAGCATGCCACACTCTTCCTATCTCCCTCTCTTTCCAAGATAGGGAGTTTCAAACAGCTCACACGTGTGTGTGTGAGTGTGTGTGTGTGTGTGGTGTACAGGAGAGGTTGTGTTTAATGATTAATGATGAGGTGGAGTCTTCGCCCTTCCAGTGCTGCAAACTTTAATGGTCTTTATTTATGTGTGTCAGCGTGGTAACGCGGCTCTGCCTTGGCTGTCTCCCTGTGGGGCCTTGTTCATTACGCTCTGCCTCTGCCCCTCCGCGTCTCTGGGTCCGAGTCCTCAGGAGGCTGAGCACTCACAGCCTGGAAGACATCCCCCCCCCTCTCTTTCTCTCTCCATCTCTCACTCTGTCTTGCTGCCTTTCTCTATCTTACTTTACTTCCATCTGGCCATCTCTCTCCTCTCCAAAGCCATTCACCCCAAAGGGTTACCCCCCTCCCCACACACACAGACATAATTACCACACACACACACTCAACTACCTACTGCACACACACACAACCCAAGCCCCCCAACCCCAAGTCCCACCCTGAGTGGCTGACTAAACACAGCTACACTTCTCTCTTCTGTCATGGTGAAGTGAGCGACAGACTCTAGGAGTACCTTACTCACTGTTCACAGGGGCAACATTGCAGTACTGTTCATATATACAGGGCAGCCATGGGCTTTAATGAATCTCTGTGCATTATACCCATCGTGCCTTTGTCACAAATAAAAACTGTTGGACATTCACTGCATGCGTGCACCAAGTTACTATGTGATATGGGTGCCACATATAAAACGGCCAGGACAGTGTGATGTAAACAGGAAACGTACCATGTTGTTTACTTGATTTACCAGTGCTATATCATCATATTACACGGGACATGCTAACGTTATCTACTGGAATATTCTCTATATTATCTCCTCATCCACTAAGCCACATGGCTATACTGTAGGCTAGCTTTGTAGCTCTGTAAATGGTGGAAGTGAATGCAGAGGTGCTGCATAAGGTAAGAGTCATTTAGGAGTCTCTGTGCATATCACTGCAGCACTGCTGCATACAGGTCATGTACTGAAAGTTTTCAAAGCCTGTTCCACATTTGGTTCTATTACAGACTTTTCTATATGGATTCTGTGCATATTTGTGTGTTTTTCAAACCCACACACGCACACACACACACTACTCAGCAGAGACAAAACAAAAGTCTATATTAAAAGTCAATATCAATTCCAAAATATGAAACTGAAATGCCTAGGACTCTATCCTACTGTTTCCTTTGGCAAGCTTAAAGTCAGCAGGTCTTAATGCACACCTTTGATTTCTTTGACTGAATCTTATTGATTTAGACTGATCGTCTGGGTGCACCCAGTGAAATAACCATAATCTACACCTGAATCTTAAATCTGCTCCATGAAATGACCTGGGCACGCATGAGGTTGGATAAGGTAAGAAAACCCTTCAGGTAACAGCAACCTATTGTGTGACAGCAAAGAACAAAGAGGACATTTTTTGGGTATACAGTTTAGTTGTTAGTAGTTCCTGTCACTGCATCACAAATATTCTCCCCCCAAACATTGATTATAATACTGAAATGTTCTCAATAACCCCCCCCCCCCCCCCCCCCCCCACACAACTATGACAACCTTTGGGGAAACAATTCAACATGTCAACTTACATATGACGAATGTAAGTGTGTGTCCCTCACACTGCAACACAAATCACTTGGGAATACATATACATCAACACAAGACATTACGCATGTGGCTGATCCACCACTGATATACTGTACCCCATGTGGATGAAGTCCAGATCAGATATGATAATGCCATGTGCTATCGTCCTGTTTACACTGCTCTGATACACATTTGATGTGCCACAGTGCTGGGAGTATGGAACATAGATAGACAGTGATGGATAGACACATTCTTTTACCACTATTTATATCTATTTGTCACAAGTCCTTGTATAGTTTATAACTTGTATATAATCTTAATAGGTGCCTTATGTAGTCTATTGTCCTATGTCTATTGTCTTGTTACACGTTATCTGTCTATAGTGAATGTATACTTCTACATGTATTTTTTTGTTTGTCTAGAGAGCTAACACTTAAGGCTAATTCCTTATATTTTTAAGTACTTGGCCAATATAACCTGATTCCAATGATTTTTTAAGAATACTTGGCCAATGAAACCAATGAATTTTGATTCTGAATTCTAATTCTGAATAGATAGAGATACTGTACTTTATATATCCAGAGGGAAATTACGATAATATGCCTTAACGACAGCAGGGAAAAAGGAATGTGTTACATTTAACATGCAGAGAACAACTTCTATAACTTGACTGGAGGCCACTTGACCATAATTGAAACGACAAGGCACAGATCTGCAAGAGGGTAGAGCCCGGGAACATGGTACCCTCCTTACTTCCAAATGAGGGCAGTTTAATGAGACCAATACTCTCCCTCTGATATGGGAGACTATTTCCTTCTGGATACCAGATGAGACAGGCAGCCAACAGCCCAATTGGTTACTTTTAGAAAGCTCCAAAGTTAGCCAGCAGAGATTGTATCCAGCGTGCCACCATTCAAAACCTCTTAGCAGACTGGCCACACAGTCAGCCATTCAAAGGGAGGCACACCTCATTCTCCCACGCCACAAGAAACCTGGGCCCTATACAGTGATGAAATTGGAACTGGTCTAAGCCAAACAGCATGTGGGAAAGAGAACAGGAAGTCCGAATGACCTCACGGATACTAGCCCCTCACTTCAGTCAAACACTCTAAAGCTATGCATCACACTGTGGGGCTCCCATCATGCTGTGGGAATGTTTTGTTGCCGGAGACTAGTCTGGAGGAAGAGAAAAGACCACAAGTAAAAAAAATATACAACAATTCTCCGGATGTCATGGAGGGGTTAGGGTTTATGTTTACAACACAGCCGAAGGACTTTAACTAAAAAAAAACATGGCTGGCTGTGGCAGAACTATATGATACTGTCGGTCCTGGAATGGGCTAGCCAGTGTAGACGTGTGAAAATGGCTGAACACCAACACTAGGAAGTGCAACTTGGAAGATTCATAGAAAATAAAATGGAAACTAAAATATGGAAACAAATGTGTGTGCCCACAAAGAATAGAATCGTGGATGAAAATAATAACCACCACTACTCTGTGATGAGCCTGTAGGCTCAGGCAAATGGAACATAGAATGCCACTTTATTACATTTCCATACATTTACAAACATTTACAAAGCATTCCAAAAACCCATTTTTACTTTGTCACAAACTATTAGCATGTAGACATAAGCATGTGGGGAAGACACTGAGGAAAAACGCTGTGCTGTGGTTTTCTGTAAACACTGTAACATCCATCCAAAACATATCAAGATCTTTCATTTCATAATCTCCATCTTTTTAGAATAGGCTACTTGCTCTGATATTCTCATTTATTGTTTACAGTGCAACGATTTACTCGACAGACAAATTGCCTGAATTAGCAAACAATACATTCTTTTGTCATTGGTCAAACTGTCTCATTGTTTCTTCCAGCATAATAAGTACTCTCTCACCATTACCGACAGATTTCGTTCATTATTTATTTTAGGCTTTAATTAGGATGAGCTGCCATAACAAACCCAAACAGGTTTTTAATAAGCTTCTCAACTGTCCTGTCAGAACACACATGAATTAAGTGCAAGTGCTTTCATCACTTCTGTCATTATGTCGGCAAGTTCA